>OX463851.1:27797558-28273090 GCA_949825065.1 Odontocerum albicorne
AGAAATATCGCCAAATTAGAAGTATGGACCCAAGAATCAGGAAATGCGTCGAACAAACATTGGTTCTGGCATGATTTTGTACCCTTCTTCGTAAACTTGGTCGTCGATGTCAATTTTTCGGGTGAAAAGTATGAAATTTCCGTCTATTTACTAACAATGGTCATACATATTTGGAGGGTTTTGACTTCATATATCATACTTCACCCAAATAGGTTTCTGACACACACTTGTCATGATAGATTGATAATTCTAGCATTTTTGTACGGAAAGATTTTTTTTGTTAATCAAAATTCATTCAAACTTAAGAATTTGAACCTACAAATTGAAATACGAATACTAACAATGTTCATACATATTTGGCAGGTTTTGACTTTTTATATCAGATGTCATGCAAATGAATTTATATCACACACTTGTCATGATACATTGGTTATTCAGCATTTTTGTACGAAAAATGGGTAATTAGCTAGTCAAAATTCATTCAAGCTGAAAAATTTTGAACAAAAAAATTTAAATATCGCAAAGTTGAAGATATGGGGCCAAAACCAAGGAAAGTTGTTGAATCAACAATATTTCTGGCATTATTTTGTACATATATTCGTGAACTTGACCGTCAATAGCAGTTTTTTGAGTGAAAAGTATGAAATTTTCGTATATTACTATCAATGATCATACAGGTTTTGACTTCTTATATCATAACTCACGCAAATGAATTTCTATCACATGCTTGTCTTGATACATTGATAATTTTAGCTTTTAGCTATAACCACGGAAATGAATTTCTATCACATGCTTGTCTTGATACATTGATAATTTTAGCTATTAGCTATGGTCACGAAGGTCGTCATTGATCTATCCATAATGTCAATTTATTCACTAGAAATGAGCATTTATTACATGTTTTGGTGACGTAGCGTGATTGGTAAAATGCTCGTTATCCACCTGGGTTCTTCGGTATAAATTATCAGGGATATCTGAAAATAAAAGAAGGGTTCAAGACTGGTTTTAGATTTGTTGCTTATCCACGTGCATGAGTTTTTCCTAATACGTGTACGATGACGAATTTTAAACTTCGTGCCTACTGCAGTGGTTCTAAATGCGAAGTTTTAATAATTGGCATCGAAGACAATTTTGTTTGTAGGCCTCACTCTTCAACACCCTGCATCAACCACGTCGGGTATTCTTTAGAGGAGAATTAATGATTTACTTATAAGAAAACTTAAAACACAATATTCCAACCATCATCTCAACGTTTCGGATCGGGGCATGAGCGATGTCAAATAATTATTTTAAGGTCTATATCCGCTAAACTTATCATTAGTTGGTAAGACGTCTATCTTTTTTTCTTTTATTAAACAAACTAAAATATTGTACAAACATTTTTATCAAGGCTATACCTTTATACAAATTTATTACTTAACTAATCTTAGTTATATGTTATAATTGATGAACTTACTTAATCTTAGTTTCTACATGTCATTTTTTTGTTACAATCTTAACATATGATTTCTTAGAAATAATTAACACCTACATACTACCTATAACTAGATAACAATTCTTACACTAATTATTTAGCAAAAACAAGTCCACTCCTTCAGGCTATTTGTATTCCATTACATTCACTCAGACCTTGGTCGTCCCAGCTAATAATATAGATGGACTAGTCAGGCAACAGATAATGCTTCGGGAGCTTGTGCTTATAACGGAAGGGTAGATCTGATTTTCTCTCGTAAGCCCCCAAGGCAGCGACTAAGGGATTGCTGTGATTTTGTTGACTTTTGTAGAACTTCACGGTCCAAGCGAGGATATGGTGTTGTAGGGTTTCTTCTCGCTGTTCGAAGTGAAATCGGGTAAGGTTTGTTCTGGGATGGGTGTTAAAAGATATATTGAATGCCTTGTTTTGCTTTCTTTGGAGTTTCAGGTGATTCGTGTTGCTCACACTACCCCAAACGGGTGCAGCATAAGTCAAGGTAGGACGAATAAGGGTTTTATAGAAGAGGAGCTTATTTTTGGGTGAAAGGAAGCTGCGTCGATGAAATATCGATCTGATAGCCCCTATGCCCTTGTGACCCTTCTGTCTGATGGTATTCAGATAGGTTTTCCACGTCAGTCGCCAGTCGAGGTGCAGGTCGAGGTATTTTTATCCACGTCCTGTCACTCAACCAGGCAACCACCGATGAATAAGGGCATCGACGCCACTCTTTCCTTGATTTTGCGGGAGAACATGATGGCCTCAGTATTGGTGTCATTGATTTTGAGCCACCAGTTCTGGTAGTATTTCTCAAGGATCTTAAGAGCAATCTGAAGACGGCGACCAGTTCGATGCACCTTGAGTGACGATGCGTAGCATGCCGCATCGTCAGCAAAGAGTGCGAGCTTACAGTTTTGGGGAGTAGGTATGTCGTGTATAGACATAGACATGGTCCAAGTATACTTCATTGGGGGACACCAATAGGGATGGGTCTGGCGGATGACGTAGAATGATGAGTAGTGAGGCATTTATTATTTTAGTAAGAAAAATCCTCGCTTTGAGTGGTAACTGTTTAAGAAGGCTATTGTGTATATTGTCGGGACCGGGTGCTTTTCGTGTTTTAAGTGTGTCAAGGATATGACCAATTTCGGACGAGGTGCAAAGTTGCACCTCGTTTTGGTCGATCGGGGAGTAAGCAAAGCTGGCGAGAGTGTCCTCGACAGCTTTGTTGACATCAACATTTCCAAGGTCGGAAGGGATTGAGTACATATTCTCATAAGCGTCCGCCAAGGCAATAGCCTTGTCAATGCCAGAAACAGCCAATCCTGAGGCTGTGCGTAGAGGTGGTATGCTTTGAGACGAGCACTTGATACCCTTGATGACTCGCCAGAGAGTACCATTACCTGGTTCTAGGGCCGCCAATTTTCTCTGCCATAGCTGGTTTTTAAGTAGGCGGATTTTTTTTTATATCATCTTGGAGGACGTTTAGAAGTGGAACATTTTCATCACGAGCATTATGGATAAAGGTGGAGATGGTATCTATCGCGGCACCGATGTCCTGTGGGCTCACCAGAGTGTCAAGTGATAGGCAGAGCTGGTTGTTAGGTAGGCTTTGTGACCCTTTCAGTCAGCGTTGGCGTAGTCGTACTGCTCCCTGAGGCTAGCAATCGGCCTTACTCCCAATGTGAAGTGTGGTCTGACGAGAGAGCTTCAAGAGCAGTCAAACCCGAGATGTTGGAGTAGTTTTTGACTACGGCAATGTCCAGTGTAGAAGGACTACGGGGGTTGGTGAAACAGGTATGTTGATTTGGATAGAGTATTTGACAGTTGTGGTTTTACATATAATTGTACAGCGTCGTTCCGTTCCAGTTTGCTCTCAAGCAGTTCCAGTAACGGTGCTTGGCATTGAAGTCCCTGGTCATGATGACCTTGGGCCCCAAAGCCAGCACTTCCTCGATGTTCTTTTCCAGAAGTGAACGATAGCCGGTACAATATGTCGCCACAATGGTGACTGTCTCCCTGTAAACCTTGAGACTGATGGCAGTAGCCTCCAAGTTTGTCAGGGCGGGCGTGAGGAGTTGGGTATGATGGATAGTGTCTCGGATGAGGATCACGGTGCCTCCACCTCTACCGGAAACGCAATTCGATATATAGACGGTGAAGCCACCGGTGCCTCTCACACGAGATACAGGTTTTAACCAAGTTTCCGTAATAAGCACAATATCTATACCTGAATTGTTTACCAACAGCGCCAGTTCCTCGATCTTCTGCTGCATGATGTAGGCATTCCAGTAGGGCACTTTCATTCCAGAGAAACTCGTCATCACGCTTATCCTACGAGCTGCTCAATGATCTCGAGATATATCATAGTCTTCTCGAGCTTAGTGGTGCAAGAAGATGACAAGGCGCATGATGGCGAGTAACTCGCTCACTCCGTTTGTGGACATGTTAATCGAAAGCGGGAGTAGGGGCTGAGCACGAGGCGGGTGGAGGGGTTAAGTAGAAAGGAGGCTATGGGAGAGGTTGGGAGGTGAGTGATACCTGGCTCCACGAGCAATGGTCCATCCGGGGAGCCGGTACGGTGCGTCTCTTGTGTAGGCTGGATATGTATTGTTGGCGGCGGGGGCAACCACCATAGTTGGCCGGATGAGCACCCTCGCAGTTACAGCAGGCCGCAGGGGTGTTCCGCTCTTTCTTGGGGCACTCGGTAGTGGCATGCGCCATCAGGCACTTCACGCATTGGACTGTGTGGTTACAGTTCGCCGATGCGTGGCCGAAATTTTGACAGCGGTAGCACTGGGTGCCTACCCTGCCACCGTTCTTGTATTTCTCCAGGTGGACGCGACACTAGTTAATCACCGTCACTTCGTGGCATTTGGGAAGAGTACCGTATAGAGCGGGGCGTTGGTCTTCATCCTGAAAACCTGGAGTACCCTTGGGTGGCCAGATCAACCGCGATGTCATCTACCGGGAGCTATGGGAGGCCCCTGATGACGGTTCGCTTGCTGCGCTCCACTTCCACAGTAAATGTGTGGAAGGGTGCCTGTGTCTCTTTCAGACCAGCCACGAGAGTTTTATGGTCCTCCAACGTTGAGCAGTTGACAGCTGCACAGTCTCTGCATCTGTAAGAGAGTGTGATGCCTGTCTTTGTAAAAGATTTGACCTGATTTATATCTGGCCATGGGTTTTGTTCTCTTGAGTGATAGTTACCGGGGGGATCTTCAATGTATTCCTCTTTACTGGCGCTCGGAAACCAGATGTTCCTAGGGTGTATCCGACCTCCGGGAGTGCCTCGAATCGGTTTTGGCTCGGTAGTTGAGCCGGGACTAGAGTTGATTGTTTAACTCCATTGCGTGGTGTGATCCACGTACTGGAGTTGCTGGTGCTGGTGTTTGCAGTTACATCAGGACTCACTTTGGTGAAGAGGCCGGAATTCTTCCTCGTAGGGGTGGCTCGTGGCTTGGCGTCCATGCTACGGCTAGTGTTTGTTCCCGAGGATTTCGGGACTTTTTTCCTAAGAACCACCATGTGTGTTTACAGTTAAAAGTTAAACACTAAAAATTAACACTTCAAACGACATTGTTGCAGAACTGAATTTTATATAATATAATAGAAAGAGTACTCGTAATAGAAATAATTTTATACAATAGAAGGATATAGCGCAATGATAATGATGTTTAGACGACCTCGGCAATATGTGTTGAAGGGACAACATATACGAGAGCAACAGGGTCTGAAATACGAGTCGACACAGCCAATTCTGAGAAATTAGGGCACTATCCTGACTGACCCAAAACACTATCACTTCACAACGAGAATATATCGACACTGTGTTAGATATTTATAACATGGAAGTTTTTTTAAAAACAAAACAATTTTTATCTTGTTAACGTATTGGCAGATAAGTAAAATTTACACGGCTGAGTTACAAGTGTAACTCAGTAAGTGTATAACTCAGTAATAAGTATAAGAAACTATAGTAAAGTAAAAAATATCTAATTAATATTATGATATCAATAGAGATAATTCAATTTAGGAGCGGAGACTAAAGGAACGCGTGTGTCTTGTGTGACATGACGAGCGATAATAAATAATAATAATTAATTGATGGCAAAAATAAGCAAAAGAAAAAAACATACAATAATACCGTTTTTAAATGATTCACTAGAAACAATTTATCAAAATATTCTAATCATTTGAATCTGATGGCGCACTTATCAAAAATATTTTACCTTAACGTCTCCATAATAAATTTCTAGTTGATTAGTAGAGACAAATGGTTTTATTTTATCCACCAGGTTTTAATGTATGAAACGAAAATGTCACACAGTTTTATTCAGTTAACAAGCTATTTAGAATTTAAATTAAGGCGTTATGAATATTTGTATGTTTCTCAAACGATAACACAGGCTCAAAAAATATAAATATTTACATAATTTACATATTTTCAATAAACAATTTATGTGCAAATGAAGATGTGTTTTTATCTATTCCTGAATTTTTATAGTTGTTCAATACAAATTATAATGAAAATGGATGAATGTGTGAAAAACTCCGTGACCTACGAGTAGTTGGTAAGATTTCGGTCGTTCAGCCCAGGAGTTGTGGGTTTAATTATCGCTGTTCCAAATGTATTAAAAAAGGAATTCAGTCTGGTTTTCACTTAAAGCCCCTTTAACATATTTATACTTGATTAGAAGAGATTGTCAGAAAGACAATAAGCTTGCCAGATTACACAATATACTGAGAAATTGTAATACCATAATACAATGCAATGTGAAACGCAATACAATGTTTAATGGGTATTTTATTATTACATCCTCCAACCCAAAATATTTGGAGTAAACAATTTGGATACTTAAGATGTCAGCAATAATTTTTATTATATTTATTCTACTATGACGAATTACGTCAGTGAAATATTTTTTTTATATTTATAGAAATCTCTTTTTGACTCATCCCTGAATTTCTCATTGATTGATTCGTATTTATAGGAGACACAACTTAACTTTCCATGGTGTCTACATGACGATGAGAAAACATTTTGAAACTTTTTATGTATCTAACAACCCCCTCGGGAAAGTTAAGACATTCGTTGTCTGAAGCGTTCCTTTTTTCTGCATCATTTCTTTTTATTACTAGGGAAAGTCGTAATTGTTTGTTTTTGAAGAAAAATTAAATTATACGCGTTCCGTTACGGATTGACAAAGCATTGTTGAGTTTTATTTTTTATTTTTCATACATTCGGCGCCTAAGGAAAGTCGTAAATCGGTGAGAATCTAGATATAAAATATAAATATTATATATTTAATAGTTAAAATATTTTTTTAATCACTTTAGCTAAAAAATGTTAAATTTATAAAAACAAATAAAGTAAGTCTTCTAATTCGTCATGCTCTTTACAGAATAATTGTCCTCGTTGAACTTGATTTTGGGGACAAATTGACCGCACTTCAGAAAGCATTTTACGCTTCCATCTCTCTTCGAGTGAGCTGTCGGTTGCATTTCGTACGAGGTCTGTCGATCGCGTTAGTGATCAGCCTTGTAATCGGCATCTTTCGAATATCTCTAGTTTCTTCATTGTACTTAAATTTATATCTTGACCATATATTATTTCACACTTGTATATATTAATTTAGTTATTTTATTCCAACTAAGGTTTTTTACGTCGATGTTATGGATTTGTCTATAATATCCCATTTTCCATCTGATTATATAACTGAAATACCAGAGGATTCGTTATTGTATTCATGAAGACAAACACTGTTCAATTTGTAGCTCTTCTAGAATTTATGAATTTGTCCTGCGTTTTGTCCATAGTTCACGCAATATACGTTAGTAAAGTGCACCGAATCTCCAAGACATTTTTCTTATTGCGTTCCTTTTTTTTTCCTTCAATTTTTGTGTTTTTGTATCAAACAGATAGATTGACAAATGTTCTTACGTGTTTTACTTTTGTAGATCTAGTAATGTTCCAGTCCACCGTATCTCCAAGACATCTGTTTTATTGCGTTTCTTTTCTTTCAATATGCATATGTTTTAGTAATGTTCCAGTCCACCGTATATTTACGTCTTTCGTTTTGCGTTTCTTTTCGTTCAATGTGCGTGTTTCAGTATCTTATACAGATAGATTGATAAATGTTCTTACATGTTTTACTTTGGTAAACTAGTAATGTACAATTCCACCGTATCTCCAAAATGTCCCTATATTGCGTTCCTTTTCTTTCAATGTGTTTGTTTCGGTATCATACACAAAAAATGGTAAATGTTCTTACATGTTTTACTTTGGTGCCTAGTAATGTACAAGTCCACCGTATCTCCAAGACGTCTCATATTGCGTATCTTTTCTTTCAATCTGCGTGTTTCGGTATCATACAGAAAAATTGCTAAATGTTCTTACATGTTTTAGTTTTGGTATAACTAATGTAATGTTAGTAATGGTCCTGTCTCACAATATGTTCTTCAGCTTATCCAGAGTTGATTTTTTTTGTTCATAAATCAGAGAATAGTCCTTTGTAAAATGAATGTTTCTTATTAAAATGCTTTCTTTTGGTGCACTGTGACTATGGTAGGATTTTTTATCCTTATGATTGGTCTATATATGTTTCTTTAACTATTTTTGTTCGGTGTTGGTGAAATCTAATTGCTTCGTTTTGACATGAGATGTAATATGTTAAAATTGCTATCGTAAAGCTATAATTTAAATCATATTTTGATCAAGTTTTACATAAGGAAGTTTAAACTTAAAACGATAAATTTCGTATTATGAATAATAATAAAATTTTAATCGTACCTAGTTAATTCAATTTATGGATGTAAAGTGTATGGAGAAACACATATGAAATAGCGAAATAATAAAGAAGATGGGAACTACAGAAAATGTAGGTAAATTTAAATTGTCACATTCCCAAAAAAGTTTCTTACTTGCGCACTCACGCCGATTTTTTTTCCATGTATCAAAATACTTTCTCCGAAATCACGATTTAACCGTATTTTTGTCAAAGTAATCTTTGTCACGTTGCAAAAAAAAAAGCGTAAATCGTTCACAATTTAACAAGTTGAAAACCTCGTTTCGTCCAACTATGCCTTTTTTGCTTCATGACAAATCGATACAAGAAACATCGACCAATGGCCAAAAACAAAAGGAATAAAAGTGTGGATCGCAATAAAATGGATATTCCAGAGTCGGTTTCGCACTGTCTCCATTTTTTCTTATTGCCGAGTGGACAATTGAAATGCCAATGGGTAATCTTTGGATTCCGTTTTATCTCCTTCAAATTTCCTCGGAACGCTAATGGGATAATGTACGCTGCTGTCTTTTTGCAGTCCTTTTTTGAGGTCTACCATTGTTTTCTTCTACAATGCGGATACACTTTGTGTGATTTATTCATACTTTTGTTAGTTAGATCTAACTTGATTTTTAACGAAATAATTACACGTATAACTCTATTTTGAAATTATTCGAGTTTTAAATTTATCCACAAGTAGATTTTGCTAAATACAAAATCATGATGATAGAAAAGTGTTTAAGTAAATGTAAATGCGATAAACGTGTATAGGTGAGTAATTGAAGATTATAGCAAGTCAAAGGATTCTTTTAGTAATTTCTCAGATGATGGAAGATTTACGAAAAATGTCAATCGGCGTGTAGCGATAGGAAACAAAATAAATGGGGCACTTAACAATATACACTTGAACTCTAGTTCAAGTGTATATTGTTAAGCCAAACCCGTTAAGCTGATAGTCCATATCAATATTCTTGTACCAACTTTGATGTATGAGAGTGAAACGTTGATATGGAAAAACACTAAAAGAAGCGGAATAAATGCTGCAGAATGAAATGAGTAGGGATAGATGTGAAATTAAGACTGATGTATTAAGTTATATAAAAATAAGAACTCTGAGATGGTTTGGGCGTGTAGAAAAAATTAATGAAGAAAGTCTAACAACTCAAATATACAGTGCAAACGTGAGTAGAAGGCGTGATAGAATAAGAATTATGAATGTATGGTTGGGTCAAGTAAATTATATATTAAAAAAAATAAATGATTTAAGTCAGAGAAATAGCAGGAACTGTATGATAAAGTGTTTGGATGTAGAAACGGCAAAATATCTGTGTCACGATAAGCAAGTCTTGCGCTCTCTCCTCTTTGCATACCCTCATAGGGAAATGACGTGATACTTGTATGCATGTATGCATAGTTTTTTTTAATTGTTCTAAAAAATTATTTTATATTTCGTTCAAAACGTTTTATTTGTTTGAGCTATTTCTCCTGTTTTATTCCCTGTTATTATTCTGTTTTATTCCCAACAGTTTACGAAACATGAATTCATTGACTGAGTTACTTGGTATGATATCAAAGCAGTTTAAATTTTAACTCAAAATTACACAAAAAAATATATGATTACAAAAATGGTCCTAAATTTGTTTTTTTTTTGTCAAATAGCAACATCGTTTAACCAACTGGGTAGTCTTATAACTGTTCATCATCGTCAGACCTACAAGCCAACATCGTTTAACCAATTTGGTAGTCTTATAACTGTTCATCATCGTCAGACCTACAAGCCAACATCGTTTAACCAATTTGGTAGTCTTATAACTGTTCATCATCGTCAGACCTACAAGCCAACATCGTTTAACCAATTTGGTAGTCTTATAACTGTTCATCATCGTCAGACCTACAAGCCAACATCGTTTAACCAATTGGGTAGTCTTATAACTGTTCATCATCGTCAGACCTACAAACCAACATCGTTTAACCAACTGGGTAGTCTTATAACTTCATCATCGTCAGACCTACAAACCATCATCGTTTAACCAACTGGGTAGTCTTATAACTGTTCATCATCGTCAGACCTACAAACCAGGATGGATCTTGGCAGCCTGTTAATTGGTTATACCAAGTATGTGTCATTTGTCATACCAATCGGCCATCTCAGATTCGATCTTCCCCCTCCCCTACGGAACACCTGATCACTAAAAAAAAACTTTCCTTGCAAGTTCAGTGTCCTACATGCGGTATAAAAGTCCAAGTCAGCACAGTCTAGCAATTGTTATAACTTGACTATGCTAGCTTCCCATACATGTTAGATTCCTTTTTGTTATACTCCTTCCCCAAACGCCAATTTCATAAATTGTATCATATATTCTGCAGAGAAACTTTCCCCCAAAGGTATTGAGAACTTTTTCGTCCCACTTTGATAGTGTTCAGTCACTGTAACCTTTGATAGTGTTCAGTCACTGAAACCTTTATTTTTAGAATCTAACACTATATCTTAAAATTGGTAAGGATATATGTTTCCGTTATAGTACGTTTATCGTCGTTAAGTTCATTGACATCAAAATTTTCCCCATTTTATTTTTATTGTGAAGTGCTGAAGAGGAAATCGAAATATCTATTTTTGACACATCAATCAAACATATCCTCGCCTCGACACTGAACCATCCGAAACGAATTGAAAAATTGCCTATGAGAAGCACCGCCTTTGTCGCCCATTGCAGGAGGCGTCCACGATATGTAGATCATTCTTCTCCCTTCGTATATCTACGAGTCCCCTTCTGCATATACAAAGGACAATTGAACGACTTTTTCGAAGAATCTCCACCCGTATGAAATTTTTAACAAGATGTTATTCATGCATAAATATTCCTTGAACTCTTCGTATAGAAGTTTACTCTTTGTATTATGTATATTATTTTTGAGACATATTATGAAAGTTAAGATTTTGGTTTTAAGAGAACGATAATTAAAAGTTTTCAAGGAAATTACACCTATTTGTCACAATTTAATTAACGTAGTACATTTTACAAAGACCTTTCAATAATATGTTCGTTGTGGCCATACAAACAGAAGCTACGAAAATTGTGTCTGTATTTTTTGAACAATCTATCTTTATATTATTTATAGTTAATGCACATTGTGGAGGTTTAAATACATTATAATTTATTTGATCAAACACTGTTTATTCCACTTTATGTAACGGTATAACCCTACCGGTTTCAAGGTTTTCACCTCATCATCACAGTTTTGTTTGTCCTCCCCTGATGATGAGGGGAAACCCTATCTCTTTAGATTTATTTAAATTTATATATTTTGTTGTAAATTATAAAAATGAGGAGTTTATTGCCAAATGGCAATTTCGTCCAACTAATCAAATAAGAGATACGAAAATATGTATTGAAACGTACTAAAAACATAAAAAAGCAAACGAAGAAAACATTAAACAAAAAAAAATGTCACCAAAGTCTGGGAAAGTGGTAGAAAATTATGGAGATACATATTTCGGTATTTAAGAGAGATGTAATATTTTTTATGTCGCTGTTTGAAGCAAGTCAACAAGGATAATAGTCTTACGGAAGCTGGTAACAGGTTCCAAAGTCTGACTACACTTAGTCTAAAGGTAATAAATTTTCTTACCAATCTAAGGAAAAAGTGTTAGATTCTAAAAATAAAAGTTGCAGTGATTGAACGCTATCAAAGTGGGGCGAAAGAGTTTTCAATAGCTTTGGGAGAAAGGTTCTCTGCAGGATATATGGTCCTATTAATGAAATTGACGCGTGGAGATAGACAGTGAAGGTGGAACGAATAACTGGAAATGTCAAAAGTCAATCACATCTTAGGCGTAATGCAAATCCGTGATCGGTGATGCGATGAACACTTTCGGCGATAAATTGAAAGGCGGCGAGACAGTTAAGAATGTTTTATGAAATTTACTTTACATGCAGTGGCAAGCGATTTCTTATATTTTACCAATTTAACGTTTTATGATATAACGTGATGTGATTGTATTTAAAGTTTAAAATATATTTCAAACATACGTAATCGATTGGTGCGTGGAGATAGACATTCAAGGACAAATTGAAGGAGAAACGAATAACTGGAAATATCAAAAGTCAATCACATCTTGGGTGTAATGCAAGGCCATGATCGGAGATGCGATGAATACTTTCGGCGATATATTGAAGGGCGGCGAGACGGTTAAGAATGTTATATGAAATTTACTATACATACATGCAGTTACAAGCGATTTCTTATATTTTACCAATTTAACGTTTTGTGATATAACGTGGTGTGATCACATATAAAATATATTTCAAACATGCGTAATCGATGAATTTAATTCAATTGTTCTTCCGTAACATTAAGAAAATATACTTCCCAATAACGTTTTTTATAATCAAGCATCACTATTTAATTAATAATTTAAATATTTTTCAAAACAACTAGAGGCAACATTGTAGGCGCTCATGGTATGGTGGTCATTTTTAACACTCTGGTTTTACTTACTGTAAGATTTTATTCTACATTAATTTATTTAGTAATACTTTTAGCTGTCCTTTTATAAAATTAAATCAAAGTGTCTTTGACTTGAAATTTACGTAAAAAATTAACTTTTATTCATTACTACAAATGGTTTTAATTATAAGCATTATATATCAGATCTAATTCTTTCAATAATTTTTCGGGAATATGTGTATTTTCTTATCGCTCTTCTTTTTTATTATCAGAACGTTCAACATTCTCAACCCTTTGAAACTCCAGAAGAACTCCAATAAAAGATAGAACCAGCCACTCGAAAAACATGATCAAAATAGCGAAACGCTTGCCCAAGCCCTCTTTGCTTCAATAAGGCGATCTGAGCCTAATAAGATTTTAGCATAATACGCTTCTCGGAAGGCTCATCCCTCTACTAACATATAATGTCTAAGAACCTACCAAACGCAATTCTCTCTGCCAAGTTTCTATTTTAATATGTTTGCAGTAAGATACACGCAAAAGCCTAGTTTATTGAGGCCATGACAACAGGCAACAAACCAAAATTCATATAATTTGTGAGTGTCCACTTGAAATTACTAATTAGTTTACAGTTTACAGGATATATGAAAAGACAAGACAGTGTATTGTCTTTTCATATATCCTGTAAACGAGTACATATTATACAAATTGTAAACTATGTGTCATGGAACATAAATACATATATAACTCTCAGGCCATTTCTTCGTGTAGGTAAGCAGACAGGACAGACCACCAATTCATCCTGTCTTAATACACTTCCTTCATCCAACTCTCTCAATCAGCTCCTTTTGTTTCACTTACTCCTTACATTTCCTTTATCAAATATTTCATTCACTTGGTCCAAAAATACTTTTCTGGATCCTCAATCACGATTCTTACTTATGTGTGCATTATAAATTTGGCTAGTCAGTCTTTCGATACTCGTTCGTTCAAAATTTTCAAACCACCTCAACGTGCCCTTTTTCACCTTGGTCAATATATCAGTTTTTAGTTTACATTCATCCTTAATGACATTTTTAATTCTGTTATACATTCTCAGTCCACGCATATCCACTGCATTTCTTCTGCTTCTTTTATTAATCTTTTGCGTTTCAATCCTATACATAATTTTTTTCATTGTAAAATAGATAAATAAATTAAATTAATATTAATTTCTCTGAAAAACATTTACTAACACATATAACTACTTAAGATAAGGAAGCAAAAAATATTCCTAATATACTTGTAATTCAAAACTTAGTCCTTTCCAGTAACTGAACCTAAGTATTGCTTCCCATCTGCTTTATTTGTAACATGTGTGAAGCAGATTCCAGCAGAAATATAGATAAATGAAATTTATTTGCCTTCACATACTTGAAATATTCCAAGAACGCATACACATTGACTTACTGCATAATCTCCCTTATTGGATTTTAATTTTATGTCTCGAAAACATCACACCAAAATCTTAAGGTGATTTATTACGGTATACGTATAGTATTGGTCACCGTATGTTCCTGACACACACTGTGTATACATAAAGCTCTATCATAAGATAGTTTGATTAAAATACTCGTTAAAAACCGAAGTTTTGAAAAAAAATATTCACTTTATTTGTCAATTATTTTTATATGTTGTTTATTCTCTACAGTTATTATCTCAAAATTGACATTCGTCTAAACAATATAAATTCATAAGAATACTATCTTAAATCAACCATTAACTTACCTATTTATTTAGAAATTGTGCAGATCAGCTTTTACAATACGAAGCGAAGAACAAAACAGTATACCATATATGTTATATAGAAGGAAGTCTAAAACCACGAAGAAGGCGAACCATTAAAAAACGCAGGCAGAAATCATAAATAGAAAGACCTGATAAATGTGGCCTCCAGTAATAAGTTTCTTACATTTAAGCTTCTCTTTAAGAAGACAAAGTTGATGATAAACGACATTTTTATCAATTAATGGGGTGGAGTAATTAATAATCTAATTGCTAATTAGGATTCGCCTTCGGGATTAAAATCACCAAAGTAGGTAAGTTACTCGCGGTTCGTCATTGCACGTGTTGGAAACGCTACCGCATGTGAAGAGGTAACAACGCACCATATACATGGTTTGTGAGAGTTGCTAGACAAACTCTATTTTTCAGGCTGGAACCATTTTTTAATATATTTTTTTGGGTACCATCGGAAATCGAGCATGAAATCGTCAAGTAAATTCAGCATGAAATCGTCAATAAAATAATGATAAATATAGATATATTGATAATAACATAATAAGTAATAAATATAGGTATATTGATAATAACATAATAAGTAATAAATATAGGTATATTGATAATAAAATAGTATGAACACATATAAATATTTTCCGAAATTGCACGTATACATAAATATCATCAGAAAATCCATTTAAGAGAGAAGCTATCAAAAGTTCTGGGCTCATCTCTTAACATCCCCTTGATCAAGATACACTCCACCAATATAAGGCGAGCCCGGCCGCGAGGACATCAGATGGTTTTCAGCCCACACCTTGATATGTCAATTATGTCGTCTTTTGGGATTTTTGTTGGCACCCGAGTAAATTAAAATGTTCCAATCTTATTTGTAATTTAGGCCAACCTATCTGGTTGGTCGGAAGATTTTGCCATAATTTAATAAACCCGTCAGGTTTTATTGTGTACAGTGAAAGCGTATTATAAGATTTGGTTTATAATATCAAGAGAAACGATAATTTTCTTTACTTTTGAATATAAAAATATACTTACTTAAATATTAAAAAAATTGAGCAGGGGGCTTATTTTTTCTGAACATCGGGTATTATTCGTAATTATGGAAGTTTTTCGAAAGAATGATACCCTTCGATAATATTTACAAACAGGGGCATATTTGTCAAGGAGTCGTGAGGATTAAATTTGATGAAAAAAATTGGGACATGTCATTCGATACTCGAGGCGGTGTGGGTGCGTCTTCCCGCCAAAACGGAAATGTCAATTTGTCTTTTCTTAATAAAAAGGGACGCCGGGGGTGGAATCAGGGTTGCCAACTGGCAAAATCACAAAAATTAAAGGTCGTTTACTGTCTAAGATTTGATTTTTTTTCTATTAGAAAATTGTGATTTTGGGTGATGAAACACTGTATATGATCACAACAATATTTGTTCATATGTAATTAATTTAAAGGAAATATAGCGTATTCCGTGTTGATTGACAATTTTTCATTTCGTTTTAGACAGTTATTTACACTATATATTATGTTAATGAGCTATTGAGAGTGTTACCACACCACACTATCACACGGAATGACCTTTTGAACAATTTTTTTTTCGATATTGACATCTTCCATATTTCATCCTGTCTTGTAGCTCATGACTGAGCATTATGACTCCCATGATAGCCTTTGACGATAGCCTTAACATCTTCCTATTGAGCTTCTTAGTAATTTTTGTAAGTATAACTAAGTCATTTCACAGGGAAATATGAGTAGTAATATTACCTGATATTATTTAAAAAAACATTTTTCCTTTTACTACATATGTTATGTCTTTTATTTGACGTGATGTATCAAATGTTAATGAACAGCAAAATAAAGCAATGTAATTAAGTGTAACTTCAAGCGATTGCGATCAATTTTAAACAAATGTTAATAAACAACAAAATAAAGCAATGTAATTAAGTGTAACTTCAAGCGATTGCGATCAATTTTAAACAAATGTTAATAAACAACAAAATAAAGCAATGTAATTAAGTGTAACTTCAAGCGATTGCGATCAATTTTAAACAAATGTTAATAAACAGCAAAATAAAGCAATGTAATTAAGTGTAACTTCAAGCGATTGTGATCAATTTTAAACATCATAATGGAAAATCAACACAAGAAGATGATGGTAATATCACGACATCGTCAATATATTTTATATTTTAAGATGTGCTAAAATTAAGAAATATTGACGTAAATTTTTTTATTTTTTTTGTATTTTTGTTTAACTAAACGTTTGATAATGAATATGTAATGTGTCATAGTTAAACTTATATGAAGTTACACACATATCTACATCTGATATAAAGCATACAATAATATTGTCTTTTTTGAAAAACATCGACTAGTCCAGAGGTTTGTCATTTTCTTTCTGGAAAAGAATTGAAACATATTGCTGTAACAAATTGAAAAATATTTTTGTATGAAAAAAATATATTTGCAAATTTCGTGGCCTTTTTCATATGCTTAATGTTTTATTTCCCGATGATGCACAAAAAACATCCTATCTTGTTTTCAGATATTTACCATGCAATATTTATCTGGTTAATTAGAAATAATTTTCACTTAGCTATAAGCTACCAAGGTTATAATATATATACATCAGCAATAAGGATGATACTTTGCCTCTAGAGTTGAGTAACCCTGCATCAACATGTGGAATGTTTCGATTCTGTAAAGCAACTTGCATCTCGTGCTATAAGTGAGCCTACGTGTTTTTAAATTTAAAGATCTGTTCATAAAATTCTCTAAAAATCCAATTATTCTTGTTCTATGTAAACGTTGTTCCACTAATAATAAATCTAAGTACTTTACCACTGTAAAATAGATGTTCCACTGTAACGTTTATCTACTTGGGTAAGTTTGGTAATATTTTGTAATGTACATATTAATATAAAATTATTATAAACAAATGGCTTTGTGATCACTTTGTGATCACTACTGGTTTTGTATCTACATGTTAGTTTAACACAAAGTTTTGTGTTTTAGTTAATAATAAGTACTTGTATTAATTTGTCTTATGCGCATTTGTTTGTAAAAGACACTGTTGTGTCGTAAATTAATAAATAAAATGTAATATAAATATATTACTTAAATAAGTACGACTGTAATCGTACTTAAATAAGTACGACTGTAATCGTACTTAAATAAGTACGACTGTAATCGTACTTAAATAAGTACGACTGATTGTTAATATGACTAACTAAAGTATTTTAAAGCAATCAATACAAAAATAACAAAAATGTGCCCATGCTATCGGTTTTTAATCATTGTGAAGTTAAAAAATATTTTTTTAAATATTTTGTAGTCCTTCATACTTCATTTGCCAATTAAAAATAAAGCGGGGACTGAGATATGGTACTTAATTGTAATGCTTCCAATCACATAAAAATCATTGCAAGCTATTTGCTTTATGTTACGCATTGATTAATGCGAATCCCAGGTAGAATATGTCACGAGATAAAACAAAAAAAAAACGCAAATAATTTTCTATTATTATTGTTATTTTTAATAACTCAGTAATGATAAGAAATTTGGGTCATGTTCGTATAACTTTTTTTGCGTATATTGATTATTCTGATAGTACTGTAGTACTGATAAGACAAAATAATCAAAAGCTTGTGATAAGACAAAATACCAAGAATAGTATCTTTGTAGACTTATTACGATTTGGTGACCCTTATGTGAATTCATAACCGATACACACGTTGAGACAATCCCCTTTCCTGAATCATCCTTGCTGGGTATTTTTTTTATCATAATCTGCTGGAAAGTGAACAGAGCTGTTTTAATACACGTTTAATAATGTTTCATATTAAAGATTTACGCGAGTATAAACGAAGATATGAGTTCTTTCGTGTTTGTTTTGTTTACGGAATATTTTTATAACATGCTAAACAAAATGAAATATGTGTTCTAAACGGCACTTAGTTTGAAATTGTTATATACTATATCTTCTCTGCAACGATAATGTAAATTTGAAGCTCAGACAAAGAATGATCAAGTGTTATGTGTGGTCGGTTTTGCTTTATGGTGTCGAGGCATGGACCCTCAAAGTTAATATCATTAACCGCTTGGAGGCTTTTGAAATGTGGATCCACCGAAGGATGCTAAGAATATCCTGGACTGACATGATTAGCAACGTTGAAGTATTGCGTAGAGCAAATACACAGAGAGAATTGTTCACAACAATCAAGCTCCGTAAGACTTCATATTTTGGCCACATAATGAGAGATGAAAAGTATGCAATCCTACAACTTGTCATAAAGGGGAAGATTGAGGGTCGTAGAGGAGTTGGAAGAAGGCAGCACTCCTGGCTTCGGAACATTAGAGAATGGACCGGGATGAGAGGTGTGGAGGAGCTGTTCCGTGCTGCCCAGGACAGACAAGGTTTCTCCCAAGTGATCGTCAACGTCGGGGGGACCCGGCAGGACACATGAAGGAGAAGAAGATATACTATATAAGTAAATAGAGGCAATGTTATAGAAAATAATATTAAATAAGTTTAGTTGGATGATATTTATACAACGTAAGTGAAAATAATTCAGAGTAATACAACATAAATTATTTCTTTTATTTCTGTTGTGTAACTCTGAACTTATGGAAAGAAATATACATTAATTCAGGCAAAGTAAATCAATATCTGCCAAAATTAAAGTTCACTGAACGGTTCTAAAAATGAAATTTTGATGTGTATAACTAAACAGAAGCAATTAAATTGAAAATTACATCGATTTATTATAGTTTGGTGATATTAAGAAGACGAAAGAGAAAATAATGGCAACATTTTATTCCCTTCATTTCTGTTCTACTACTCTGAACTACGTTATACAATAAAAGTGACAACAACGTTTTATGCTCAGTGTAGGTGTGAAGTGAAATGTGGATATTGAAAATATATTTAAATAATCGAAAAATATTGGGAAATAAGTACACTAAGGTAGAAAATGTGGTATGTTTATGAATGATGAAATAAGAAATTATGGCATGTGAGATGATATAATCCAGATATTGATGTGTTAAGAAGAGCAAAAAATAGCACGATCGAACGGAGATTGAGAAAAGTATAGTTGGACCAAATTAATGTAATTTTGAAAAAAATATAATTAAAATAAACTGTATGTGATGTATGTACGAGTATATAAAGGAGACGAGATAAGAATATTGTGACAGGATATTTTGGTATTCTGTCCTATCTGCTTACTCCAACAGGGAGTGGCATGATTTTATGTGTGTATTATATAATATAAAAAAAAGGAAATATTTTTCTGCTACGTGTGTAAACAGACTAATTTGTGTTGTCAAGTAAATATTTATTTTTAAATATATTTAACAATTTTTGTTATATATCAACGATGAAAATATGGGTTTAACAAATCATTGATTATATTTAAATTAATTTTATATCGGCAATTACATTTATTGTATAAACCCGGTAAGAAACGAAAATAAATTGTTTTTTAAATAGAATGTTTTTTAAAAACAAATAAATTATAAAAGTATACGAGTACATATGTTAAATATTGAAATATGTATTATAAGCATCATATAACTCGTAGCTTTTACTTTCAAAGTAATAAAAGCTAAAATACTCAGATCTCATTTTATATGAGTTTATTCAACTTTCATAATAATATAAATCGTAGGATAACAATTACTCAAAATATTTTCAGTCTACCAAAACGTGATGGCCAGGTTATTGGCAGGTAAACAGCATTATTTATTTTTATGGACTTATTTTGTTGACTGAGTCTTTGATATATTGTGTTTGTGTATTCAAATTACTTTAGTATACTTTAAAGTTGGAAACAGGACCCAAGGCAGCGTTTAGAAGCTCCCAGGAGAGGAATTAAATTTCTTGAAACACTTAATTTTGAAAAACGAGCTTTTATGGGCTGAAAATTACCGACACACAAATTCACTTTATATATAGCATGCGAGAAAACCTTGGTTCTAGACTTAAAGAGGTATACCGAGTTTGGTTTATTGTAAACATTTCATCACCTTTATTGTTAGATGCTTCTGATTTTATTGTTGAAGAGAAATCTTGGGATGTTATTAAAAAAAAGTCACAAAATGCAGTTAAAACCAATAGACGGTATAGTTTGAAGGTAGATTAAAGTTAACTAGAAGGTAGCTTAGTTAATGAACTTTATGTTTTAGTATCGACAATATTTTACTCCTTTAAAAAAAGCTGGGTTTAGTACATTATAACATATTTGTACATACTTTTGATAAGCATACTTAAATTTTGGAAAAAATCAGATATCTGACTGACACCATTTTTTTATGTGAATTGATAACATTCGCCCTCATCGAATACTAAAAAGGATATTAAATGATTAAGCTATGAAATTGAAGCGAAACATATGAGTTTTGTCAATGGATTTATTGTTCTTAAAATTATTCAGTAAAATTTTCTGTTTTCCAATATTTTCAGACAAACAAAAATGTAATCATTTATGTAATACTGGAACAATTTAGATTATTTCAATAGAAAATTAATCAGAACCTAAAAAATATGTTTCATAACACATGTAAATCTAGAAATGAACACAGTGAATATCGGTCCAAAAGTGAATCTTCCAGGAAAATAATCCTCTGCGATTGGATGTTAACTAACATAGGCATGCTTACCGTTAGACCGTAACGCTGAATATATTATGTTTTAGAGGTTTTAACATCTGCACTTAGTCATCAATCCTTGGTAATATTTTACTTTAAATAAAATAACAGTAAACCTACGACATCCGTGGCTTAGGTGATAAAAATCTTTTTCTAGACTGGTGGTTACGGCTTGGATTCCCGTCGGAACCCAGTTTTTTTAAAAGAGTTGTTACCTAGTTTTCACATTGTTTAACACCTTTCTGGTTGGAAGAGATTACAGCATACTAATTAATTCAACAGGTTGTACTGTACACAACAAATATGTAAAACAATAAAGCAACTTTTAATCTCACTGCTTTAATCTGAAAAATGAACTAATATTAAAATGTGTAATAAAATACAAATTTTAGAAATACAAATTTGCCGAGATAAAACATAAAGTCCAAACGAAATGAATTTAACGAAATTAACATTTCAAATTGGAATTCATTATATTCACGTCAAGTTATAATGTATCCAGCCACTTTCAATGCCATCAACAAAGGGCACAAAACCAACTCAAATAATATACAACAGTGCAAATAAAGCCACCCTATCGCGATATTTTGCATGAATATTCCATTTGTACCCAATTATAATAATGAACCTCAACTAAATCTCGCGATGACACTCCATAATTAATGGCTACGCGACTCCAAACAGTGCCTCACATCATAACACATGCATCGCGTTTGAACAATAACACATGCAACATTAATTTTCATATCAGAGTTTTCCCCGAGGATTCGTAATTAAACACGTATACAGGTTATAAATCCTTCCTGAAACTTGTCAAGGATCTTGAGAACAGCAGTGTTTTGGTTGTTCCATCGTTGAAGATTTTCAAACCGTTAAGGTTTTATTCACTCGTTTTAAACTACGCACTTGAATTTATTCAGGGTCTATGTATGTACAACGCTTTCTCACAAAATTCCTTCAAACCCTCTCTTTAAATCAAAATGATTGTTTCTTCATTATTTTGTTATTAACTACCCTTATTTAGCCATCTCTTTCCTTTTTCTTACATCTTTCTGATTATTGCATTCATTTCTAAGTTCTTATTCCTTTTCCTTTCAAACATCGTATTACAAGGCAAATAATAATTGACTCTTAAACTATGTAATAGTCAATGTAAATAAATACTCATCCGTGGACTAGAACGGTTATTACATCGAGCTTTGGAAGGCCTATTAGCCTAAGATTCCTGCGATGAGCTTTGAGCCTAGAGCTTCGGAGTAAGCGAGCTTAATCGTGAATTATGCCCCAACAGCTTTGGCAGACACGGGCTTTCGATTACACAGCAAACACACGGGCGCACGCGGCGACTGCCTCCAATTACCGTCAAAAATTAAACCTAATTAGTTTCATTGCATATTGTTTGCCAACCCCTTTGTGTGTAGTGTGTTGGCCTCTCTCGTTAAATTTTGACTGACATACTTCAATGGCCACTATATCAGAGAATCGAGAGAGATATTTTTACTGAATATTTTATTTTCATGTATATTTTTCGTTTTGAAGTTTTTGAACACACAATCAAAACGAATGATGTACTTTTTCGATTTTGTTGTTGATTTGAATTATTGTATTATGTTTAAAGTCTATTAAGTGCAATTTTCATTTAAATTTGGTTTCTATTTGTTTTTTTTGTATAGTTTTTCAAACTGTAACTTGATTTTAGAAAAGGCAGCGGTAATTAAAAGTTATATATGAATAAATAAATATATTAAAACAAAAAGGAATACATTTTAGACAAATAATTAGTAATAAAAAAGGCGATGTGAAAAGCAAAATATTTTATAAAAGATATTATAACTTGTTCTCTTCTTAAGAATTTGTCCTATTTAAATTTAGGGGCAAAAACATTGGTTACTGCAACAGCTTACAAAATGAAACGGAAATGAAATGCAACCTTTTACATTTCAATTTGTTTTTTTTTTCAAGTTTTTACTTCCTCTAATACTGAACCAATATATTTTTTTGTTGAATTATTGCGATACAAAATAAATTAAATAAACGCATATATTATTACTTTGTTGCTTCTTATATTATTTAAAACTGCTCATACATTTGAGTTAAAATTAGACTTTTATTCCATATTCATTTAAATCCTTGGGTGTTTTTAATAATACAATTTATTTTTTATTATTAACCTTGATGTTCACTGATAATGTTTTGATGACAATTCATAAACATTCAAAACACACATGCAACTTTGTTCTAAACCAAAACTTAAATGCCATATGTTTGTATGGAGTGTTTACCCAGCTGTTTTTTATTATTATTTAAGAAATGTATCAATGTCATATTTCAATATATTCATAAAAATGCAAATAGCGGTTTTGCACACAGGCCCTCGTTTCCACCCTTCTTGTATCTCTTCAACTCCGAGTATGCCTGAGGGTGGTACTTACTATCAAAACTGCATGATAAATATTTAAATTACCATCGTTGGGGATTGTATTAAAGAATTTTTTGCCAACCCACTGTATGTGAAACCCTGTGTCGGTGTGCTATTGATTAGCTTTTAAAATAAGTACTTTAAAATAGGCGAGGGGTTAAAATATACAATGGCCCCTCTGAAGAATTCCATCATTTTATTTTTGGGGATGATCATATCTTGTGATGTTGGTCCAATTATATATGTGCATACATTTAAACTGAACCAAATTTGTTTTGGAAAATGTTGATATATGAATTATTAATTGTATCGCATTTAAAATAGTATTTTAATATGTTTTAAGAAAATACTTAACAAATAATTGCAATTATTAAAATAGTCTTCATTTCCACATATCAAAAATATTAGCTCTTATCATAAAAATAACTATCATATATTTTGAGAAATGTTTGATAAAAATAAAGCATAAGAATAGTATTTAACACAAGTTGTATTATATTTCTTTATGTTTATCTGCCCCTTTTCTACCCATTGCTGAGTGAGGGCCCCCCTATGTCTGTCACTCGCGGTTTTCACGTTTTTTCACCTAGTGTATTGATAAAACCTTGCAAGTTTCGTAATATAAGGGTATTGGCTACCTCCGTTTTCTGTCTACCGTACAGCTTTAGAGGACACCTAGTGATTTTGTCTCAGCATAGAATGTTTCTATTTGAATTCGTAAATTGATCCTCCAGATTTATAACTACTGGAGAAGCATATAACTTGCTTTATGTCGTCGTATGTGTCTGTAATACAAACACATACGAAGTACGCACAACGTAAGATAACCAAAGCTTCGTTGATAAACTCCAAAGCATGCCGGGTTCATTTTTTTATATCATTAAGAGTCAGACTTCAAAATCTAGGGGAAAAGTAAACTTCTTATCAACCAAGTCATGCATTTTATTGTTGATAATTCAATGGCGTTTTTGGTAAAGAGGTACAAGTCATCAATTACTTATTTGTCAGTTTTAAGTTTTGCAGCACTTGTATTCCTGAAATACAGACCTCCGGTAAACTTTGAACTTATAAATTATTTATGTATATCAATGGTCCTCTGAACTGAAACGGATTTTTGTAAAATATCAATTTCTTCCGAAAAAGTTCACATCAAGTTTATCCGTATATTACGTTATATTACACTTTCATTGTATACAATAAAACCTGGGAGGCTTATTGCTATGTAGAAATATCTTCCAGTCAACCATCCAGCTTGTCGTGAACCTCATGACTGAGCATCGCGACTCCCATGATAGCATCCGATGACTCCTCTACACCCATCCCTAC
The DNA here is from genome assembly GCA_949825065.1 of Odontocerum albicorne. Classification (NCBI taxonomy): domain Eukaryota; kingdom Metazoa; phylum Arthropoda; class Insecta; order Trichoptera; family Odontoceridae; genus Odontocerum; species Odontocerum albicorne. Next base: position 27,822,437 of record OX463851.1, read on the forward strand.
ACTTCGCGGCTTGAAATGCAGTTGTTAAGTGTATTTTGGTTGCGTCTCTCCCTTGGTTAGTCCACCGCATTTAAATTATTTATCTTGTGCGTCTTCCTTCCATAATAATACGGTATCCGTCGCTTAATTTGGTATCATAAAACAAAAATATACCACAAAGTGTATTACAAATAGCAAAAGAACTCTGTGTTTATTATAATGGACACCAGGTCTGAAGAGATTATACACATTTCAAACACTTAACACACACACACACGTTTCTTTATCATTTGTTATATTACGAGTCAACTCGTTTCAAAGCCTCTCGTTAAAAACGAGTAGGTTTTAAAACTAGTTGAATCGAAAAATAACAAGTATTGGTAAAACACAAAGTGTATTAAGTGCAATAAAATATACATTTTTTCAACGAAAAAAATAACGCACTCAGAATGTATTCTTATTTAGGAAAAAAAGTTCGTAACTCGAGGGTAGATGATTTTTTTATGACAATTAACATCCAATTTGTCATACTTTTTTAAAGCCGCTATTGAATTCACGTTCAATTATGTTATTTGAATGTATTTCTAGACATTTAAATCACAAAAAAGTAGCCCTTTCTAATCATCACAAACACTTGAAATGTCTTTCAAGTAAGCATTACTAGAATACACTTAAGCAGTGGCGGCCGGTGGACCAAATAATTGGGGGTTCACCAGAGTAGGTATCCAAATACCAAATAATATAAAGAAAAAAAAATTACATACCTATTTATACAGAAGTTCTATTCTCCGCTCTTTTTGTTTAGCGAAGACCTCAATGACCCTTTTGTTGAAATCAGGTATAGACTGAATTAGCTCTTTTTCGATGCTTAATATTGATAAAGCATTCAGTCTGTCCTGGCTCATTGTATTTCTCAAAAATGATTTTATCCTTTTTAACGTAGAGAAACACCTTTCACTCTCAACAGAAGTCATTGGAATAGTGCATACGAGTTTAATTAACTTTACAGTCTGAGAAAAATCTTCTAGTAAACCAGTATTATAAAAAAGTTGTAAAATAGACAAAGCGCCATCAGCATTGGCAAAATCATCGCGAGCATAAATTGCACTAAGTTCACCTTTTAATTGAACTTTATTTAAAAAATCGTATGTTTTTACCGTCAAAACAAAATCATGTTCGGGAAATTTTGACCTATTCGCAATAGAGTAATTTTGCTGCAGTTAAGTGATCGCTGAATGCAAAACGTTGTTTCATTTCACACAAAATTGTATCGCAGACTTCTTTACAAATAACTGACTTTGAGGTTTTTATTCGTTTAGTCGGTGATTCAAAAAAATTATCCGTAGAGTTACGCACATTTTGAACACATTTTTCAAACTCACTGATATTGTTACGAATTATAACGGGATCTAAATTCCTAAATTGCAATTGTTTAAATAAAATATCACAGTGTGGCATAATTTTTTGGAAAAAACTCAACCAATAAAGAAATGTTTCATCTGTAAGATAGCGCAAAAGCATATCTGCTTGATAATTTGTCTGGTTATCATTATCGGATGCCAAAATGGTTTCCATACACTCAATTAGAGATTCGCGATTCGTGCTAATAATTTTAACTGTTCTGATGTTAAAATTCCACCTCGTTTGCGGAACTGATGGAATTTTGCGTTTTACTATTTCACTTAAAATGTCTGTACGTTTAGATGAACGCGAAAAAAACTTTGGAAATGTTTGTAAGTTCGAGAAAAACATCTTTACTTCTCTATTTTGAGACACACTTTTTTCGACTATTAAATTTAGTTGATGAGCGTAACAGTGAACATAATGCGCATAAGGAAACATATTTTGAATTTTTGTCCGAACTCCTCCAATTTGACCGCTCATTACTGCAGCACCATCGTAACATTGAGCGATTAATTGCGTCTTAGATATATTTAAATTATGTTTTTTGATCTTTTCTGAAAGGTGAGTTAAATCGTTAATGCCGCCAATTGTCCAAGCTGAATCAACATCATAAATAAGACACGGAAAACAAAATAAACTATTGAGTTTTTCACATCCACAGAGCCATGAAGCTTTATTATACATCCTCTTGTTAAAGGAACGAATAAATTTTTTAGCACCAGATTTACACTCTTGTTTTATCACAAGTTCGGGTCTAGGAGGACCGTTTTTTTTATTGTCACTTTGTTTTCAAAGCTTGACTTATTTTTTTTAATATTTTCCACAGTTATAATATTCATGTTTATTAATTTACGCAAACAAACACAATAAATAATCCAAATTGTTACGTTTATCTTGCAAATGGCTCGTAATATTATATAGATAGGTAGAGAAAAGTTTACGTGCGCGACGAAACTGAAAAAATGTAATAAAACACAACTCATGTTATACTTAAAGTAAAGAAAGAAAGTCGCTACCTAATTAAGCAAAAACGTTTGTTAATTTGGAGACATATACTCGCAAAGACATATGTACTAAAAAGACGCCCCAGTTTAAACGTTACGAACAAATCATCCCTTCTCTGCGGTGGTCATATTTAAAAAAAAACTTTAAATTGATGTATTACTATCCCAGCGAACTGTCATTCTGAAGCTTTCGGGATCACTCAGATATCTCGTGCAGCGCTCCAAACATAGGTAAAATTCCTAGAAATCCCCATACAAATATAGCTGTCTCAAGATTTTCTGTGCTCTTTTAACTTCGAAACATTTCTATGAACTTGGAGCTCGATCTATAACGCACGCAGAATCCAACATGCTCGCAGATTGCGTCCAGATGCAAAACACATGTATACAACAAATGAACTCTAACAAATTGAGTTGCATATTGTGATGAGCCATGTCGACATAAATATATATTATTTTTCATAAATATTGTTATGATAATATACATATTTTCGCTATACTTCTTTAGGTGTTTATTGTTATATAAATTCAGTAGTTCGACGCACGAGAGCACTAATGAGCCAGCCGCCACTGCACTTAAGTATCCAAAATTTATAGCTTCACACTATTTTGTGAAAAATTTCGAGGTCAAGAAAGTGTTGACAGTTTGTAACACATTAGGAGTTTCTTGTATGACAAGGAAACCTACTTCGGGTCAGGAAACACGAACCTCTCTACACGGGCCCGCACTTCGACACTTCCGCAACGGTCTGACATCCTGTCAACAGCCAATGTGGCGAGATTTTTTGTTACCTTATGTGTATACAACTTTGCTACTTTTCAATCATTCATGATATATTTTAAAGATTTTGTATCAGATATTATATGTGAGTTGTTCATGAAATTTTATTTTCGTGATTTGTGAAACAATATTTCAAATAAATAAATAGCTCTTGGCTGGTGGAAATGAGAAGTAAATATAATGCAAAACGTACTTAACGATAAATAACCGAATTGTAAACTTTTTAACATTTAATTTATTTTATCCCAAGTATCATTAATTTTAAAACAATTACAAAATATTAAATAAAAACATATTTAAGCAACGTACAGTAAAATATGTTTTATTATATTTTTAATATATCGTTTTTCTTATGTATGTTAATGAAATAAGTTCAAGTTGAGCGGTATATTATTGACAACATTTAATGTTTCCCGATTTACTGAAATATTATATTTGACAACTCTTGCTAAACTGATTGTTAAATCCATAGAAAGAATGAAGCAAGAATGAATGAAAAGTGTGAAAGATATAGAAGGAGAATAGACGTATGTGATAGGAAAATAGACGTATGTGAAATAATATGTTCTGCTGCTAAAGAAGTAGGGTGGGGGGTAATAAGTGTTTTTCGATATGTTTTTTTTTTAAATTTAGATTCATTCAAAGTAGTAATAACAACTTAGAAAAAGATAATTTCTTATGTAATTTATTTTTATCAAACACTGTTTATTCCACTTTTTTGTGACGGTATAACCCTACCGGTTTCAAGGCTTTCACCTCATCTTCAGGGGATCACAAACAATTTGTGCTCCCCTGAGGATGAGGTGAAAGCCTTGAAACCGGTAGGGTTATACCGTCACAAAAAAAGTGGAATAAACAGTGTTTGATAAAAATAAATTACAATGTCTCTAAACCTCCACAACGTTAATGCCTTAACTATAAACAAAATAATTTCTTATCCATATAAATCTATGATTTATCTTAAAAATTAAAAAAATGCAATGAAAAAGCCCTGAGAATTAATGAGTTAATTCATAGTAGCCTCGTCAAAATGCCAAAAAAATGGTTTAAACATATCATACATTTACAAATATAGATTTCACCCAAAAACGTCCCCATAGTTGGGGCTCGTGGCGACCTTCCTATTTCTAAAATCTTTCTAATATAATACCTACACCATTTTGGTGGACGTTCCATATTTATAGTATTATTATAGATTGAGCAGGTTAAAAAAGTTTGGCACTTACTTTTAATATGTCGCAACTGTACGTTAAGTCGCGCTGTACACCCAGTACCGTAACTAGGCAGGTGCAACACAACACAGGCATAGAGTCCAGGACGAAGGGGACCCTTAAATCGAACTAATAAAAATATTGTTAAATAAAATTGTATTTTCAAACTTTAATTTTCGTCTCCGTGCTCTACTGCGCGGAACAACTAATCAATCGTTTACTAATAATTTCCATAGATTATCATATATCGGTACAAAATGTAATAAATTACAATATAATATGCTAAATAAAGTGCTATACAAATATGCAGTTAAATTAATTATTTTCATTTTTAAAAACATGCAGATTATCTTGTAAAGGCTCTTTCAAATTGAGCGGGGTTTTTTAATTCTATTTTTTTAAATTCTTGAATAAAACATACAATTTGCTTTGATTTCAAAACACTTTTTATTGGTCTTTGAAGTATAATGTATAAAACTTAAACACAAAAAAACAATATCCACCAAATATCCACCTCTTGCAGCTCCATAGATGACCACTCTTTTGTTAAAATTTTCGATGACATTTTGGCATAATTCTGGTTCTAACTCACCAATAACGCGAATAATTTCATCCTCCAGCTCAGGAATTGATTGGGAGTTATTTTTATAGACCTGAATTTTCACGTAACCCCAGAGAAAATAGTCCAACGGTGTCAGATCACATGATCTTGGTGGCCAATTAACATCACGGTTTCCGGAAATTACAATACATAAAATAATTATCAATTTGAACGCGTTGTCGTATTGTATACGACTTCATTTTTATAAATGTTTTAAATTACACTTCTCAAATGTCACAAGACCCAGGCAAGTTTGTGACGCCATCTGTGTTTTATCCAAGAATAAAACAAACCGCTCAATTTGAAAGACCCTTTATATACAAAAGTGATTTATGAAAAATTGGTAAACCGTATTTATCTTATTATTGTTAAAAAAAACTAGTTACGGCACTGTATTTACCTATCTAAAATAAAATAAAAATGGAATATTCAACATGAAAAAAATTTAACGTTTTTCCACTTTAGTTGACCACCATTGAATAATGATATTTTGTAAGTTCGAAGTGTGAATTTAACACTTACATACAATTATGAGATGTTGAATAGATTTGCTTTTAGAGCATTCTGTTTATGTGCCCCTACACATGTCATACTAATTCTTGGAATTTATGGCTGCGCAATGTGAGAGCACTATAATTAAACTTTTTACAAAGCCATAACTTTATACATACATATTAATGACATTACCCGCACTTTGACATTAAGTTGAATTAATTTGTAATTTGTATTACAAGTGTGAACCGTTCAGGAAAAGATTTCCATCCTTGCGTACTTAGAATAAAACGATTAAAATGAAGATCTAAACTTTAAAAGATTTCTTAATTTTCGTCAAGTAAGGATTCCAATAATGATTACTAATGAGTGAACTTTTTTGCTCTGAATTTAACAATTAACTTAATACGAGTGTGTATATTTGAAAGAAAAAATACAAATATTTTTTTTATGTGTATTTAAGCTTAAATAAAATATTGCACCAAGCAACTAAAAATAAATTATATAGTAAATACGTACAGTACTCGGCGGTAAGTAATACGCATCGTGCTTAAGAAAGAGACTGACAACCATAATTGGCTCACTTCGGCTTAGTAGAGTGTCGTTTCTGTCATTCATACCACACCCTAGAACGGTTGACAACGAGTGATAATCGCGATGGAACACGTGTATGAATGACAGAGACGACACTATACAAAGCCGAAATTAGCCGATTATGGCCGACAGTCTCTTTCTTAAGTCCGACGTGTATCACTTACCGCCGGGTACTTGTATATATAATATCAATAACAACCATATAGCGCATATCAAGTAGATTGCGCTGCATAGTGATTTATTTTGTTCCCCATAACAGCATTGATAGCAACATATATTAATCAGTCCAAAAGAATTTCTTCTATATATAAATTAGTGCATTTCAGTATGATTCCACTACCACTTACACCGTAATGGAGACAAAATAAACCCTCATCCAGCGCGATCTACCCTAGAAGATCGAAATCTTCTTAATTTTTTTAGAGCGTGACATCGCGTAGTGACGAAAAAGAAACTGTCCAAAGAGGCTCCTCATCCGGTGGAGACACACCTGCTGTGAAAAGTATAGTTGCGACGACATACATACCTAAGATCTGATTTCATAGAAGAAGGAAAATGATTCGCATCGCAGTAAAAATACTTATAAAATGACTTAAGACCTAAAGTTTCATATAGATCAACGATCTATTATATTCTGCTATTCCTAGGATGTAGACTGCCAGCTGTCTTTTTATTTTTTGGGTGGTCAGGCAGAGCAGTTGTTCTCAAGAATGCTGCAGATAATTCTTGTACCATTCATTGTTTCAACGTGTTTAATTTATTTTTCTTATACATCTTACGATTTTTTTCGGTGACTTACTCAAGATACATCGTAGGGTTTTCATCTCGGGATTTTGTTCTATAAGTATAAGATTACGCATTAAACCGTAGACCATTATCGACCATACACATAATTTATAATATTTAATTTTGCTTGTAATGTTCACGAGTTAATTACTATTACAGACTGTATCGTTCTTTATTCTCAAACGCTTCCATAATTTATGTAGGGTTGTTACTAAACACCTGTATAAAGATAATTTAACCCGTAAAATGGTTCTGAAAGTAAAATTATAACAAAATCCGTCAGGCATCAAATTGGAATCGCTAGAATGCTAAGCAAGTATTTTAACCATTAATTTTGCTTTGGTATCAACAAACTGGAAAAGTATAGTACGAAGCATGTAATTTAAGGTGATTTTCAACCTTAAGTTAATATTGATATTATTTTCTATAATAAAACTAAGTTTTAGGTAAATTTATCTCAGAAAAAAAAATAATCCACTTATTCAAAAACTTGATACACGTTCGTATATTTCTAATACTATTTGTACTCTTTATTTACTCTTCATTTGCAATAATTTTATCCTAGATTAATATTTAATGCAGTGAGTGGAAAATGTGGGAGGGTGCAAAATATTCTTTGATCCTTAAAAGAAATAAATATTTTGCATTTTAAATATAAAAAAGCATATAAATGTAATAAAACTTCAAATAAGAACTTACTTTCAATTTATTCAAAACAAATATAAAAACATTATCACCATTACGCTATGTACCTATAAGGGGAGAAAGAGAGAACATATATCGACTTCATTCTATTCTAGCACACATATTTCACTTCTGCCATGTCCATACACCTCGTTTTGCTTCTCTCTTATTATAAAACCTTTTCATTTTCCCTTCGTTTATAATTTGATTGGTTTGGTCATGCCACGTTCTATAGGTGTTCTCGTACCTTCTACTATATACTACTTGTATAGATTACTTTTGAAATTATTTCTACATAGACAAACTTTGTCAGTGCTGCATATGCATGCTTTCTTAATACCCTCTTTTCTTTTTCCGTCCTCCATTATTTTTCCACATATTCTACGTAACGCTCTCACTTTTAACGAATTTATCTGACTTTTGTTGTTTATTTAATAAAATCCTTCATTCATCAATTAGTTTTGTTATGTACAACTCGATACAATTTTTGCTGGAAATTCGTTCTTTTATAAATACTGACCTAATAATATTTTTCTTAAAATTAAATGATTAAATTATTTTATATTTGATATCCTGACACTAAAAAATTACTACGTTGATTTAGTTGGTAAGATACTTGACTTCCAGCCAGGGATTACTGGTTCGATTCTTGATGGTATCTGAAAAAAAATAAAGAGCCAACCTGATTAAAGTGCTTATCTGGCACCAGTACTCACGTGCGCTAGACTTGTGGAAGTGTTATTGTCTGTTTACGTAAGGGGTAGATAGCAAACACGTGCGTTGACGAACTGCGTATTTTTTTGCTTATCCCAGTGATCTTAATCCGATGGGTTAATTTTGGTGATCAAAGACAAGTAGTCGCTCTTCAGTTTGTCTAAATTACCAGTGATTACGAATTACAAAAAACTGTACATCGAGCAATGTGGCTCAGTTCAATATCCGATAATGACCAAAAAAATCAGATGTTCCCAGTCTGGGTATCACATACTGATATCACTACTGGTTGGTTGGATGAAATTTTCAAGTGACAAAAGTCTGGTACATCGTAGTTATAGTTATACAGCGGAAATAAAATACAACTTATCTGTGAAAAAAAAAATGAAAATAAGTTTGAGCGCGAAATGATGTATAATTTAAAAAATACAGCATGATACTCATATACTGGTTTTTTCAACACTTTACTGGTTGGTCGAATGAGATTTTCTAATGATAAAAGTGTGGAATATAATTTTGTACACAACGAAAATGAAATACAACGATTTACGGGAAAATAAAACTTTGGAAATTAAGTTTGAGCACGAAAATAACTATCAATTTAAAAATGCAACATTATACTGATGGTAAACATGTATTCTTAATATTTCGAGTGAGAAGGGTATAGAAAATAAAATTCGTCATTATATTTATTAAACTATGCATTAAATGAGTATATATTTTAAGTACTTTTAAAAATACAGATTTTTCAGAGTATCAAGTGGTCTAAAAATTATGTCAAGTTTATCACGCACCCTTTTTAATTTTCGAAACTTTTTCATGACTAAATGAAATTTCAAAAAAGCCCCGTTATAAAATTAAGCCACTTTTGACGATAAACAAGCTAAGCTTGAATACAAAATGTGGGTTAAAATTATAACAATTTTACCCGAGTTTAATTAAACATCGTAAAGAAACATGTTAACGGGAAACAATTTCTCAACATTTCCAAGTAAAACCACAATCATTAAAATATATTGTTACAGTACTTACTCTCAGCATATATAAATAAAAACATCTTTCTTCAAAAGTTTTCAAGTTCTGACGAAGGTTAGCTAAGAAAATGGTTCCTACTCTGTTGTTGTTGCTGTTGACATTGCCATTAAAAAAATCGTTTAATATTTTCCAGAGATTTTCGCAACTCTGTATTTTTATTAAATATTTAAAAAAATGTATATTAATTTATTTAGATTCATACCATTCACAATTTTTACGAAACGTAATAAGAGAGGTTTGTGGTTACTGTAGGTGCGGAAAGAAAAATAATCGCTATGCGTTGGACTGACCAAGTGAGAGACGCAACTGGACTATCCTTAAAAACTGCTCTTCGAGCCGCGGAGTGCAGGGATGGATTGAGATGAGTCATCGGGGGTCTATCATGTGAGTCACGATACTCTGTCATGAGTTATATGGATTAAAAATACAACGTATTGCGCACACGAGCATTGTTACCAGAAAAACTTAAATCAAACTGGAACTTTTTTCCTTATATTTTTTTGCTGTCGCGGGAATCCAAATTAAATTCACCAGGTGAAAGACCAACTTCTTACACACTATATCATGGAGCGGGAATTGAAATTAAATTCACTAAGTGGAACACCAGCTTCTTACCAACTAGGTCATGGGGGTCGTCAATTAACCATGTACATAAGCTGTATCCGTTTTTTTTTCAATTTAAAAATGAGCACAAAAATTAAAACAAAATGGTAAAGGTTATACGTCATTCGAAAGAAAATTGTCTGCTCTATAAAATATTGTGTTTGCTTTTACGTTACATATATTATTTTATTTGATTATTAAGGGGATCTTCATGAATAATATGGTTTAAGCGGCCCTCATCGAAGTCCACTGGTCGTCCGGAACGCTCCATGTCTTTCAGGTCGAAATTACCATCTTTGAAACGCAAAAACCATCGACGAGCTGTCCTTTCATTCATAGCCTCTTCACCGTACACTTCGCAAATATCGCGAGCAGTTTTGGCAACTTTATTCCCTCGATTGAACGCGAACAGAAGGAGGTGTCGAAAATGTTCACTTTCGTCTACTTGACATTCCAATTTGAAGGCTTGTAACCAAATAAAATAATATATGTAACGTAAAAGCAAACACAATATCTTGTAGAGCAGAAAATTTTCTTTCGAATGACGTATAACCTTTACCATTTTGTTTTACTTTTGGTGCTCATTTTTTAATTGGAAAAAAACGGACTTAACTTATGTTAACACCCAATATATAATGTCATATAAATTATATTGAATAGGTTACGTGCCATGGACCTATGGCACCTGAAATCATAGCCTAGTTACTAAATACTAATTTCTAACTTTAAAATAACATGAATTGTATTAAGAGTCAGACCTCATACGCTTCTTCATTTTAAATGAGGTAATGAAATCTCGTGATTTCCTTACTAAGGAAGTTACGACAAATTTGTTAAAAATTTAACTTCAAATAATTTATTCAATAAAAAAAGTTGAAATTTAATTTTAGTGTTTAGTTTGGACTATGAATCCGGACCTACATTTATGTTTAGCAGCACCAAAAGTAGTTTTATATTTCAGAAAGATTGACCTTGTGAGTATTAAGTGATGTTTTTTTATATAATTATTTATTTTACCATCACAAAATAGTTGTTAGCTATTTATTATATCAATATCAGTAGTACCCACTATTTATTTATAATGCAAGATTTCAGTACATTATGGCAAAACTTGAATAATTTCGCGATCGCCCTAATACTTGTAATACCAACATCCTATCATTTGAAGAATGTGGTCACTGAAAACTGGAAATATTTTAAGTATTTTTATAAATAATAAAATATTTATCTAGGCAATTAAGTAAAAAAAAATAATATAAACATACTCATTCGATCTTAAATAAAATCCTAATGCGCACCATATCGTCATTTCAGCCGGGGTAAGCAGAGTTCATTATTAGGTTTAAAATATAATTTTGTTGTTTATTTTGTTTATACGAGCCTTCAATATTTTAATCATTGTCTTGCGCTATGCTCAAGCAGAGAATGCTTTGTGGTATTTTCAATTTATCGCTCCTCCTATTTCACGTCGACCTTTATTTCCCATGCCGTCAGTCTTTGGAACCAAAACTTGACTTAGAAAGCACAATGTTGTGGGTCTGAAATTTATTTCCAAAAATTTTTTAGCATCGACTACATCACTTGAAAAGTACGGGAATGCGTTAAAAACTTAAATTATTGTTGTAAATAAAATAACGTAAGTAAATATAGGATCAGTTGACACTAAATAGGCAAAAGTACAGTCAACTGCAACCGAATTTGATTTTCTTTCGTTTCTGAATTATTTTCTTCAATATATTTTTTATTGAACAGAACAATGAACAAATTCCTCAATTTCGGAAGAACTTGATATCTCAGAGAGGCTTTCAAAATTGTGCATTCGTTGCATTCTTCAGTTATTCGGTCACATTTTGTACAAGGAAAATATGTAAAGATTTATTGTCACTGTCAATGTGGGAGACGCGGGAGCAGAAGCCTATGCGCTTGGGCGACTAGGTTAAAAGTACTACAGGCCTGTTTTTGCCACAGTTTCCTCGAATAGAGAAATGCCATGAATATTGACGAATACTGTGCACAACCTAATGGTTAGTATTCGTGGTAAGCAAGCAGGCACCCCAGGTTCGATTTCTGGTGGATTCACTCCCAGACTAGTTTTACTCTTAGGTTATTTCATATCTGAATTCACGGTTTTTCTGGAGCTTATATGCTAGATATTGATGCTTCCCAACCTCTCTTTTTTCTGTAGCGAGCTCATTAGGAATCACTCTTGAGGTGATCGTAATGACCGGGAAACAACGCTTTATCAAATTATCTAAACAAAAATATCTCTTAGCAATTTCAGTGTGGGTGTGTAAGGCATTTGACAAATTGTTGAACAAATATAATGAAGTGCCTCTATGTGTCCCCCGATTTAAGTTATTTTTATTCATAAAACCCCTGTTTGGTAATTTCACATTTCTTTAACTTCAAAGCATTTGAACTAATTGTATTGTACTTCATTTATTCTGCTTTATAAATTGTTAAGCAAATATGAATAATACGACCCTATCAAGATATGACTAAGCACTGAAGATCTCACCCCTATATTTTGTACTTTGGTGCATCTCCATCAAGTTTCAACGGCATTAATTTTATTTGCAGATCAAACAGCCTGCCATAAAGTGACAGTATTTATCCCGCCCTCTATTCCCTATTGTCTGCACTATTGGAGGAATATTGTTGAAATGAAGGAAAGTAATTGTTCATTTTAGGGTGAGTAATGGGAATAGGAAAATGACCTTCAAATTTGAGTTGAATTAATTTATATTGAAAATATTATACCGCACTTTCGTTGTATTCAGTAAAATCTGGCGGGCTTATTGTTATGTGTTAATCTCTTCCAGCCGACCAAATAAACGTTAAAGCGACCTTAATTCGAACCCAGACTGGAACTCTTTTTAAAAACGGATACGGATATCGAACCAGCAATGCACGGGTCGAAAGACAAGCCTCTAGCCATTTAGGCTAGGCTTTATTAATCTATTAATTTATATTTTTATTCCGTATGCAGTATAAGTTGGTGGACTTGTTTTCTTAATATTTTCTTACAACCAACCAGAAAAACTTTCAATTTGTGTTTTAAAAAAAGTGAACTTAAAGTTTTATTAATACAATGGAAAATCAAACCAGAAACTCAAAATTCTCAAGACACATATTCTACAACTAAGGCAGTGGTTCCCAATTACTTTCATGTAACGGCCCCCTAAATCTGAAGTAATTAATTCCCGCCCCCCCCCCCAAAAAAAACATTTTTTTTATAGTTGAAGATTTATTTGGCAATAATTATTACAATTAAAATACACATATTTATATTCAACACAAAATTATAGGAACTTGCTTAAATTTTTTTTTTAAATAAAAACTATACTCACATGAAACAATTTAATACTCACATGAATATTTGTACTGAATATTAACGCGACCCCCACGAGAAATCCTGCGGCCCCCAATTTGGAAAGCACTGAACTAGGGGACGCAGGTCCTGAGTCAAATCGGAAAATTTATTTTAAATGTCTGAAGTAAATTATTTAATATTATTGAAAATTTTTGACATTTTCTAATATCTCTATTCATAAAAAAGAGAATATGATAAAGATGTTCAAAAATCTACAGATTTTTTTTACAATATTTTTTCGATGAATATGTATGATATTAAAGTAAAATTTATCTACCAAATTTTATTTTTTAATTTATTTTGATTTATTGCATTGTTTTTTAGCATTAAATTTTGTTTTAAACCTAACATAGAACATTTGATAAGACCTTGGGGCTGCGAGTTCGATTGACATTGATACCCAACTTTTTTAAAAAAGAGTTCATATGGTTTTCACTTAAGACTTATTTCACATGTTTCTAGTTGAGTGGAAGAGAGTCCCACATGTCAATAATTGTAAAAATTGAAAGACTTATATAATAGTACACTTTTTTATTAATTTATGTTGTTGCATGTAACTCATCTGTAATTACGGAACAGTTTATTGTTAAACGACTCATCGGACTTAAGTTAATTTTACAAAGCATTCATGTCTCACAGTTTAATTAATGTATTCGTGAAACTGTGATTATAGAAGAAAAGGTGGAATAAATAAATAATTAATTTTAACACAGTTTCAGGAGATACCTTTTCTATTGTGTATTTAAACAACACTTAACAATTAATAAATCTTCCATGACCACGAACAAACAAGGTTTGTTATCACTTACCGCTGATGTTACATATGTTTACCTCAGAAGATTTCTGTATCTTCTTGTTTCAGCCGCCTATAAAGTATGTTTCTGAATATTCAAGTCATGTATTATGTTTACACAAGAGTTGTCTTAGAATTATCTTAAGATACTATGAATGTCACGTTAAATATGGCATTCATATAAGCCAAAATTAATGTTGGGAATTTCCACTTGTGTTAATCGCCTCAAACAGCCCAGAAATATAATGTCTTGAAATAATTCAAATTGTCTCAGGGAGTTTTGTCAACACCACCGTCTTGAAATGGTAAGCCATTATAATAAATAAATACATATCATGTAATAGTTACAAGCACTACAGGTTCATTTTTTAAATGTTTTTTCTTCTTCTTTTATACACATATTAACTAGTAAAACTGATTTTCTTTCGAATGGGTATATAATACTGTTTTCAGTAACTTTCCTATATTGTTAGTTGACAAAGCCCCGTTATATTTTGTTTATGAGAATATAATTGTTGATAAACGTTGTTTAATTCATTGATCTGTAGCAAACTAGAAAGCAATGCTTGCATTTGGAGCCCGGTGGGGGCGCAGAACTTACTCATGGTGGATAAGGTACAAAAAAATATCTACGATATCTCTATATGTTATCCATGGCTTTATCCTACTAAGTTTCTGCTGGGTATGCTCGGGCATAACTCCTTAAGCGTAAAAAGATATCTGCGTCTCCTGGTATACGTTGTCAGACTCGTTCGAGGAGTTGTGAGCTGTCCAGCATTACTACAAAGATTAGCGTTAAATATTTCTAACAATTACCCTAGGCTGCGCCGGCAAGAACTGTTCTCAATAGCACACGCAACAATGGGTTCATGGATCTGTGGTTTATGTGATCAATGGCCTCTTGGCTCTTCCAGCTCCCCATTCTTCATATTTCTTCTACCAGCTACTGAAATACTTAACAACGCGCCAAGGTAAATTTGAGCTCAACGTTTTCACGAATAAGTTGTGCGGTTTCCTTGGATTATTCTGAAAGTGTTGCATTTTATTTGCGTTCAGAGAGATTTATCTATTAAAAACATGTTACTCTTTAGATCTCATATATGTTTTACTCCGTACCAAATAGCTTACGATTAATGTATTATTTGAATTTATTAAGCGTTTCGATTTTCATTTTGTGGAACTCCATATTCGAATATTGAACAATAAACAACTTTTTTATTTCACTAATTACATTTATCTCCACTACACGTGTTTCGACCTCCTATCCCGAGGCTCTTTTCGGGTGTAATCATCATCATTCTGCTTGAAGAAAGCCTCGGGACAGGAGTTAAAAATACATGTCGTCAGGATAAATGTAATAAGTGGAATGACTAAGTAATTTATTTGTTAAATAATTTATTTAAAACTTAAATGCGAAATATTTCAGGAAATTTAATAAAATAAAATATATAAGTAAGTAATTTATTTCCAAATATTGACCACCCCTAAAAAATACAATTTAGAATTATTGGTGTAATTAGATTGAAGCTGAAATTTTATTTTAATATTTCTTCGAAACTTTTTCAACTTTATTTATTTTTAAAAATGTTTCATACTGAAATGTGAAGTTTATTTTAAGTTATTTATAAAATAAAAAAGACATCGACAACTCTACATAAATAATTTTAAAAAAATTCTTAAATTATTATGAATGTATTTTTAAAAACATTTCATTAAACGTATTTTGGAATGATATTTAATTTGATGGAAAATTGCATCCTGACCATTTTTCTGACAACTAAATTCAACATCGACATTGTGAAAGATTTTTATAGTACTCGTATTTGTAACATGCAAGTTGAATCATTCACTTTCATGTCCTCCCCATTCACCTTCCTGTCCTCCCCATTCTACAACGGAGTTCTCATACTCAGTAAATGGTGGTACTTAATATTTATTATTTAAGCTTTCTTCATTCAACATCAAGATAAACTCCCTCGTCATGTGCATCTCAACTTGTAAATGAAATGGAGAAAATGGTTCAAAATATTCTGATCTCCGTTTAATCTTTTGTGTGCTAAAAATATAGTTTTGTTCAATTTTGGAAATGTTTAACTTCTTTCGAACTTGAGCAATTAAAAGCTTTTATTTTTTAAATATTGAGGTGATCCTCCTACGAAGAAAAACTAACAAAAAAATATATAAGGCAAATGTAAGTAGAGTATGAAGTAGAAGAAGATCAAGGAAAACATACTTGCATCCATTGAGTAATATATTGAAAGAAGGAAACGTAAGAGTTAGAAACATCGTAGAGTTGTATAAGAAGATAAATGGAAAAAAAGGGGAAAAGAATTTGTATTGAGATAGAAAAGTATGCCGCTTTGTTATCTCTGCCTACTCCGGCAGGAAAATAGCGTGATGGCATGTATGTATGTATTATTAAAACTAAAACTGCAATAATAAGAGTCTAAAAAAATTCAAGTCATGAAATAAAATCAATCTTTAGACGTTTACAAGGATATTTTACCTCAAAAAATGCGGCACGTGCTTTTGGAAACACTTCCCTTGGGAGAGTTGTATGTGAATTAGGATACACGTAACTCGCTTCACGTTGCCACCATACATTTCTTCCAGTTCCTTCTCTCTCTCGATTGTCTCTGTAAGACATGTCTTTTTCGCCTGACAAGTTTCATCTAAAGTCCTATTAATCATCTACATACAATGACTATATTTCGAGACCCTCGGAGTCACGTGGGTCGTCAGCATTTTGTGAACAATGAAATTTATTGTAGACTTGAAAGTCTTTGTTCATTTTCATAATGTCATGTTCCTGGATAAAGATCTTATGTATCCCAGGGTCGTCCTAGAGGTACTAGAAAATGCCGAAGAAAGAGGGAGAAATTTTCATTCCAATTTAGTAGTTTATTAATTTCAAATTACGATGTTGAGCAAATAAAGGCTGAACTGTGAATTGATTAAAAAATTCCAATACATTTTTAAAAGGTTTTCTCATTTTCGGTATGTATTATTTTTTTCGAATATGTTTTTAAGATAAGTAGCATTTTTACACTTGTGGAGCAAAGTTTTTGTGATTTTTAGTAGGGCACTAAGTTTATTCCTTTTAATTAATAAAAAAACATAAAATAATGTATGATTTTAATGATCACAATGCTAACAAATCAACTGATCATTCTTTGTAATGTTTATAACAGCGTTATATTAATTGTCTAGCCAAGGTTATTATTTGTAATTTATTTTTATCAAACACTGTTTATTCCACTTTTTTGTGACGGTATAACCCTACCGGTTTTAAGGCTTTCACTTCATCTTCAGGGGAGCGCAAACAAGTCTTGTTTGCGCTCCACTGAAGATGAGGTGAAAGCCTTGAAACCGGTAGGGTTATACCGTCACAAAAAAGTGGAATAAAATGTGTTTGATAAAAATAAATTACAATGTCTTTAAACCTCCACAACGTTAATGCCTTAACTATAAACAACAAGGTAATTATTTATTTGGATATTTTTTTAGATGAGATAGTTATTGAAAGGATATGGTTGAGGAAATTTTGACATGATAAAAGGTATGAGAATAAGGAAAGCAAGTCTGACGAGATGTATGAATCTGAGCTAGGCGAGATATCTGGATACCTGTCATTTCTGTCTACTTCAAAAACGATACGTGTGATAGTTTGTACGTGTAAATAAATTATATTTTTATAGTATTTTTTTTCAATGTATTATTTGTCAAATAAACGAACCAATTTTTTTATTTAGACCTTTTAATATCTTCTGAGTCTTCACGTATAGTTCGAAGAAAAGTTTATAGAAATAAATCATAAACGCTTTATGACAAACAAAACTCATGAATAGAAATCAAAACTAAAAAAAAAACAAGAAATAGTTTGACAGCACAAAATTTTAAGAGCTCTATGGAGTTATTTAGCACAGAATTTACACGAGCGACCAATTCAAAAACTGGCCATTTAGCGAAAACCAGGCTGCAACTATTTTTCATAAAAAAAATGGGTACCTACGGGAATCGAACCTGAAACCCCTGGATCGGAAGACAGACGTCTCATTAACTAGGTCATACAGATTATACCATAATAAAATTCTTTTACTTTTGTATTTCTTAACCCTTGTTATTTTTATCCTGTTAAAAGTGTTTTTAATTTCCATTTTAGAGACGTCAAACGAAAAGAATAAACATCGCTTGTCTTATTCTATTTTACTTTTTTTCTCTCAAATCGATCACCCTTTCCCATACGTATTTGCTTTGAAGAGTTTTGGACCACACGTACAAAGATAACATATTTTACTCTCATTCGCTTGTCTTATACTGTGATACCATCCATCTTCGTTGTTCTCTCAAAATGGCGGTGGGCGGGTGAGAAACATCATTGCCAATAATGGTAACACAACTGAAACAAAAATCCATCAGTAGGAACGTATTGCTGCGAGTTCAAACCAAATGTACTATTTCTTTGCCTCCGTTCTCACGTTTTCATCCTTCCTGAAAATGAATGAAATCCACTTATAATGTTAAATGGAACGCTTGAAATTGCGAGTGAAAATGTGCAGGATATTAAGAGTTGGACTTATTTTATTTATCTGAAATGATAAAATGCACCAAGAGTTGACTCACGTGGTACATACTTATAATTAAATATCACCATTCGACAAACTGAAGAGAGTTTATTACAGAGGAATCAAATAGTAAATCAACAATTGGTAAAAAGTATTAACTTATTTTTCCAAGTTTACATGCCCTCAGGAAGATACTTTAGTTTACTAGGCACACGAAGTGAAAGGAAATAAACCAAGATCCACACAAATTTAGTGTCCATTTAAATTTTTTTTTAATTTGGCTTGTTTTCCATCAAATTTGTATTAATACAATTACTTGCTATGTAAAAAAAAATAATTAAACCAGCAATATACGTGTATGATATATGTGAAAAAAGTGTTTTCTGTAACACGTATTCGTAAAAGAATTATTAATTTTTTAGGAATTTTAAACTTTGAATAAAATTGAATGTTCAGCAAGAAATTATTTAGTTATTCCACTAATTACATTAATACCCCTGACACGTGTTTCTCCTTCATATTTCGGTGATCTCTTCAAGTGGTACGGGAGACGGAATTAGAACAAAAAAATATTTTTATAAAAATTAAAAGAATTTTTTTCCCCTTAGTTTTTAATACACTGATTCGTGTTTTTAGACCTTCATTAGTGTTAAAAAAACTTGTATTTATCACATTAATATTGTACTAAATGTTCCAACTTCAAGATTAACCGTTTTTCTGTTAAATTTATAAATCAATACACACACTCAGGTTTCGCATTCATGCATAACCAACATTAACATTATATCGAAATCAAATAAATAGAACAAAATACGTATATCATTTTGTAATTGTATTATTTTAAAGTCTACTTTTTTACTTACTCAGGTTTCTTCAAATTATATAATCAATCTAACTGATAAGCTGAAAAATGACTAATAAAACAACAAGTCCACCTAGCTGTAATACAATATACTGTAATTACAAACTAATAGTCCTGGTGCAAGCGAAGTCTCAGTAAAAAGAGCAAAAAAAAAACATCTGGTGCACTATTGCATGGTTAACGTGCTGGACGTGTAAAATGTCGTCAGTTTGAAAACAGTGGCTCTTAAACGCTTGGGATACCATTGATTTAAGTTTTGTCTATTATTATTTTCTAAGAATTAAGTTTCCGACTCAAATTTGTAGAAACGTAGAAATAATACAATATTATAGTCATAAGACAAAGTCAAAAAGCAAACACGCGGAGGGAATCCTGATCCTTGTACGTAAAATGTATTTCCCTGAAAATTGGATCTTGTCTCTTCATAGAGCGAGGAGGGTGACAGAAGGATTTGCTTGCGGTATGTCTTCAAATATGTGTTGTGGGTAATATGTTTGGAGGCTTTTCAAACACTGCGTGCGTAAAGTACACGGTGTTTTACATTTTGATTGAAACCGAATTTTATGCTGGTTTTTGAAGCACTCTTACAGTATCTACATTTCAATTTTATTTGTAAGGAAACACTTATATTAATTTGTAATAACCACCTTATATCGAGAAGCCATAAAATAATGAATATTTTTTCCGCATTACAGGCCATGCAGGTCTAAATCCGACTTGAACAGCTCTCAAGACAATAAACATTCTTCACTCAATTTGGGGACGCCAAAACTATTGATATCTATGTTCGAGCCATCAATTATGCTACGTTTTTACAGTAGGAAACAAAGGAGATTATCGTATCATTCGTATCAATCAGATCCTACCCAGATGATGTAGTCCAATCAGGTCCTATCCAGATGATGTAGTCCAATCAGGTCCTACCCAGATGATGTAGTCCCATCAACTAGCATACGTTGTGAGTCCTGTATGTTCTTTTAAGCAAATTCAGTACTACTTTCGTTCAATAAACCCTTTCTTCGCATTTTCACTTTGCATCTAATCCCCCCCCCCTACTCAGTCTATGCAGTGATCTCCAAGTAGGCCAAAGTAGTTGATATCTAGTTGTCATCTTTTCTGAGAGCTCCATCAGATCGTCCTGTGTTTTTTTTTCATTTTAGAAAAACACGCTTTACTCGAATGAATCGTCAGCTTTTGTGCTCTTTTCATGAAACTATTCCTTTATTTCAATATTGCTTGTTGTTGACTATATAAGGAGTGCGTTGGATGGTGGGCTTGTTTTTTTCTTTATATATCAGAACACTTCTGCCAAGGCTATTAGTATATTTTATAACACCTTCCATCAGTCTTCGTTGTAAATGGCGTTCTGGTGGAATTTTTCTTAAGAATCTGCTTCCAGAGCCATTTATATATTTATGTGACTTTTTGCTCCTTTTATTGGTTCCACCCAAAATATTTTGAAATTTGTTCTACCAAGTTTATACTATCCTAGTGAAGGTCTGAATGTTTATAAATTTTCGTAAATGCACTTCATTTTCCGAAACTAATTATCGTTGATAATTATTACATACTACAGCGGTACACATCTCAGGATAGAGAGATTAGACACCACGCCCAATTTTCTTACCTGTTCACACTTTTCTACATATATTTCTTAATTTCCACATACATTTCATCGCATATTTTTGTCTGAATCTGAACACTTCATTTACATCTCTCTTAATTAAATACGAGTATCTTTATGATCATAATTTACATTTCTTTAAATAAGAAAGTCTTTTGTCAATTAGTTTGCAAAAATTTTATTCGATTCAATCTTGACAAATAAATTTAATTAGTAAAATATTATTTTATATGATCAAAAGAACCCTAAATTGATTTTCTTTTATTTAATATCATTTACACCAATTTTCATTTGATTTTTTTTTTCAAAATAACCATTTACCGAAGTTTATCAAACTTTTAATTTTCATACATTATTTTGTATCCAATTTTTTTAGAAAAGTGAGCAAAATAGCAATCGTAGGATATAGGCATATGCTGTGACGAAGATGGACCGTTTCATTCGTCACATGATTGTACCACCTGATACCTATCATCATTCTAAGGCACGCGTTCTCAAAATTGATGCGATATTCTGAGGAAAAAATATTTGAAAGGCAATTTGTACCAGCTTTTTTTATGAACATACATATATAACATCACACCGTTTCCCTGTTGAGGTCAGCAAAGATAACAGAGCGTCAGACTTTGCTATCTCAACACACATGTTTTGCATCTTCCATATTCATAAAACTTTTACGATTTCTCTTACTTCTCACATTTCCTTATTTCAAAATATCATTTACTTGATACAACCTCCATGGTTTTCTTTTTCCAGATATTTTACTCACATATATGCCTTGTATATTTTTGTAACTCATTCTTCATTCATTCTTTCCACGTGTCCAAACCATCGCATAGTAATTTTCTTCCTCTTAGACACACGTTTGTAGTTTTAGTTTAATAGTTGTTTTTACATATTGATAAATTTATTTTAAATTTTTTTAATTCTCGATAATAATCAAATAATTATCAACGAAGATGAAAGAAATCCCGTAACAGACCGGGTATTCTTTTGACAGTAAAAATATTTGATTTTCAAATAACAATGCATCTATATACAAAATAATTAGCAAGTCGAGTACGAAAACGAACGTATTGGATATTGTTTGTTAAAATACAATCGTTTTAAATATTGAGTTTTTTTTAACACTTGCCACCACCCTGTGATGGATAGCGAGTGACCAGGACTTATATTTCATTTCTTGCACTTATTTTATATTATTCGACTTTTAAATACATAATAAAATGATTTTTATAGCTAGTTACAAAAAAATAGCCTTGCAGATTTTGCATAATTTTAATTTAAAACATACATTTTTCACTGGACGCTTAGCGTCCAGCACCGTGGCTGGCGGATTTTTTAGCACAGTAAGGCAAGGGTTAAATAAACGTTCCAATTTAAAATATTGAAACGCTCAATAAAGTTGGAAATATATAATTAAAAAAAAATAACAAACATAATTTGAAAAACTGAGCTCCAGGGAGCTTCTTTGTATTGATGCCCTAAAGTCTCGTATCTTTGAACAGGGAATCCGTGGGGACGCGTTGTACATATTTGGATAGATTTTCGGTCGAGATCGTCTAAGATGATGAGTTTTCATTCGCTCACGATGGATTCCCGAATCCTTTTTTGTGTTCGATTTATGTTCGACAATATGAAACACCCTATACAAAGAATATAAAATGACACCCGACTCAACTACGTGGTATTTTTTTTTCCGATTTTTCCCTTTGAATTTCCCGTGAAGTGTATTATTTGTCACAGACGCGGCCGGGTGAGTGACAAAATTTTGACATTATACTCTGGATTTCTTGGAAAATTTCAACCCTTCCGTTCTAGTCAAGAGAAAGGTCGAATTTAAATAGGGTTGAAATATTCTTATTATTTTTCGGCACTTTAAACCTTCTGTTTCTAAAAGAAAAGAATTTATTTTTTGGGTGCAACTACAATAGTGCAATTATATTGACAGTGTAACATTGATACAAAAATTCAAACGGTAAAAAATTTACAGTAAATATTTTTCAAGTCAAAATATAAATAATACAAAATAATTTAACAAAACTAAAAGTTGTATATTAAATAAAAAATAATAAAAGGATCATTTATATATCGCTGTTTAGAGAGCAGATTATCCTCAAGGATCCTCTAATTCGGGATTCTAGTTCACTATAATTGAAAGATCAAAATATTACAAATAAGAACAAGTTGAGTGTGATGATAAGAAGGTAGTGGCTACGGCTATTATACAAGGAACCTTCTCGCATTTACATACGAGTACATTAAGAAAAAACGTATTTGGTAAGAAAACTACAGAAAAACTATCATGCAAAGACGAACTACAATATATTTTAATTTAATTTATTTATTTATTATTACACATGACAAGAAATATACATAATTTGCGAAAAAACAAGAGGTAATTTAATTTAGACATACATTATTTTAATGGATCTGGGTTTGTCGCCTTTCATTTGTCGTGTCCCCAGTAAACTAGGTTTTTGCCTGTATCTCACCGAGGATATTTAGCATGAAAAATTAAGTCGATGCATCTTTCCGATTTTTGATTACACAAAAACAAAACCCCGTTGCACGTTCTCATCAACCTGACAAACAGTGACACTCAATTACAACTGGAAACATCATGCGGAATCAATCTCTTCACACATCATCACTCCAGAAAGACCAAACTTGTTCATCCCATAATATACCGCACACAATCATAAGAATAAAAACAAAAGTAAAACCAAAAATGTTCATCCCTTAATATACCGCACACAATCATAAGAATAAAAATTAACACAAAAATATACTGAAACACAAATACAAAACAACAAAAATCAAAACAACAAGAAGAAACCCGCACTCAATAAAAAATTAACCTGAACCCACAATACAAATAAACTTTTGTAGATCTTTCGATATGCGGTAAAAACACATTCGGTTTTAGGTGGAGTGTTTTGTATATATGAAGAGAATATACATTATCATATATTTTGATAACATCTCCCAAAAATTGTTGATTTATTGAAATCCATCAAAAAAGTGCTTCCTAAAGTTGCATAAAGGTCGATTTACACACATCAGTGAATGACGGTACCGTGACCGGCCCGGGATGAAACCGACATGGTCAAAAATATTCTTCTATGGATTTGAAGGGTCTTGTTCACACTTGTCCGGTGTGTGACCGCGACAGTGCAAACAATGCTGTCGCCGTCAAGGTCTATTTACACGCATTAATGACGTGACAATATCGTGACCAGCCCATGTTTAAAACCGACATGGTCAAAAATATTCCTCTATGGCTGTGATCTCCAAACTTTTTTGACCGCATACCTTTTTATGACGAAAATAATCATAAATTGTACCCCCAAATTATATATTCTCGTACATACATACATACATACATACATACATACATACATGCATGCATGCATGCATGCATGCATACATACACACGTACATACGTACGTACGTACGTACGTACATACATACATACATACATACATACATACATACATACATACATACATACATACATACATACATACATACATACATACATACATACATACATACATACATACATACATACATACATACATACATACATACATACATACATACATACATACATACATACATACATACATACATACATACATACACACACACACACACACACACACACACACACACACACACACACACACACACACACACACACACACACACACACGCGCGCGCGATAATGAAACACACGCGATAATGAAACAATATATGTACATGCAATTGATAAATTACAAGAGAAATTTAAAATTATAATTTAATGGGAAAAACGTGATTGAATTTGTTGACAAATTTCGGTAAAATCTGTCTTGATTCCCTGTGTTAATGCTATTGAGATCTGGTTCTAATTCTAATTTATTTCTGTCATTGTTTATTTAAATTATCGGCAATAATGTCGATTCGCCTGGCAACGGTATTTGCCGACAAGGGAATAGATTTTAGTTTCTGAGCATATTCCTCTCCGTGAATTATTTCCACCCTTTTTATTGCTGCAGGAAGAAGAAGTATTTCGCCAATTGTGTGTGGCTTTTTATCTTTCGCTATTAAGTAAGAAACCTCAAGAGAGGCTCGGAGTATGCGTACCCCACTTTAGGGACCAGTGCTCTATGGATTTGAAGTCTCGTCGGCGCGCGAACGTGCAAACAGTGAAACATCAAATTACTTTCGGACGATATTTTTGGTATTACGGCCGTGATTTTGATTTACTTTTTTTAGTGTTTTTTTAAGTTTTCATTTTGTTTTATTTGTTTTATATATATTTTTTTATCAGAAACATGAACTATACATAAAAAAATATATCATTATAAAAAAAAACAACTTTTATTATTACTATTATTACTAAAAAAACTACTTTTGTTATTATTCGGGGTAAAGTCTTGATCCGAGTGATTATCTTAATGTTTTGATACTTTTGTAAGTATTTAAAAAAATATGTCATTTAAAAAAAAACTACTTTTATTATTACTATTATTACTAAAAAAACTAATTTTGTTATTATTCCGAGTCAAGTCTTGATCCGAGTGATTATCTTAAGGTTTTGATACTTTTGTAAGTATTTAAAAAAATATATCATTTAAAAAAAAACTACTTTTATTATTACTATTATTACTAAAAAAACTACTTTTGTTATTATTCCGAGTCAAGTCTTGATCCGAGTGATTATCTTAAGGTTTTGATACTTTTGTAAGTATTTAAAAAAATATGTCATTTAAAAAAAAACTACTTTTATTATTACTATTATTACTAAAAAAACTACTTTTGTTATTATTCCGAGTCAAGTCTTGATCCGAGTGATTATCTTAATGTTTTGATACTTTTGTAAGTATTTAAAAAAATATGTCATTTAAAAAAAACTACTTTTATTATTACTATTATTACTAAAAAAACTAATTTTGTTATTATTCCGAGTCAAGTCTTGATCCGAGTGATTATCTTAAGGTTTTGATACTTTTGTAACTATTTAAAAAAATATATCATTTAAAAAAAAACTACTTTTATTATTACTATTATTACTAAAAAAACTAATTTTGTTATTATTCCGAGTCAAGTCTTGATCCGAGTGATTATCTTAAGGTTTTGATACTTTTGTAAGTATTTAAAAAAATATATCATTTAAAAAAAAACTACTTTTATTATTACTATTATTACTAAAAAAACTACTTTTGTTATTATTCCGAGTCAAGTCTTGATCCGAGTGATTATCTTAAGGTTTTGATACTTTTGTAAGTATTTAAAAAAATATGTCATTTAAAAAAAACTACTTTTATTATTACTATTATTACTAAAAAAACTAATTTTGTTATTATTCCGAGTCAAGTCTTGATCCGAGTGATTATCTTAAGGTTTTGATACTTTTGTAACTATTTAAAAAAATATATCATTTAAAAAAAAACTACTTTTATTATTACTATTATTACTAAAAAAACTACTTTTGTTATTATTCCGAGTCAAGTCTTGATCCGAGTGATTATCTTAAGGTTTTGATACTTTTGTAAGTATTTAAAAAAATATATCATTATAAAAAAAACAACTTTTATTATTACTATTATTACTAAAAAAACTCCTTTTGTTATTATTCCGAGTCAAGTCTTGATCTGAGTGATTATCTTAAGGTTTCGATAATTTTGTAAGTACGAGTATTTAAAAAAATATATCAATATAAAAAAAAACTACTTTTGTTATTATTCCGATTCGTTAACTAACAACAAAGCATACTCACAAGACATGTCAGAGTCACCAGTGTGTCGGCAAACCTTGAAAAGATGAAAGCTTTGCCGAGTCTTTGGTTACCGCCTCTGATATATTTTTTAAAAACAAATAATATTTGGATCACGAGCTTTATTTTTTGAATAATACAGACATCACGCTCTAACTGAATGTACAGAAATTTAACGACATTTTGAGATTCTAATTTTTGTAAGACTGGTCTTTAGATCAGAATGGCATCCTATAGTACATTTGGGAATTTTTACTATCCATTTTGACTACTTAAATTAATATACTCCTCACAGTACATTTCACAAAAAATGCTCGTTTAAAATCACACTTAAAGTAATCATTATAAAAAAAACTGCTTTTGTTACTTTTATTATTAGTATTAATACAAAAAAAACTACTTTTGTTACTTTTATTATTAGTATTATTACAAAAAAAAACAACTTTTGTTACTTTTCTTATTAGTATTATTACAAAAAAAACAACTTTTGTTACTTTTATTATTAGTATTACTACAAAAAAAAACTACTTTTGTTACTTTTATTATTACAAAAAAAAACTACTTTTGTTACTTTTATTATTAGTATTATTACAAAAAAAACTACTTTTTTTACTTTTATTATTAATATTATTACAAAAAAAAACTACTTTTATTATTAGTATTATTACAAAAAAAACTACTTTTGTTACTTTTATTATTAGTATTATTACAAAAAAAACTACTTTTATTATTAGTATTATTACAAAAAAACTACTTTTGTTATTAGTATTATTACAAAAAAAATTACTTTTGTTACTTCTATTATTAGTATTATTACAAAAAAAACTCCTTTTGTTAATTTTATTATTAGTTTTATTACAAAAAAAACTATTATTATTATTACAAAAAAAAACTACTTTTGTTACTTTTATTATTAGTATTATTACAAAAAAAACTACTTTTGTTATTATTCCGAGTCAAGTCTTGATCCGAGTGATTATCTTAAGGTTTTGATACTTTTGTAAGTATTTAAAAAAATATATCATTTAAAAAAAAACTACTTTTATTATTACTATTATTACTAAAAAAACTACTTTTGTTTTATTCCGAGTCAAGTCTTGATCCGAGTGATTATCTTAAGGTTTTGATACTTTTGTTAGCATTTAAAAAAATATATCATTTAAAAAAAACTACTTTTATTATTACTAAAAAAACCACTTTTGTTATTATTCCGAGTCAAGTCTTGATCCGAGTGATTATCTTAAGGTTTCGATACTTTTGTAAGTATTTAAAAAAATATATCAATATAAAAAAAAACTTTTGTTATTATTCCGATTCGTTAAGTAACAACAAAGCATACTCACAAGACATGTCAGAGTCACCTGTAGTGTGTCTGTAAACCTTGAAAAGATGAAACGCTTTGCCCAATCGATACCGCCTCTACTATATTTAAAAAAAACAAATAATAATTGGATCACGAGAATTATTTTTTGAATTAATACAGACATCACGCTCTAACTGAATGTACAGAAATCACTGTTAAGATCACGGCCGGTGGAATCATGGGACCGTCAAGGCACTGTCCGGCACTGTCATGGCACGTACCGGTCACCTTCACTGATGTGTGTAAATCGACCTTAAGTCATTCATATTTTTTTACGGATTGAAGCGGACAATAATCACTCAAATTGAAATATTACTAAAGAAAACAAACTTTTACCAAAAATAAAGATTATCAATTCATTGCATATTACGCAACAATAATATAATTGTTGCAATAACAAAATAAACACGAAAAATACATTGTTCAGGAATACTCTAATAGCCAAAAATCCTTTAAATCACAATAATATTACAAAATACAATGGAGAGAAACACAATCAAAGAAAGTTCATCAATTTATTGAATATTATGCAACAATAATATAACTGTTCTCAATAACAAAATAAACACGAAAAATACACTGTTCAGGAATAATAGCCTAATAGCCAAAAATCCAATAAATCACAATGTCATAACCAAAAAATATTGAAGAGAACATAATGGTACACGTACCACTCTTATTTAGCACAAATGGTACGTGTACCACCGGTTGAGAATCGTTAATCTAGTTTACTAAATATTCCTAGTTTTCAAAAAATACTCTGCTCGCATCACATTTGGAGTCCATTAATGTCTACTCAACTAACTAAGGATCGATTGCAAATAAAAAACAAATCTTGAAATAGCTTTTCTTCTAGGGTATAGCGCGAACACTCTAAGGATGAAAAGTTAAAAAAAAATGTGTAGAAACACTTTTCTAAAAAGCTAATATTTTATTCTTTAACATAACACGAAAAAAATAACATCTTCTAGACAGAATTTGTACTCGAAAATTTATCACCTTTTATTCCCGTTAGAGTCAAAATTCTTTAAATATGCAACAGTCAACAACTAACAGCAAACACATAAGTAAACTCTACCATTGTTTCATCAGATATTTACCAACTGAGAGGAACACAGTCCAAGCATGTGGCAAGTTGACATAGAGTTTACTCCAACCATGGGTTGTACTTAACCCCAGGAGAAATAACTTGTCCCATTTTGCCACTAATGCTAAACGGAATGCGTGGAACACAGTTTTTTTTTGTATTCTGGCCCAGTGGGCGAACTATGGTATATTTTTGCGCTAGTAAAAAAATCAGTAAAATATACTCTGAGGACACAATGTAGGACCTTCTTTCGTCATTTTACGCCTTGAATTCTTCTTGTGGTTCATATTATAAGGAGAGTTACTGAAAATAAAATGTAAATTTTTTTTTTCTTTCTATTTCCTGATATTCTGTAACGAAGCGGTTTCAGCTTATTTATTTAACATATAATAAAAGATCGATTGTTTAATCAGTTGTATTGCTTATACCAAGCTTTGAATTGTTGATTTAAAAAAAAAAATTCTTGAGTATATTCTTATAGGGAGACTCAAGAAGAACCTACACGAGAAAGTGGAGGAGAACATGATGAGACACGGAGTATCCCCGAGTGATTGGCGGGATCGAGAGGTTTTGAAGAAAAAGGTCTAAGCAGCCCCAACTTAATGGGGTAAGGCGAGGGGAAAAGAAAATATATAGACTCTCATAATTCCATTTTTGGCTTTGTTGTGATGGCACCAATAATTCTAGTTAGGATGGAATAATTATGTAAAAAATACAGTTCATAATTTTTTACAACTATGTCGAAGTAGATGAAGTGGTAAAATAACGACGTAACTATTTGTATTTCAGATATACGAGTATTACGTATACTCGTAAACGGCGAACTTCGGATCAATTACACGACCAGAAGTTTAAAAGAGCTTTAAGTACAGTTTGATCGTACATATCGAATTGTATTTAAACTGCCGAATATAGTGCTTCAGATATGTTTACTTAAGAACATTTGCCAGGTTTTGATCCATTCCTAAAGTAACGTAAATGGATACTCATAATACATGAGCGTATAATGCGAACTGAATATGCATTAATTAGAGATATTGTAAGTCTAGTATTTATGATGTGCCTAGTGCGATAAATGTTTATCAAGTCGCTAATGTTAAGAAAATAATAACCTGAACAAATTTTTTTTATTTGTTTATAATTTTGATATTTAAAAAAAATTAACGGGTTTTTTTTTAAATACGTTTACTTTCCTTTGTGTTTATTTGTAAAGCTTATATATTTTTTTGAATTTGTCATATTGCATCGCACATCCTTGCACACCGAACGGAATAAATTATTGTTATTATAAACATATGTTACGTTAACAATATGGATAAATTACGTTAACAATATAACAATTACGTTAACAATAAACATATGTTACGTTAACAATTTGGGTAATATCTTCTCAGATGATGGAATTATTAAGAGGGATATCGAACGGCGTGAAGCGTTAGGAAACCAAATCAATGGGGCTCCAAACCAAATGCACTCGAGCCGGGCAGTATCAAAATCAGCTACGACGATAGTCCATACAAATATTTTGATACCAACTTTGACGTATAGGAGCGAAACGTGGAAAAGATTGAGATGAGCCGAATACATGCTGTAGAGATGCGTGCATTGAGAAGAATACATAGAGTGACAATGTATAAAAGGATACGGAATGAAGTGATAAGGGATGAACGTAAACTTAAGATTGATGTGTTAAATAATATGAAAAACAGTACGTTAAGATTGTTTGGGCACGTTGAACGAATAAATGAATTAAGACTAACAAAACAAATATAGAGTGCAGATGTGAGTGGAAGTCATAAAAAGTATGATAAGATTAAGTAAATGATATTCTGAAAGAAAGAAGCGTTGAAAGTCAGATAAATCGTAGAGGGTGTATGGATGAAGAAGATGCAAAGAATTTGTGTAGTTAGGAAAGTATCGCACTCTATCCTCTCTGCTTATCTCGATAGGGAGATGGCGTGATGGTATGTACGTATGTAATGTGGAACCAGAATATTATTCAAATTTTATGTATGTAACAAATAAAAAATATACGCCGCTAAAGAGTCAATCAGTGACCGAGTTAACAAGAATGGTTTAGTGACTAAATTTAAAAGTGCACTCCAAAAATACGATATTGATTGTTGGATTTTCGATCATCGACTGTACATATTAACAACTGTACTGTATATTATTAATTAAAATTATGAATTATAGGAAAAATATAGTAGTTTAAATGATATTTTTATGACAGTTTTTTTTTTTACTTTTTATGTCCGCCATTACTGATTATTTTTCGCATACCACCAACTATCCACTCGCGTACCACCGGTGGTACGCGTACCACAGGTTGGGAACCGCTGTAAAGTTACTTTAGTCAATCAGTGACCGAGTGATAATAATAAAACATAACAATAAGGGATTATTTTGAAAACTTAATCAAAGGCATTATTTTGAAAATGTGTATGCACTAAATGGTATCAATTCTAACTTATTCTTTTTTTCATGTGGGTATCATTAAGAATCTTCTTATGTTTTTCTAATACTGTCAACAGATTTACAAAACATTCTTCTCCCTACTGCCGATGTTCAAGTCCAGAAATGTCCATAGAAAAACCAAAGTCACCCTGTACAAAACAATTATTAGAACAGTGGTGGTATATGGATGCGAAGCATGGACACTGACAGCTAAATCCGCAGAAATACTGAATGCCTTAGAGAGAAGAGTACTACGTAGGATCCTGGGCCCCGTGAATGACGGCGAAACCTGGCGAATACGATTTAACGACGAGCTATATAATATCTACAAAGCTCCCAGACTATCTGTACATGTCAGACTGAGCAGATTGAGATATGCTGGACATGTGCAGAGAATGCCTTCATCACGAGCACCCAAAAGAATCCTTGAAGGACACCCGGGTGGGAGAAGGAGAGTGGGCAGGCCTAGGCTGAGTTGGAGGCGAAGATTGACGGAGGCCAAAGCTCGATATGGGATGTAAGACCATCGAAAGAAAGAATTCTGTCAATCACTTAAAAATAAGTTCTTGCAGTGTGTACTGATGAATTTTTATTATATAAGGCTGCAAAATAATATTTGTAATACCAAATTTTAAATAGGAGCTACGCGCGTTATTCCAACATTTATATGGGGAAAACATTTTGACGCTGATTTTTGTGTAGCGATTGTTATTCAAATCAACTTTCAAGTTATCAGATATATCTGATTTTATTTTAGGAAAAAATCACAAATAAAAAAAAACATTCCCAAATATTTTAGGTGCTTTTTACCGTGTTCAAGAAAATATGTCAACTCTTTTTAACTTTTTTTATAAACTATTGAGAGCCCAACTCAAAACTCGAATAGAAGATTTACGTTCTAGACCATGAAAGCTGTATTGCCTCCATATCTAGTAATGTGCTATTCGTCTATGTTAACACCTAAGTATTAATTTTAGCGTGTTGAAATATTATTCCAATCACTTTAGATAATTGTGCAGAAGGGCATCGGTTTAAAACCCCCGTTCTTCTATTTCCTTTGTATTCAATAGCACATATTAAAGATGAGGCTCTTTAATATGTGCTATTGCACGGCCAATATTCTGCCAAATTTTTTAACGTAAAATAATATCGATGAAGTCATAATTATTATTCTTAAAATATACTTTTTACGCCTTTGTCGATGAAATTTTCCAAAACATGTGTAAAATATAATTGTTCAAGTAAACAAAGTCTTATTATTATTTAATAACTATTTATCAGGTTAGAATCTCATTACAACGGATACCAAACTTGTTATCCTCACTAAACAGGTTGCCAATATAAGCTAGCTTGAGGATCCCCCTTAACTTGTGGATAATAGTAATTATATTCCCATTTCCGATAAGGTTAGCATCAAGATTACAGTTATTAAGATATTTTTCGTTGCTTACAATGTTTATTTTGGAAAAATGTGGTATTAAAAGCACAATTAGGTGTTTTTTTGTTAAAAAGTATAATATTTTTCTAATGATAATATTTTTTTTGTCATAAAAAAATAAGTATAACTCCTTTTCAAGTACGTCACTGTTTCATGGTCCTTGTAAACAAATTTACAAAGATCGACGAAATAATTTCATCTCTGAACCTTTTGTAGAATAGTTTTGTGAAGAATTTCATTCCTTGAGATATTGTAGAAGAATCTAATTTTGCTTTAAAAATAATTAAATAACATAAGTATGTTTAAGAGATCTTGTGTCTTGATGGAATTTTTCGAAATGTGGTATTAACAGTTTGTTTTCAAAACTGTCAAGATTTGAATTAAAAAAAAAAACAAAAACAAGTTCAGATACTAGAAGATATTTTTGTTTATTTCAAAAGCATTTTTTTTCTTTACCAATATAATTCTTATTTATTGATTATGCAATTTAAAAAATCTTATTGATTTTTATATAAATACTTAAAACATGTTTCTCTGTTAAAATTAAACGAAACATTTTTATCTAAAAGATACTTACAAATAAGTATTAAAAAAATCAAATACGAGAATCAATAGGTTTTTCATTTTTTCCTTATCTGTAAAAAAAATGATCAGTTCAGTGTTAAAAAAGGATGAAGACAGTATCATTATCAAAGATTTTGCATTTAAAATTTCTGAAACTCGACGCTGAAAGAATTCTAATATTTCGATTATCGCTTCTTATTAGAAGAAGCTTCAAAATTGTTCGCCTTGTTCGATAAAACTTCCATTTGCCTTTTTAATGAGGTGATCATTTTCAATTGTCCTCTTTTTCGTATGTACAAAAATTGGGGTGAGTATATTTCAAGCAAGGAGTGAGTTGTTCTATAATTATTAACCTGTTGACATCTGGAGCAGAGTGTGGACTTAATATGTTTAAATATCATAAAGAATCTAACATAGTCAAAGTAATTTCTGTGTATGTAGATATAAATATTATAAAATTATATCAATGTGTTTATAAAGAAGAATCATATGCTCAGTTTGTTTTTAGTTGAGTTAGATTATCATACATATAATTATGTGATCTTTAGACAAACAATTTAAGAATAAATACACATCTCTCGGTATTTCAACTCATTTTAAAAATACATACTTTTTTAATGTTTTATTATGTATTCTCAAATATTAATTATAGATAATCATCGTCCAAAACTCTATCGATATGAAAATGATGCTATAATAACAAGTAACTTTAAAAAAAAGTTAAATATTTGATGCTTTTCTTAAGCAAATCAACAAAAATAAACTTCAAATTAACTGTTTTTTAGATTGAATGAAGATTGAATTAAGATCACGTCACATAAAATATTTTTATTTAATTGAGTAATTTAAATGATTTAAATGTTACGAAAGCTTTCACTGACTTAAAAGTGATAAAAGATATAAAATAATATTTACTTCCGTGACCTGTTTGATAAAACGACCACCTTCCTCCCTGGAGATTTGAGTTAATTTCCCAAAAATAAATAATAATTTAGAAAAAACTTCTCAGTTGAGTATAATTTTTTTTTTAGAAATATTTGTAAAATTTAATTTTCATCGTAAACTGTACAATACGAGTACCATAGAGTCTATATACTGTATTCCAAATGTTTTCATCACTAATGTGATCATTTGAGAGTACTAAAATAAAAATGTCATTTATTATAAAATAAACACTGCAGCCAATGGGTAGAGTAGGGGGTGCGTAACTCCTTCATCCTGAAGGAAGATTCGCGTTCAGGATTCCCAGCAGGTACTTAATTATTCATAGCTCGCGCTAATAAGAACGTCGCTGCTAATTAGGAGCCGACACAATGACATTATAGTGGATGTCCCTTGGGGTTGGTCTTGCGTAGAATTAAAAGGGACATGCATATATACATACTATATCAAACGTTCTTTATTATACCAGAGGAAGAGGAGAGAGCAAAGAACTGAAGATATCAAAGACAAATTCGAGGGTGCATTATAAATATTAATTTAATATACGTAATATGCAATCAAAATCTAAACCACAATTTACCTGTTGTGATTGTTCATAGCTTCTCGAAAGACAATTGCTAGTGCGACTAAAAATGTACGAAAAGTTTATAAAATAATAAGTTCAACCAATAAAATAGCAAATATAAATAAAAATACTTCATTTGTGATTTCATCAATATAAGGATACTCGTCGAGAGAAATCGGTTTTGTGCTTTCATCAATATATGGATGTTCGTTGAGAGAAATCGGTTTTGTGCTTTCATCAATATATGGATGCTCGTTGAGAGAAATCGGTTTTGTGCTTTCATCAATATATGGATGCTCGTTGAGAGAAATCGGTAAATAAATATTGTAGCATTTGTGCTATCATCAATATAATGATGTTTGGTGAGAGAAATCGGTATATAGCAAAAAGCTTGTTGAATAATATGAAAAAAACTTTTTATTATATACCTGTTGTGAAATTTCTGAGGATATTTTAGATTGATAAAAAATATACCATACTGATTTGAGACTGAATCAATTCATGAAATAGATTTTTATCCACTTGGGGACTTTGAAAAACGTAAGAAAAACCTTGTCTTGTAGAAGAATTCACCTGCTAAAAATATTCACAGGCCTAGAAGTGTGTTGTTGCCTAATAATATAATAATATGTTGTTGCCTAATAATAGCAGTGTAACTATTAGGTGGGATTACGAATAACGGTGTCCGTGCCTACTCCAGTAGTTCTAAATTCGAAGGGTCGAACAATAGGGTGAGGCTCTTTAATATGTCTGAATGATACCAGACCATGAACCCCGTCTTTTACAGATTCTACATACCCACTGTATACATTATCTGGAGATGTGTAAAAGTCACAACATCGGACGCTATGACTTAGTTGAAGAAGACAGTGTGTGGGAGTCGAATGAAGAAAAATAATTGATGAGGAAAAATTACATTTTTCATAAAATATTTAGAAGTGATTTCATTAATCATACCAGATGCGCTTCGTGCACTAAAACTTTTGAAGACATTAAGGTTTTTTAAGACCCATGGAGGCTTATAACTTTTCATAGATAAGGTGCTGTTAACTAGGTAAGGAAAAAACGGCTAATAATATTGTTTCATCATTTTATAACTATTTCGCATTTTCGTCGTAGAAATGAACGTTTTAAAATACCTTATAATGTTTTTTTAAACGCTTATTAACAAACAAAATGCAGTGTAAATGTAAATGGGAGACGCGGTAGAGGAAGACTAATGAAAGCACGGTTGGATCTAGTTAATGACATTAAATAAACATTAAATATAAGACAATAAATCGTAAGGGCTGTATAAATATGGAAGAGGCCAAATATGTATGTCGAGATACGAAACTATGTTACTCTGTCTTCTCTGCCTACACCAGCAAGGAAATGGGGGGACGGTATGTATTAAAATACTTTTTTAAATAATAATACAAGCTTTGTATTCAGTAATATAAATTGGAAATGTACACTTTAAAAAACATGCACCGTGATCTATTTTAGTTGGTAAGATCAGGTTTCTTCCCCGAGGGATGTTTCGATTTCCGTTGTACTCATTCTTTTTTTAAACTATCCAGATTGGTATTCACTTAAGGCCTCTTAACACCTTTCTGGTTGGTTGTTAAAAAATCTATTAAATAATTAACTCGCCAAGTTGTACAGCATTGTCGTTGCTATGCCTCGTAGTCGAGGATCCCCTCGCCATTTCAATGCCAATTCAGTTGGAAAGCGAAGCTGTGCCGTGGAGTTTTGTTTCTTTCTTTTTTCTTATTTTAAGTGAGTGAACCGTTGCACACCAACAAACTCATCGGTCACACCACTGTACTGGATTCGATGGCACACCAAATCAGACGATCGGAGCACACCGCCATGTTTTTTTTTTCCTTATTTTTAAAAGAATATATATGACCGAAGTCATAGTAATAATGGAATGGTTATATCTTATATCCCCTAATGGAGTTAACGCGTGGCCATGCATCTCTGCAATGCATACAACGAAAGTGTAATACAATACGGTACCAAATATCAAAAGAGCATAAAAATAAAATGAACGTTTCAAGGACCCATAAAAATGTATATACTTAAATTGATCTATGCTACAATATTGCAAAATAAATAAAGTACTTGTATATGATAAAAGGAAAAAATAAGTAAAATAAAAAACTTATTTTATATTTTTGTGTTCACCACAAGTTTAATTAAGGTTCACAACTAGTGTCGAAGACCACCGTCTTCTTCGTCAGGTGAATATCACCTGACGAAGAAGACGGTGGTCTTCGAAACTAGTTGTGAACCTTAATTAAACCTGTGGTGAACACAAAAATATAAAATAAGTTTTTTATTTTACTTATTTTTTCCTTTTATGAAAAAATGGCACCACAAAGTGATACTTTAGTCTTTTCGAAGATCCATGAAATACTTGTATATGGCTTAGACATTCTTTAACAAATTTGTAGGAAACTTACTATACACTAATAGACTGAACGAGTGCTATAATTGTTTCAATTGATAAAGGATTGAGTGCAAAAACGGAGTGCGGAAGTTGCAGAGACATTAGCTTATTGATATCATCTCCCGGGCTTGCTTTATTTGCCGTTGAACCCATTTAAAAAAAAACGTTGCTGCTTGGTATTCACTGGTTATTATTTATTATGTATTATTTCAACACGTTTCTGGTTGGTTAGCAAGGATTTTCATGTGCCAGTAAGACAGCCAAGCTGTAATGTATACAACGATAGTGTGATACAATGCGATACAAAACATGTAAAGAATATAAAAGGAAACTCAATATTTTAATAATTTCTTATAAAAACAGTAACATTGAAGGTTATATAATATTGCCTAATTCATAAAGTACTTGAACATTTAACAAAACTTTAGAATAGTATAAAATGTTCATTTAAAAATAAAAAAAAGATAAAATGTACTCATTATTTCGTTCAAAACGATTCCATCGTGGCTTGTTTTCCGTATTATTATTTTTTTCGACTTGTTAAAAAAGCTTTAGGGTGTGCAAAAGCACTTAATTAATGAATACCTCGTAGCAAAAGACCAACCCTCCCCCGCCCATTCCCAGTTATTACACATGAAACAGCCTAGGGTGGTGACAACCCCCGGCTAATCAACCCTCGCGGGCTGGGGTGTGGGCAAATTTTACGCCTTGCCTAAGAAATTTGCAGCATTCATTTTCTTTTAGACGATTTAATATGTCTACTCTGTTTACGGAAAAGGTAAATATAAATATATATAAAATACAAGGGAAATAATATTACTTTAAAGTAATATATCGATTAACCTTTAACGAACTGAATTTTGTGGGGGATCGGAGGATATTATGTTTTTAGAAAGGTTTAGAAAAGTTCAAGACATTTGAATCCAAAGTTAATTTAGTATACTGAAAAAGTTTTCCAAATAATATGTATTTTATTTAATTCGATTCATGATGTCATCATTTCTAATACCTGAATCGACTAAATCACTTTTGAATAGATAATATAAAAGCTAATTTGAACAGACATCAGGTAATTTATAACTTTCAAAAGATCACATTTATTGAATTTATCGGTTTTATGGAGTATCAATGTATATAAAGGGAAGTGAAACGAAGACATCGGAAATTAATGAATGAATAAGATGGGTAAAAGCAAGATGAAAAAAAGAGCATTAAGATAGTTTGGAATGTGAAGAGAATGAATGACGAAATAATGACTAAGTGAGTATACAATTTAGAAGTACAAGATATGCGTGAAATAGATCAAGAAAACGTTGTTGGAGTAGGTGAACCAGATTTGAAAGAAGTGAGAAATACTCGAATATAAAATAAAATATTGTGCAAAATGAAACGTATAATTATATTGTATTACACTTGTGTTCTATTCAGTGATATCTTGCAGTATTATTGCCATAGTAATCTCTTCCAAAACCAAACTTAAAGGTGTTAAAGAGGTCTGCAGTGAAAACCAGACTGGAATCACTTTTAAAAAACCTGGACCCTTACCAACTTGACCGCGAAGGAAGTCTTACGAGGCGTAAGTTGTATGGTTAAAATATTTGTTATCTCTGCCTACTCTGCAAGGCACACGGCGTAGTGCTATGTATGTATTATTTTTTATTTCCTAGAATAATAACAATAGACGATCTCCGTGGCCTGGTTGTAAGACGCTTGTCTGCCGATCCGGAGGTTGCGGGTTCGATCCCCGCTGGAATCCAGATTTTTGAAAATGGGATTCCAGTCTGATTTTCACTTAGGGCCCATTAAAACATCTTTCTGGTAGGTTGGAAGAGAGGGCTTTAAGACAATAAGCTCGCCAGGTAAAAAAATAATAACAATATTTCCATATAAAAATAAGGTGTCTAGAAAACTTTATTTATCAGACGGCTACTGTTCAAATATAACATATGTGTTTTTTTTACTTATTGAGGCAAAAATACGAGAAATAAAAATATATAAAACTTCTATGGTATGTTATACATAATCATATAATATTTTTAAATGTTAGATGAACTTTAAAAATAACAACCTACAAAGAAGAATAAAATATAACTATTTCAACCTAAAGTACAAAATATAACTACTTCATTCACTTGATACACCAAACAAAAAAGCGTGGGTAAAAATTTAATGACGCAAAAAAGTAAAAGAGGCGTTTTAAAAATATCCAACTTATTTTATTAGGCAGTTTATTTGTTTTTTAACAGAATTCTGAAAGAACTAAATTTAATTGCAACTAGTTGCAGCCCGTGAAATATTTACGGAAGTAAAACAAATTCTACATATATGAAAATATATATTCATAAATATAGAATTTGTTTATATATATATATATATATATATATATATATATATATATATATATATATATATATATATATATATATATATATATATATATATATATATATATATATATATATATATATATATATATATATATATATATATATATATATATATATATATATATATATATATATATATATATATATATATATATATATATATATATATATATATATATATATATATATATATATATATATATATATATATATATATATATATATATATATATATATATATATATATATATAAGACCTGGCAAAATAATACAATTGTTCACAACAGCGTATTTATGCCAACAATGATATATGATAGTGAAACGTAGACGTGCTAGGAGAAAAAAATGTGGTGTGTTAAAGAAAATGACGACAGAGTTATTAATGTAATTACGAGTATTATGGCTAAAAATGACCTAAGAACTAATGAATAAAGAAGCGTGAAAATAGCACGTTGATGTGGTTTGGATATGTTCAACGGATGAGTGATAAAAGATTGTCCAAAAATACCAATACCATAAGTGTCAATGGGAGACGAGGTAAACAATGATAAAAAAAAGTATGATTGGATCAAGTTAATAAAATCTTGAAAGAAGAAAAAGATGTGGAGATGTGGAGGACACATCCATATATCTATATATCCTATGAGCATATGTTATGTATGGATGTAGAGGAGACAAAATAAGTTTGACGATTGGAAAACTTGACACTTTGTATTCTCTGCATGTCTCAATAAGAGATGGCGTGATTGTATGTACGAGTATGTGCGAAATATTTTTTTATTATACATTTATACAAAACACGTATTGTATATTTATACAAAGTCTTGTTTGAGTTCCTCGGATTACGAGGTGAAAGTCTTAAAATGGGTAGGGTAATACCATTATTTTAAGTGGAAAAATATTGTTTTAGTAAATCAATTAAAATGTATTTAAACCTCCACAGTTTTAACGCCTTAACATGTATTATATTCTAGTCTAGAAATTTGAAAAAAAAATTTTTTTTTGCCTAATTTTAAAGTTCAGACCTTTTAAAATATGTTTTTAAAAGAAAATTGTAAAAATCTCAATATTTACGAAGTAATAGCTATAAATTAGGCAGTAATTACATAAAATCTTAAGTTTTATTCAACTCATTACCTTCAATTTTGGTCTAAAACTTTGATAAATGTTTTTATACCGTCTCTACCTTGAAA
The DNA here is from genome assembly GCA_949825065.1 of Odontocerum albicorne. Lineage (NCBI taxonomy): Eukaryota > Metazoa > Arthropoda > Insecta > Trichoptera > Odontoceridae > Odontocerum > Odontocerum albicorne. Next base: position 27,863,738 of record OX463851.1, read on the forward strand.
AATTCAAACTTATTTATTTTTATTATTTTTAAAAAATATTTGTAAAAAAGGGTAAAAATGGATTTTTTTTTCAGACAAGAAACTTTGTATGATTTTTGTTTCAGATTTAAAAAAGGGGTTCAATCATATCGACCAGCTCATCTTCTTTTTTACGACAAGATATAACAGGTGATAACATCTTGAATTTAAATTTTTTTTTCAAAATTTTTTTTGTACATTCTCAAATCATCAATGAACAAACTGTAAAAAATGTTTTTAGTTTTTTATTTTATTAAGTCTTAAAAAATGCCCAAAATTCACGCCTCTAGAGTAGAATACCCCCTTAACTAGAAGTAATACATAAAACAAGTAGAATAATTTGTTACGTAGGCACCATTTTTTTAAATAAATTTCTAAACCAAAAAGTGCTAAATATTAAAAGAAAGGATATACACAGTTTTTTTCCAAACGCCTCAAGAAAAAGCCAATTTTCCCATTATCTCTTTTGGCCCATGTCCCTATTTAAAAATTCACATTATTCGGCACTTTTAAAAATGACCCAAGTGCAAAGGCCCCGATGGGTCCCGCGATTCTAGGCTATAGAGTGCATATATAATATATAATCACCCAGACGGGGAAAGATGCCAGGACATCTGTATTCATGGAGTGGCGTAGTCTCCTCGCAGAGTCTCATTAATACCTACTTTGTAATAATGATTTGAGCAGCCTGAAACGTGCGATGATTGCCGCCTGTTCCTTGTGCTCCACTCCTCGTATTTAGAGCCCGAACCCAGAAGTGGTTCTAGTGACAAGCATTCTTATCAAGGTATAATGAAGTTTATTCAAGATTCTTACAAACGGTTTTTTTTTCTAAAAAAATATTTTTACAGATGTTCAATTTTCACCCTGTTGCGTGATGTGATGGAAAAAATGGAAGAAGTGTAATTTAACTCGTTAAATTATTATTTAATTTATTTAAACTAGAAAATGAAAATAGTCTACACGACAAACTTTGAATAACAGTTAGGTTTTATGCACATTTTTAAAGGAATCACTGACGATTATCGCCTTAGTTTAGTTGGTAAGTCTTCCCACTGGGGCTTGCGGGTTCGATTCTAGTAGATATACGTTTTTTTATAAACAAACCTTTTTTTTAAAAAGAGCGGTGTACACTTACGGTCTCAATATTATTTTCTAATTGGTCGGAAGAGATTGCCACTTTACCAGAAAACTCGCCAGGTTGTATCATATAAAACCAAGTGCTTCCTTATTTTGAAAGAGGTCTGCTATTTATTTCAAGTTTACGTAAATTTGTTTTCATTTTCTTGGAAAATAAATTTAATGATATTGTGAATAGTAATTAAATTCGTAAAAACCATAGATTGGAAGTTACCAGTATCTGCATGTGTTTGGATAAATATATTTATAAACGGAAGACAAACTATAAAAAAACCCTTTGTTTGCCGATATGTGGCAGTGACACATTTGACTTTAGGTAAAGTTTAGTGCATGAATTCCTATACAATCACAAATTTGGACAGCACTTCCTTTGTGCCGTCCTCAAGTGCCTATCAAGGTTACATATGCCACCCACATCGATCGATCGATTCGATTGAAACATCACTTGATAAACGAACGCTAACCAAAAACAAAGATAACGAACTCACTCGAGACCACGCAAAAATAATACGTTTATTGCAACAATAAATAAGCTGAAATAACGAAAGGCACTCTGTTGACCAACACCAATCAATCAACAGGCTACAAATACAATGAAACACAGTTTGCACCGCTTCAGGCACACCCAAACAGCCAAAAATCCTAAGATAAGGGATGAGAACACTGATTGAATCGGGGTGGATCTGAGTTCCGAAGGCAATCCGCGACTTATTTTCTTTATTTTTGTATGTGGATTTTTTTACTGTACAACACTTCTATAAACTCTCCACCAAGAACGTACTATAGTCATCCTAAAACGTTATGTAAAGTCTTGGTGGCTGAGCGTCTAATGACTGCTGTTTTGTGGGTGATTATCAACGTGGCAATCTCATCAGTACCAACTCCCATCCATTGCTTCTGATTGTCAGATGTATTTATACCCATATAGGATATTATGCATTTGGAGATCCTTTCTTTCACACACAGCTTCACAGGAAACATGCATTAAAGGGAGCTAATTTACTTGCTACCTTCATAGCCTAGTTGGTAACAAATTTAACTTCCATCAGGGAGCTTCGGATTCAATTCTCGATGTAACCAGAAAAAAATACCCCTGTTTGATAAAAAAAAAGGTTATCTGGTAACAATACTCGTGCATGTTAGGTGTGTTCAAAAGTTGTTGCTTGGTTATTTACGTGTGGTAGTATTACCAAAATTGTGATGATGAACTGCGAGTTTCTGCTTTCTCTAAAAGTTTTTAACCCCAGGGTTTGATTAATAAGGTCGAAGACAATGTTGTCTTCATGCTAATCTCTTCAATATGTCATTATCATCAATTTGATTGTCTTGTAAGATACAACATAAATTAATAAGTTCACTGTATATAAATCAATTCTCATGCGTTTTCAATTATCGCTATAGTAGTGGTGAGTCTTTAAGTTATACTAAATAAAACATCGCTACCATTTATGACCCGACCTCAATATTTAACATGAGCAATATTGTTCTGTATCATATTGTGTTACATTTTTATTGTATTCAGTACAACCTGGTGGGCTTATTGCCATGTGGCAATATCTTCCAACCAATTAGAAAGATGTTAAAGACGCCTTAAGTGAAAAATAGACTGAAATCCTTTTTTTTTAAATCTGAATTCCAACGGAAATTGAATTCGCAACCTTCGGATTGGGAGATAAGCGTCTTACGAACTTGGCCATGGAGGTGTACTAAACACAAATCGCACTAAGTTCATTTTTTAAAGTCACGTGTGTCACATCTTTATAACGTTCTCAATTTCGAGTTCGATTCGGGTTGTCGAAAATCTCGTTGGCAGATCATCCCATTGTTGTTGGTTCGAAGATCATCCCATCGGATTGTTTAATATACAGCGGATACATAAAACAATAAGACAATCACCCTGACATGAAGCCGACTCTGTCAACGCCTACGCTGGTACAAAATAGGACTTGGCTGTTAACTGGTCGCTTGCTAATGTGCGCACTCGCCGATTGAACTAAAATCTGCATGTTTCGACTAACCCACTTCTACCATAAGGTTTGTCTGTTACATTACGTAACAAAGTTTAGTAATATCAAATAACCAATTGTTTTTACTGAAAAAAAGTCCCTTTTTATAAACGAATTTTTCTAATCACCTTCGATAATGATTTTCAGTATTTTTATAAATTTGATGTCATAATGATAATAGTCCATTTCTTTGAAAGACATCATTCATTAAATGGCACCATAGAATAGAAATGACATACGATTTTAAGACAAATATTATGTTTCCATGTGACTTAACTCTCCTTTTCCTTTTTTTAAGCTTTATTTTATATTTTGAAAACACAAAATGGTTATGCGTTACTTTATTTTGTACATAATGAATCTGATGCAATAGTAACTTCTTGTGTAAAACACAACAATGGATATTTAATGTTTTATTTATCTAAAATTATTTTAAAGGAGATATTAAATTTCTAATATAAGAAAAATGATTGTATAACTTGATTGAATTTATAAAAAAGTAATTTGAATTACATTATAAAATAATAATCTCCAGGATTTGAAGGGAAAAACTACGACTTATATTTGCTAACCTCCTTAGATATGGGGGAAACATATAAAAGACTGAGTTAATCACAGTATTTATTTAAAAAAAAAGATAATTATACAATACATTATGAAAAATGGTTATATATTGGATAAAATTAAGGGAATGTCAACAGTTTGACGTAGAGAGAGTTTGGCGAGATAAAGAAAATATTTAGAGACTTCAGGTTAACTAGTTCATTCAAGATTCTTATCATATGGACGAACATAGAAGACTACCACATGGCTCACATTACTGACCGCCTTTTATTCATAAGAATGCCGTGAACGATGAAAAAAAGGATGGAAAAGATTCTTGATGTTACTCGTTAAACTATCAATTAAGAAGAATACGGAATACAAATCAGTACATACGTACAAACCGACAGATTTTCCTATCGTGATACACATCTTCCACTTTATCTAAATCATATACCTTCTGATACAACTCCTAAGTTTTCTCAGACTTCAAACATTTTATTATTTTAAAATATCATTAATTGGTCCAACTGTACATACTTTAGTATTTCCTCTATCTAAAATATATTTCACATTTGTATAAGAGTTGTGGAAGTTACGAACACTAAAATTTCAATATTTTTTTTTCTTCTCTGTAAAACCGTTGAATTATCAAATTTGATCTCTTTTTGCCAAAAAAAGTCACAGATGTACTTGAATATTCTTCTGCATTTTCTTCTGCCCACTTTGGTGAAAATATAAGAGTAGAGACGAGCCTATTACGGAGGCTTACTTGTTGCGAGACCTGGCTCTTGACTCCCTTGCAACCTTATATAAAGTGTCCTCAGTTTGCAAATTTGAGGGGTCCCTTAATTGTGTACACTTGCAAATTTTATAAGGTCATTAAACTGACTTTTACACTTGGACAAATTTTGATATTTTCCTTTAGAAATTACTGAAATATTTAAACATTTTCTGGACAAAACTTGGAGTAAGCCGTTACAAGGCATTGTTCGTGAGAAAAGACGACACATAATCGGAAATTGGAAGACATTAAGACAAAACTTGGAGTAAGTCGTTACAAAGCATTGTTCGTGAGAAAAGACGACACACAATCGGAAATTGGAAGACATTCTCAAGTAGGACAAAACTTGGAGTAAGTCGTTACAAGGCATTGTTCGTGAGAAAAGACGACACACAATCGGAAATTGGAAGACATTCTCAAGTAGGACAAAACTTGGAGTAAGTTGTTACAAGGCACTGTTCGTGAGAAAAGACGACACACAATCGGAAATTGGAAGACATTCTCAAGTAGGACAACACTTGGAGTAAGTCGTTACAAGGCATTGTTCATGAGAAAAGACGACACACAATCGGAAATTGGAAGACATTCTCAAGTAGGACAAAACTTGGAGTAAGTCGTTACAAGGCATTGTTCGTGAGAAAAGACGACACACAATCGGAAATTGGAAGACATTCTCAAGTACGACAAAACTTGGAGTAAGTCGTTACAAGGCATTGTTCGTGAGAAAAGACGACACACAATCGGAAATTGGAAGACATTCTCAAGTAGGACAAAACTTGGAGTAAGTCGTTACAAGGCATTGTTCGTGAGAAAAGACGACACACAATCGGAAATTGGAAGACATTCTCAAGTAGGACAAAACTTGGAGTAAGTCGTTACAAGGCATTGTTCGTGAGAAAAGACGACACACAATCGGAAATTGGAAGACATTCTCAAGTAGGACAAAACTTGGAGTAAGTCGTTACAAGGCATTGTTCGTGAGAAAAGACGACACACAATCGGAAATTGGAAGACATTCTCAAGTAGGACAAAACTTGGAGTAAGTCGTTACAAGGCATTGTTCGTGAGAAAAGACGACACACAATCGGAAATTGGAAGACATTCTCAAGTACGACAAAACTTGGAGTAAGTCGTTACAAGGCATTGTTCGTGAGAAAAGACGACACACAATCGGAAATTGGAAGACATTCTCAAGTAGGACAAAACTTGGAGTAAGTCGTTACAAGGCATTGTTCGTGAGAAAAGACGACACACAATCGGAAATTGGAAGACATTCTCAAGTAGGTCAAAACTCGATTGCAAGATTTCTTCTAAAGAATTTGAAAATGCATCAATAGTTTCGTTATTTTTGTTTATTTAATTACATTTTTTAAAATACGAGTATGTTTAAAATATGTTTAAAATCTTTTTTTCGACAAATACATTGGGCAATACATTGAAGTGTGATTGGTGAGTTGAACCATTGAAATAATGGCAGTGACAGGGAACAAGATAAATGGATTTCTTAATGTAATATGCAACAACCGAGCTATGAGTATATTAAAAATACCAAAACGAATTTGATGCCAACCTTCACGTATTGAAATGAAACTTAAACTTGGCAACAGAAATGCCATAGAGATGCGTGCACTAAAGAAGATTTGTATTAGCGTATAAACGAAGGCGAAATGAAGACATCAGAAATGAATGCATGAATAAAATAGATGTTTTAAGTAAGGTGAAGAAAGAAGCTTTAAGATGGTTTGGACATGTGGAGGGAGTAAATAATGATTAAGCGAGTATGCAAGTATATGCATGGAAAAGGTAGACCGAGAAAAACATGATTGTATCAAGTAAACCACCTTTCGAAGAAGGTAAAGTGAGAAGTAGATATAAAAGAAGATTTTGCATGACAATATATATGATTGTGAAGGAAGTAAACTGTGTGTGCCTTGATAAAGAAGTTAGGAGGTCTGTTCTCTCTGCCTACACCGCAAGGGAGAAGGCGTGATGATATGTTTCTAGTTTCTGTGTATGTATTGAAATGTTAAATAAATAAGTTTATGAATTTTTCAATAAATTTGACTTAATTTTTTTTAAATCCACGAAAATATTGCTGGCCAAAATTATGACAACGCAATAAAAAAACATTTACAATAATCAACTTTACCATAAAAATAAGCACTGAAGAACAAAACTACAACATTTTCGAAACGTCAGTATGATAAAGCCAACCATACAGTACAACACTCCGAAAAACTTCATACAACTGATACAAAGAACCCCGAAAGCCTCCAAATATATGTAAAATAAGATTTTGTTTTTATTTTATAAAATTTGTTAAATGTTGTTTAGGAAAATTAAATTTTTAAGACTTGGAAACTTGAATTTGTACATTTAAAAATTATACGTATAGCTTCTTTTTATAACAGAACTGTTATGGAGAACTGAAATAACCAGAGGAAGATAATTAAGAAAGTAATATTTTAAACATAACTTGATAATAAAATTATACGTATAGCTTCTTTTATAATAGAACTGTTATGGAGTACTGAAATAACCAGAGGAAGATAATTAACAAAGTAATATTTAAAACATAACTTGATAATAAAATTATACGTATAGCTTCTTTTTATAATAGAACTGTTATGGAGTACTGAAATAACTAGAGGAAGATAATTAAGATAGTAATATTTTAGACAAAACTTGATAATAAAATTAAAAAAAAAAAAGCAAAGATAAAAAAAAGTGTTCTTAGAACAATAACCTTAGGAAGGTCCAAATGTATCTGGTCGTAACTTAAATACTCAATATTTTTAGTTGGTTTTCAAATATATATTTTTGTACATACTGGATTGATAGACATACTCGTACATACACAACATCACGTCGTTTCCCTGTTGGACTTGGCAGTGAGGATAGAGCGCAAGATTTTTCAATATCGACATACATGTTTCGCTTCCTCCGCATCCAAATACTTTCTCACACAGTTTCTAAGATTTCCCTTACTTATTACTTTCAAAGAATCATTCATTTGAACAAACTATTATTTCATTGGTCCTGCTATACTTCACCTTCTACTTACATTGGCACTATGCATATATTTTTTTTATTAGATATTTTAAATTTATTCGTTTCATGTGCCCTAAACATCTCAGCTTTAACTTCACATTGACCCTTTATCACTTAATTACGTATTCTTCTCAATCTTCTTAATGTCCACGTTTCTAACCCATGCATGAAAGTTGGTACAAATAACTGTTGTGAACTAAACATATTTATGCGCTTTTATATATTCCAAACAAAAAACTTGTTTTATGGATTGAATAATATTTACATATTTTTAACATCCTGTCGTGTAGTTTATAACTGAGTATCGTGACTCCCATGATAGCCTCTGACGACTCCTCTCCACCCTGTACTCCGCGGCTTGAAGGGCAATTATTAAGGGTAGTCCAGTGGCGTATTTCAACTGGTCAGATCAGCGCATTTGGATTCTTCTTTTACGCCTCCAGTAACCACAAACCTTTCCAAACGGTCTCCTTGGCAAAGAGCAATGTATCTAAATAATCGGAGGACTCGTCGAAGGCACATTGTCGACAATCTCTCGGAGATTCTCAATTCTTTAAGAACACAAGCGTTAGTATGCATACTGTCCATATAATTCGTAACGTAAGGAGAAGGAAATTTGAAATGTGATGCTGGAGGAGGCTCCAGCATCACATTTCAAATGCATCAATTCTACGTCTCTTGCTTGCTCTCAAAGTCCAAGCCTCCGTGCCATGCATTAGGTGCATTTTCGTCGTGGTTGTCATATGTTAGTTCCGCTCCTCTAAATCTTTTCCAGCTTACAAATGGCAATTTTTGCCATTTTACATAAATAAATTCTTTATAAGCCTTTATTTTACAATAATTTAACTCCAAATATGACAAAATATCATTCTCATAATATGACTGAAGCAACAACAATGTAAGCAAAGGGATATTTTCTCACAAATAAGTTCGATTTGTCTTTATGAAAAACATTCGGCGCTTCTATTTTTCCACCCTCCCTTCTGAGTTAAAAAGATCAATGACCTGAAAGTCAAGGTGGTCTAAAATAAAACCTGAAAGTTTCATTAAAATAAGTGAAACAATATTATTCTCTCCGGGAATGCCTTCCTTTGAGGCCAAGTAAAAGATTTCGAAAAAAACTAAATATTTTATTATGCATCTGGGACATCAAAATGAAAACAAACTAGTTTAAAGATTAATATTAGTAATTTTCTTACTTCTTTTAATTTTTTTTTCATTAAACATATTCGTTTAAAAAACAGCACAACTTGCTTACAAAAAAGTCATGCGTTTTATCAAAAGAGTCACCGATATTATCAATTCCACGAACTAAATGAGGTCTTTCAATAAGATTTTGTTTGAACAATTCGATTTGGTGATAGATACCGAGAAGTTTAGGAAGAACTACAAGAACGTGGTACGATTTAAAAAAAAGGAAAAGTAAAGCCTTTACAATAGGATATAATACATGACGAGGTGTAAAAACAAGGTGGACACATAAGCTATTTAGCAAGATAGAATGAAGGGGAGATCTATTCTCTCTACTAACTACATTAGAGACTTAAAGTGATGGGGATGACGACGATATATGTATTTACACATTTTACTAGTACCGTTTTATGTGTCTTGTGCTTATTTAACATTGTCAGTTTAAAAAAAAATATTCTTAAATTTTCGTTGTTTTCAGAAATAATCGACGAATTTATGCTATATGGCAGTGTTATCCAATCAACCAGATATAATTTAGAGAGGTCTTAAAAATTAAACTAGATCGAAACTCTTTAAATAGTATCGGATGCCGACGAGAATCGAATTTGTAACCCTCGAATCGGAAGATGGCCCTCTAAACATGTAAGCCACGGAGGTCGTCAATGACTTGATGACAAAGAGAAAATGAAACATAAAGATTGTATTTTATTATACTTCCGATGTACATGGTATAATCTTACCAGGTGGCAATTTCATCCAACCAATCACAAAGGGGTCAAAAAGGCTTTAAGTGAAAATCCACATTGGAATTTTTTTATTTTTGATTTCAGTATCATTGGGAATTGAACCGGAATCCCCCAGGTAAGAAGGCGAACTATTTACCATCATGTTTAAGGAGATCGACAATAACTTGACGAAAAAAATAAAATGAAATTACTTTCTATTTTATTACATTACTATATATTTTATTACATTCTGTTGTATACGGGATAGCCTTCCATGCATATTTTCCTTTGCAATTTCCTACAAGTAATCATAAAGATGTAAATAAGAACATATAAAAATAAAACAAATTGGAACTAAACTCCATAAGTATTTTTTAGTATAATTTTAAGTGACAACTAAGCTGTGTTTATTAATAACAACACAACGACATAAGCTAAAATATAATAAATAAATTATTTCATAAAATAAAGTTGTAATTAAATATTGTTCAGGTTTTTATACCAAATAATCATAACTCGTATTGCCCGGAAAATGGTCGATAGGTACTGTATTACTCATAATCACCTTTCTGGTGGGTCGGGTGAGATTGCCACATGCTAATAAATCCCCAGATTGTACTGTAAACAACGAAAATGTTATACAATATGATATTATATAATGAAATATATTTTAAATTATTATTTAGGAAATAAAACCTTAATTCTATTTTAATCTAAACGAAAAATAAATCGTGTTGTCAATGCTTAATCAACATTTTCATGATAAATCAGTACACGGAAACGAACAATTCGAAAAAGTCGTCAAATTACGAAAACGAATGATCTTCCATTTCTACCCCATATCACTCAGCATATTTAATTTGATTAACGAATTCGGAATTGTTTGTTCCACTCGATCTGCAAGGGAACCGTATTTTTGTATAATTACGTGAATGGGTTAAACCAAGTATCAAACCCAATTATACCAGTGGTTGTAAGTTATTTCCGTGAAATGAATTTATTTCAAAAAGGGCGTTCTGTTATTTTAAGTTTAGATAAACTTCAAAACTATGTTCATTTTCGGTGTAAACTAATTATTTTGATACTTGGTAACATTTTGGATCAATTGGCCATTAATAGATAGTTCGACTCAAAAATTAAAACACGCAGACTAAAAAGGATGTAAAGAACGCATGAATATTATTTATTTTACCTGAAATAGTATAAATAAAATAGAACAGTTGTTACCTTAAATATAATGAAAACTATACGACTGTAAAACATTGTTCTTTGATACAATATACAATAAAGGTAGACTTATGTTACATTTTTCAAGAACCAGTCTGTTCTGACAAATTAAAATTTAGATACACGACCGCGTAGTAGTACGCTAGACTGGGCAGAAAGTTGCCGGTTCGGACCCCTATTCTCCATACATTTCTAAGAAGCTCATGTCCATATATTTCTAAAAAGAACTGATAAGAACAGATTAAACATCTAAACACACAACTATTACTTTCTTTAAATTTATACGTCTCGTCATGCACAATATTTTATTGTTAATGCTTCTCCCTTTACCTTCTTTGAAAATCTGGTTCACTTGATCCAAACAAGTTTTCCTCATTCTACTTCTTACAAGCATACGTTGTTCTTCTTACTAGCTATAGGTAAAACAAAAATTTGAAAATATTTTGTTCCCTGACAACTTCTGATTCATACTATGTCAGTACAAGTTTTTTTTTTTCAAAACGCAAAAAAAATTTTTTTTTTATGAATATCGATCTTGTTTTTCAATAAAGAGAGATGAAGGTCCGAATTCATAGTCCAACCTAAATCTTAAATACTTTTATATTTTTTAACTATAAAATTTTTGATTTGTTTTAAAAGTCGGATGTCATATGTTCCAAACTTTCATGTGAGGTACAGAAATAATATGACTTCCTTATATACTTATTTTAACTACGACAAATCTGTATGAAATTTAAATTTTAATAGTAATTTTCTCAGCAAATAAAATAATAAGTTTTTATTATTTAGCGGTATGGTGAGTCGATATATTGGGGGCCAAATAAAAATCTGATAGTGTAAAGTACTCAGATATTCACCAAAGATCACTGCAAAGATGTTTGATGAATAAATAGTTTTATTGCAAAAATCACTGACTTTTATATGTTTATTTAATTTTTAATATATGGAGGTTTCTATATTACTTATAAAACCAGAACATTTCTTAAGACGCCTTTCTTAAATCTGTTTATAACATCCATCTTTAAGAATCAGTTACCTGAATCCGATTATTCCTTACTATGTATTACACCTATACTGTTGTATTACACGTTTGTTATATACAGTAGAATTTGACGAATTAAGTTCCCGTAACAATCTCTTCCAGTCAATCATAACAAATTTAATGTGGGAACCCATTTTTAAAAAAAGAGAGTAGAATCTTCTTAAGGACACTCTTACTCGAGATTCGAACCCAATATTATTGACCGCTTGAAAATATTACAAAATAAAAGTAACTTTAAAGAAAAGATAGGAAGACAACGGCTATTACATTGGGCACTTCCCCGCATCTACATATGTATAGACAAACAATCTTGTGTTTTATATTGTATATATATACGAGTATATATATATATTTTTTTATTTTTTCAGTAAGCATTCAATTTAATTGTTGTTTCATTTTTTTATACGTAAGGTTAGGTAACGCACATGAAATCAATCAATTAGTTTATGATTAACTCGAATGAATATTTTTTTATAGTATCGAAACACTCACATATTAAAATATATGCAAATGCGTTTATAAATACGAATATTATTTAAAAACCAATTTATTTCGATGAAAGTACCGTCTTCAAATAACCATACCGTCTTTAATTTACTACAGTTCAATTAATCAAATAAATCATCTTTAAAATATTCAAGCGTCATCTGTTCTTCACTTTTTGTCAAAATAAGTCATAAACAAAAGGGCGAATCATGACAAAGCACTTTTACCCCTAAAAAGTTAGCGACGCCTTTGGAGATTCGTCACAATGTATAAATACGAGTAGATAAGATCTGAGTTTACTAAAATAACTCAACATTTCTAATACTGTCTGCATAATGCATTTTCGACTGAATTAATACAAATAGCACAACATGAATAAGTAAATCGACTATGCATTACAAATGTATTTGTTAGATGCAGGAATACAACACCTTTTATTCAAAGATATTATGATTTTTATTTGATACCTTTTTTCGATATTTTCGAAGTTATTAGTCTCATAATTAAAAAAACATATATTTTGAAACAAAAAAAAAATGGACAGGAAGATTAAGTGTTTTGTGGAGAGATGCTGGTAACGGACTAGATTAAAGCGGAAGGCTAGAGATGAATACTGCTCTTGAAGCTGCAATCTAGACCCGAAATCTGATGGAAAAAGACACGCCAACTATCTACAGTCCGTTTGACAAGAACGTGTACGACGAAACCATTTGGGATAAGACATTAAAAAAATACACACGTACTACATGATATAAATCGTGATGCTTTATTATTAATAAGTTGTCTAGTCGCCTCCACTAGTAATAACTGCCCGGCATCTCCGAGGCATACTTTCTACTAATTTTATAGGATAATCTAGGGGCAAAAACTTCCATATACATAAGTCGAATATCCCTTTAATATACTCTTATTTGAATTAGTGTTTCAGGCATATTGAATAACTTGGTTGGGAGACAGTATTGTCTTCGACCTCAATTATATACTTAGAACCTTTGGAGTAGGCAAATAACTCGCGGTTCGTCATTGAATGTGTTGGTAACACTACCGATCGATGCGCGGCTTTTTCACCAGGCTGGCACCCTTTTGATTAAATACCACCAGGAACCGAACCCTGATGAAAATCAAGAGTATTTCAACTGGAGTAAGGAGATCGTCATTAATCCAATAATAATAATAAACAATTTCATATATACAATTATATATTTACGATATATTGAATTGTACACAAAAAATAAATCTACTCGTATATCATTGGAAAAAAACATCAATTTCTAACATTTTATAAATAAGCGAAATAAAATAGTTCTCTTGCATTTTTTTTATGTGCAGGCTTACTAATAAATTTATTTTTCTGTTGCTTATGTGTGATATTTTTTATTGGTAATATAAAATAATAGGCTTTAGCTTTCGGATTTTTCAGTTCACCCCCTTTTCATTTTTCACATCGTCTTTTACTGTCCATGCTGTAAGAGTCTGGAACCAGCTACCGGGTAATATAATACTTGCACCATCGTTGATGTGTTTCAAAAATCCAAAAAAAATACTGTTAATTTCAATGATTCCCTAATCCATTTTATCAATCTCTCTACTTTTTCCAAGCCATCATCGCTTACCTTGTAAAATCTACATTAGTTTTTATTGTTTTCATAATGTATATTTTTGGTTTCTTAATATCAATCAAATTACACATTTTTCACTCAAAACTCCGTATAAACATTTGTATGGTTGGTTGAAAGAGATTGTTACTTGAAAATAAATCCGCCGTATGATATACTGTGAATAAATTTTAAATAAAATAAATCAATTATGCTTGAACAATTACTACTTTTATGATGGTACAAAATAAAATTATTAAGCCGGACAAAAACGTTTTTAAGATTTAGTTTAAAAAATATAATATTCCTGGCGTAAAAAATATATCGATTTTATAAAAGTATGACATTTACAATTTTTGTTTCAAGAATGTCATCATCGGTATCGATCGATTCGAACGGTACTGTTATTTTTCATTGGTAAACATGTTAAAGAGTGGTCAGGAAATAACATTGATTTCGGTCCCTTTAACCTAGCCTTTGTGTTTAGAACTATTTTGGTTCGTCATATGTGTAGCAATACTACTACACTCGGATATGTAACAATAACCTAATTAGCTGTTTACAGCCACAATTTATTACTGGGTACCATTGGGAAACAATCCTGAAACTCGAAGGCTTAAGAAAAAAGTTGTAAAAACAACTCTACGTGAGTCACCGTCAATAGTATTAAATCATGGGGGTTAAGGTGGGCTGTACGAGATACGCGGGCCACAGGTTGTGCGTGGCGTTGTCAGAGGGATGAACATTCGAGGGGGCTAACAGATACATTTTCTCCGCAAATGCAGTTACAAGCCACCCTCCCTTAGACAAAGGCCATGTGGCTTTTTTAACCCCCTATTCCAAACAGAAGGGTTAAAATTAAATTGTACCGAGGGATTGCTGAAACTCCATTTTAATCGCGCTTTGTCCACTTATACTAGTTTGTATCGTAGCTTGTTTTTGCTCTCGTGTTAACTTAGTACATTTTATATTAATGTTAACATTTTTCGCAGTACTTCTTTGCTTTATTCTTTAGAAATATTTAATGCTTTTGTATGCGACAAAGAAGTATTTTCTTTTATTTATAACACACATCATAAAGTGTCAATAAATAAACTCTGGTGGATCAAGCTTTCAAAACGCGATTCATGAATTATGTGAACCGTCTCTCAACGAGAGTGTTCAGTTCGACTCTCATTGGTGCCCATTTTTTAGAAAGGGTTTTTGTCTAGTTTTCCCTTAAGGCCTCCTTAGTATATTTTTGTTTGGTTGGAAAAGATTATTGCATGGCATTAGGTCTTCTAAGAAGCATACATGCAAGTGTAAAACAAAACAATGCATAAAAATAGCTCTATGTACTGAAATATTGGCTCCTAAAACGTCGGGTCTGATGTTTGCAAGTTAATTCATTCGTAGGATACTTCCCTTTCAACATATCTATTATAAATGCGGATATTTTGATGAGCGTGATTGGGAGACAACATTGTCACTCGCTTGAATTATTACACTCTAGAAAAAGCAAGCTACTCGCGGGTTTTTTATTATGAGGGGTAGAAACGCGAAAAGGATTGAAAACATTGTCTCAATCTATTGACTTGACATATCTCACCAATTACGTCACAGTGTCACAAGTTTTCTCGACTATTTTGACCTAGTCCTGTGAGGCTGATTTAAAAAAGATCCCAGCAATTCTTCAGAAATATGTGGCTAAAATATTCCAAGGATATTACGTTGTCCTTTTTTGTGTTTCAAATTTTTTTTCTGTTTGTATTATTCAACATAATAGAGTGTATTTGTTCGCTCCTGTTATTACTTTTCATGTCTCTTATTTTACCAACGTTTATTTGATTCCAATTTTTGCTCTGTGGGTGTTAAATGGTTATTTTAAATACAACTTGATTTAAAACAATAAACTTTACATTATTTTATATTGTACAGTACTAAAATACATAAAATATCTGCCTCATTTAAAAATACATTGAAAAAAAAAATAAAAAAAATACTATTCTTAAATCTCCTCCTAGGTCCCCCCCACTACGTGGAATTGACTTTTCAAGCCTCCCACCCCTGTGGTGAAAAATATTCAAAATAATTATTAATTATACTCATCAAATAGACGACCTCCGTTACCTAATTGGTAAGACGTCTATCTTCCAGGCCGGGTGTTGTGGGTTCAATTCCCATTGAAATTTTTTTTTCTGAGAAAAAAGGATTCTAGTCAGGTTTCTTACGGCCTCTTTAACGGGTCTAATATCATTCTTCGCTCACAATTTTTCGCAAGTAATTTTTTCCGGCCTCAAATTTTACAGTAAAAAATATATATATTTGATAAATATGACTGTTTTTATTTATATTGGCCTTTTTATGGATTGTTTTATATTTGTTCAAAGCTGTTTCGTTTACATTTATTTTTTTAATCTTTTAATGATTCTTTTTAATTGTTATATAAAGTTAGTATTGTAGAACGTTTAAATTGGGTGTTAATATACTACTTAATATAATAAAAAAAAAGTAAACAAAAATCAATTGCGACTATAACGCCAAGAATATGTTGCAATAGGTTGGTGGAAGGTAAAATAAATATAATAATGTACTTTTAGGTTAGTAATTATTCAACAAATGTTAGTTTGGTTGTTATATTTTTCGCAAACTCAATAAATTGTTTACATGTAAAACATTTTTAATAAAATCAAGAAAACTTTAATAAATTTCACAAAATATAATATTGTGAAATTCTCTTGTTTTATAAATTCATATTTACTATAGATATAGAAGGGAATTATTGTACAAAAAAGGACACATTTATAATAAAAAATTGTTTTTCTAATATGTGCGGTGGAGAATTGTGTTGTAAGAATTGTGGCCGAGAAGAATTATAGATGGGAAGAATTGTGGCTGAGATAAATTGTTGACGAAAAATTGTGGTCGAAGAATAGAGAGCGAAAAATCCTGTTTTATTTTAAGAGGTAATAATCCTGCCATGACAATCATTTCATCAAGTTGTATTGTATACACCGAAAGTATAATATAATACCATTAATTTATTTTTAGAAACCATGGTGTTCGGAAGTGAAAATCATTAATCATATAAAAATTCCCGTTGTCAAATTAAGTGAATCGATCGAGCGTTTAGAGTATTCTTGACATTTTAATTTACTTCAACTATCGAGAAAATGCCCGATAGGAATATCACAATAGAAACGCCTTTGCAACATTTTTAAAACTAATTCTGCGGACAGCGCAACGTCAAAAATAAATAACTGGAAGCTACAAAATCCTAAATCCAATATGAACCCAATACCCTCAAACCTCACATTACGGTAGATATATATCCGTTTATTGAAAAATAATTTTTTTTTTAAATATTTTAGTACTTACATTACAACAACAAAAAACATGGCTCCATTTTGTATGGTCTTGTAGGGGAGGATTATTTTTTAAAACGGTAATCAACTATGAAATACTTATTTTATTGATCGTATTGTATGCACTTGCATTGTATTTAATACAACTTGGCGGGAATATAGTTATGAGACAATATTTTCGAATCGAATCCTACATCCGGGTTGGAAGACGTATGTTTTATCACGACCACGGAGGTTATTTTACCGAACTCTTATAAATTATCACCCAATATTTTGTTCTCAGTCTTTTTTTACGTTCACGTTTCACTCTCATACATCAAAGTCGGTACTAAAATACTGTTTTAAACTATTATCTTAGCAGATTTGGATACTGTCCGGTATAAACGACATCACTGCAGTACGAATACAAAATTAATTTTGTTTTATTAGAGCAAAATTACGTTTCGATCCGAAAAGCGAGACTTGACTGTACTGTGATATAAAAAGCTATTGTTAATATTGAAGCCCAATACACGAGTCGCCCCAGGGCAGCTTATCTAACCGTCCTGTTAAAGATTCTTTATTAAAAATATCTCAGACGGATTTGTTTTCGTATTGCATAAAAAATATATACCGTTTTGTCTATTTTTTTAATATTATTCTTCGTTCTCGTAATAAATTGTATCGGATCAAAGAAGACTGAACAATAGAGATTATGAAATCATTATGTAAGGAAGTTTTTTTCTTTAACATATACATTTAATAAAAAAATATGTTTTATGAAGATTCTGAATCACTATTTGCTTAAAATAAATTAGCTTTCGTCTTTTATGAGAACTTTCTTACATAAGTATTGTGAATGTTATTATTCTAGGCATAATAAAGAATACGAAAAATGTTTATAAAAAGATTTAGATGTTTTATTTTTACTGATTCAAGTTGAATGTAAATGAAATGATATGTTGTATATTTGTAAATTTATTTTTAGGAATATTTCTCAATGAAGAACAAAACCAGTTTTTATTTATATAAAATATTTACTGGGAGATAATTTAATTGTATCTTATTTAAAAAAAAGAAAAGTAGAACCTTTCAGTACTAAGATATTTCGAGTATTCCTTTTTACTAAAAAAAATAGGAAGTCTTCTCAAAAAGTCTAAAATATTCATTATGCTCATAGTTTCTTGTATTTGAGTTCTTAAAAAAAGCGTACATTTCTAATTTCTGCACGTTATTTCTTATACGAATTTACATTGAGTTTTTTAAATTTATTTTGACACTTTCATCACACACGTTTAAAACATTTATTGGCTAGAGCGTTAAACTCTTGAACCAATCAAATATTATGTTGCATTTAGTCTCCAATAGCTTTTAATCTAAAAGCTTTTTAAAGCTACCTCACTCATTTACAAATTTGAAAATAATCAAATTATTTTTAAAGATAAAATGTAATGGGAACAAAATTAAACCATGTTTTAATTATAATTAGATAATAACAAAATATTCAGACTGACATTTAGACGAAATTATGCAAAAATGAACACGATACCCATTTTTTTTCAGTTTATTTAAAATGTCGAATTAACTTACCTCAAATCCCATAATTGCAAAATATCAAGACTGTTAAATGGGCATTTTATAGCAAAATTTCGTTTTAAAAAAATTTGCCATACAAACCCATAAAAAATAGCTTAATGTTTCTTAAATTATCGTATAAAAGGTTAAATTTGGGTTGGGTCCTTCATGTATGCTAACGTAAATATGACGATGGATAAACCAAACATACTCTTGACTGAATAAATAAATTCTGAAGTTTATGTTCAACTATCATTGGATTTTGCATTATCCATATAATTATTTATATTATGTAAGTCTTTTTTATACGTGGTTATATATGCCACATTTGATGGGCATGTTGTTAAAATAAAACCATCGTTCAAAAGCCATTTTGGCAATTTATATAACCATAATTGTATGAAATCTAATCTAATACCATGTCTAGATCGACATTTTAATAAATATGACTCTTATGATAGTTTTTCTGTAAAAAATCTGATGAATAATTAAATATGGTTAAAAATTATGTTGACTAAGATTTTTTCGAAAGTTAAGACACTGATTGAATGTTTTTTTTTCTGTAGCTCTTTACCTACTTTACCTACTAGCAAAACTAAAAAAACGCTATGTAAATTAGCCAAATGAAAGACTGCAACAAATTTAACCTGCCGATCGCCTTAAATCTTTAATTAAGTAACTTCACTCTTTTTTGTCATGGAAATTTTGCATGTGATCTGTCAATACTGTATGCTTGTTGAAATCCAACTGTTAGTACATAACCAATACTCGCACGCCAGCATCTTCCATCCTATTGTATCGAATATACGTTAAATGTAACACAAAAGACGAAATAAATTATTTCAAAACCTTAATCCCCTTTGAAGTATTAAATAAACACACCCACCAATATAGGTTAGCTGCAAAAAGGAGACGAATAATTTTTTAAGGCTTATTGAATCAACCGCAAAGAATAGTTTCAGAATCACTGTACCTGAACAAAGGATAAATAAAAGTACTTGAAAAGTTTCTGTATCCTCAAGTATCCTTGATTGAAGTATCAATGACTTTTTATTTTATTTTCACCGAAAAAAGAGCCCATAAGACCCCTCTAGGCCATCGAGATGTTCAAAAGGACAAAACCGTCCTTCGTTTAAACGTATTGGTTATCTGCATGTTTGTTTAGGTCTCGGGGTGTATCGGAATTGTTGAAACTATTCGATTTGGCGGTTTAATACAAAGCGTACTTGTCAAAAAAAAATTACAAAACAGTAAAAAATTTACCAGTTGGACATTTATTAAATTTAATGTTATTTTATGATTCGCAAAATAAATATGTTCGGTATTTTTATTTAATTTGAATAATCCATTTCACCTATTTTGTCATTTACAATGCGTTAAATGTGCAGATGTCTATATACGGATTAAGTTATTGAAGCTGCAACGCCATATAAATATTGTCGTTTTATAAGTCAACTGCACGAATTCATCAATTTAATATTGAAGTATTTGATTAATTAGTAATTAACAGGGCTTAATAATTAAATTGTTTTTTTTTTAGTATTATAATGCTGTTTTGTTACAAAAAAATCCACGGGGATTAGCAAAAATATGCTTATATACATATATACACAAAATCATGCCATATTTTTTTAAGGGGAAGACAATCTATCTAAAAAAAAAAAGGAACCAAGCCGGTATATGAGATCATCGATTACAAAATTCATACTCAATAGAGTTGGACAAGTGTTGTGTCTTCACGTGCGAGGTAATATTGCTAAGTGCATGACTGCGCTGTAACGCACTGGACTACCGTGCGTTAGGTTGCCGGTTCGAACCACGCGCTGTGTTACTGCCCTCGAACGACACAGAACCAATACCGCCTAGTATTCGGGGGTATAAGAATACCTATGACTTCGGTTATAAATATTATTTCGAATAAACATACAGGTGTGCTCCTATTGTCTCACTTTGGTGTGGATTGAGTACAGATGTGCGACCAGTGAATTTGAAAACACACTACATTTAAAAAAAAAACTTCATGGCACATCTTTGCGTTCCAATTGAATTGACATAGGAATGGTGAGGTCTTCAATCACGAGGCTCAGCAATCGCGGGGAAATATTATTAACACATAAAGAACCGCGAGTTCCGTGCATAATTCAATGACTCTTCACCCAAAAGTTTGAATAACGGAACAGGAGACAGTTTTGTCTTCCAGTTACGCTCTCGAAGTAGGATCCGCTTACCAGTTTGGTTATGTTGAAGAGTATCATATAGTACGAATGAAAAAAAAAATCACCTTATGTTCAGAAAATCCAGTGTGAGATCGTACATACAAAGAATGTTTCTTTCGATCGTGATCTTCATCATCAATTCTACCAATTTTGTCCCAAAAAAGAAGTAGAACGTTTAGATGTGTTCTGTGATTTTCTAGAGTGCGTTAGTTTTGCAAAAAGTATGAAAAAAACGCTGTGTTAAATAAAAGTGTTTTTCACCTTTATGTTCATTCTACTAACTTGAGAGCAAGTCAATATATCAACTAATTAAAAAAACCAAGACTATATATTTTTTTTTTACTGTGATTAAATTTTTTTAAATACGATGTCTTTTTTCATTTGGACAATAATGGGTTAAGTCTCTCGAGGTTCAACGTATTATTGAAGTATTCTAAGTATATCTTAAAATACTTTATTGTTTCATATTAAAATACATTTGCCTATTTTTGTATTATATACAAAGGGCAACCGCAACGATTCGATAGTTTTATTGTTTCATATATTTCCAATACATAATATTTATGAAAATTTGATTTAATAAATTCTTTCAAAAGTATACTTATTATATACGTGTATAGTTTAACTTTGAATGTCAAATGATTATTAACAAATTTAGTTTTTTTTGTAATTGCATTATAAATTATTTAAAATTTTATTAAACGAATTGGATGAATCATACTCGAAGTGTGATATATTATAATAAACCTTTAAAGCCGGACTATTTATTCCTTCCCACACAAACCAATATGGTTTGGTGTTATAATAGGGCATATGGTGGAGCTGAATTAAGACCCTTGTAATGTTCGACTTATGCAAATGGAGAGCTGAACTAAAGATAGTAACTTATAAAAGAGGCGTCGTTGGAGGGATGCTTGGTCACGAGACCAAATACAGAACAAAGAAAAGCTTTAATACAGTACACTGCTAAGTTTCTAAAACTATTCTTTTTATAATCGTGATTGAGAGGCACGCTCCGTGAAGTATTTTGAGACCTAAATATTAAGTATTTAAATTTTAAGTTTCATCCATTACACGGATGATCATCATAATGTATGGCGCCTTAGTATTTTGAGGGCATTAGGCTCCCATTTGCCTGCAAGTTCATTCCGTTGCATAGTTTTTAGGAAGCTCACCTTACAATATAAGTTTTGGTAATTCAATAACTCTTAAGCATATCTTAAAATTCACACGTATTTTGATGAAAAAATATAACATTGATGAAAAAACAGGGGTTGAAGTGTATAATTTACGGACACGTAATACTCGCACAGCTTACAATGTATGGACGATGCCTGTTCGTGATATCGATTTACTGTGCGCATGTAGTTGTATTTCAACAAACAGTTGCAATTTCAAGAAAATCGATTAAATATACTGAGTATATTGTTGAACCAGTTTACAATATTTGATCGCGATATAAATTTACAGATCTAAAATTTTTATCTGAGGTTTATATTTGGCTTAAAAAAATACGCACATCGCTTTCTATTACAAATACATTATATGCATAAATGTAAGTGACGGGCGCAAAGTTCACGTATTTTCTCTGCTTAACATTTTTTTTCGTTTATTTTCTGGCTAAAAATGATCAACGTCTTTCCGACCAATGAGAGAGCTGCTCTCAAACAAAAATTGTCTATTAGTCTTTCCAGTTTAATCTTCATATTTTTTTAACATCGTTCTTTACCACCCATAGTATATGGTTTTGAAGCGAGTTATAATCTGCACGTGTTGTGTTCAGAATTCAAGAAACTAGATAATTGCCAGCATCGTTGACAATCTTTTGGGCATCGTTAGATGCTGGATATCACAGTCTGCCAACAAATTAGATCTATCACAACCTTGGATAGATCTAATTTGTAAGATTTCGGATAAAATTTATTATATTTAAATATGTTTTTTCATTTATATTAATTAAGAAATAAATAAGAAGACACTCGGTGTTATATGTGCATGTACTCGTATACCTTGTGTTTCAAGAGTAAGTTGTGATTTCACGTTTACCAGTTTGTCCCCCAAGAGCCTTCGTGTGGGGTAAAATGGTTCAAGTGAATAAGAAATCCTACGACGTTTATCTAAAAAATACACCTTCTTGTGATAGTAATACATTTGATGACTTTCGTAGTTTACTTGGCCAGATGCATGTTTCCGGGATTGAGGGTTACGAATTCGATTCTCGATGATGGCTATATTTTAAAAAGGATTCTTTTCTGGTGTTCACTTAAGACTTTTTTAGTATATTCATAGTTGATTCGAAGAGGTATACAGTACCAATGTAACGCAAGGCAATAAAATGTTATGAATCATATTATTCAATACACATTTGATCGATTTGCCGAGATATAGAAAGTTATAAAAACGCCATCTTTAGTTTATCTTCGGTTTATGGGGATCTCTGAGATAAATCATGTTTAATTAAATGCGGGATCATAACGGGCTTAAGACACGTACATGTATACTACACATTTATCCCAATGAGAATATATATCATAAAACAATGTTTACTATGAAAACCAAAAACGAATATATTTAAAAGTTATAAAAATGTATATAAACACAAATCTTCTGTTATTTTAAGGAAATCACAAGTCGAAAAAAAGACTTTTATAAAAAATAACACTAAATAAAACCCCTCTTTTGCACTGCCATGGCAAAAATTTTGGATGCCTTGTGTTGAATTTAATTTGGTTAAAGACGTGTTCATGGAGATTATTGTTTTGGTAAACCCGGCTTTAGGTTGTATCGTGGGGAGCGGACCGCCCCGGGCCTTCAGGTGAAATAATCAAATTCCTCTCCCGCCACATACATTCTGCTACATTGAATAATGTATAAAAGAAAGGAACAAACAACAGACAAAAACATTTCTGAAGGGACGATGATACTTGTATTCCGTCAGACATAAAGTTCTTTGCAAATTATTTTTCTCTGAAGTTCAAATTCACCTAATTTTCAGTTAATACGAGTATAGTAAATTTCCTGTCATACGAGTACTAACACTGATGCTTATCTGTTTATGAAATCCTTTTTTTCTCTATTTACAGGCTTTTTCTCTATTTACAGGCTTTTGCTGAAGGGTTTGATTATGATTATTTTCAAGTAAGAAAAACACGATGTTATGCACGGAATAGGAATTTCGAAACTGAGTGGAGGCATATTAGAGGAAATACGAGAAAGGATAATAAAAATACAATTTATAATACATCGTTTATAGGGCAGACTCTCTCTTCAAGGATATTTCGATAAAATAAGTTAAATTTCATTTAAAGGTTTTCTGTAAAAAGAAGCTGTGTAAGAAGGTTTATTGGTATATATTTATTGAAATAATAAAGGTTTATTGATAGCACTGTAGTATGTACATACATATCCAGAAATAACACATACATTTATGTGTTTACGAAATGGAAAAAAAAATATTTGAGAGGGAAGTTATAAAATTGTCTGGGCTCATCTCATAAAGTTCTCCTAATCGAGATACATCACCACCAATAAAGCGTGAGCTCGGCCGCGAGGATGTCAGATGTTAATAATCAGATTACGGGTAAATACAGAAATACAACATGGTAGAATAGTACACGTAACAATCAAAACACAAACACGATTCATATGACCTGCTCTTCAAAATAAAAACATACTTATGCACATAACAAGCCAGAGCTCAGAAGGCCCAGGATGGTATGCAGCGCAAGAGAGATAAAACAATTCAATTAACTTCATTATATTTCGATTGACGTGCTTGTTTACCTTAACACATTCTCTTCTTTCCTCGTCGCAGACCAAAAATTGCTTATATATTAATTCAAACATCCTCGCAATAACGTGAATCAATACCTAAATTTGGGAAAAAAATATCAATAAATTTATGGGGTCTGGTTGTAAGACACTTGTCTGCCGATCCGGAGGTTGCGGGTTTGATCCCCGCTGGAACCCAGAATTTTTAAAATAGGATTTCAGTCTGGTTAACACTTAGGGCCTATAAAACATCTTTCTGGTTGGTTGGAAGAGATTGCCACATGACAATAAACTCGCCAGGTTAAAAAAAAAAAAATAGTTACCCACAGTAGAATGCAGGAGTGGGAAAATATGTTTCCCAATCTCGTTTGGTGTTTTACCCTTTCTACTCTTCCCAAAAAATAAATGGCCGCCATTGTATCTCTTTACATCGATTAATAAAATTTGTTAAATATTCATAACCTTACGCTTAAAGTACCATCACTAAATTTGCTACTCATTCTGACATGTCAAGGTTTTAATTTGGTGTCTCGTGGTGGAAGGATTGGCCAGTACTCGAATACGTGCTGCAACTGTTTCCTGTGACGCCAGGTGGTGTGTTCTCAGTACAATTGACTTTTGTTTCCTGATTCCTTTTTATTTATATACGAGGCATATCCAGAAAGTAAGTGTACTGAATTTTTGTAGGTTACAATTTTTTTTATTTAAACAAAAAAATTACGTGGTTACCGTAGTACATATGTAAGCTATTTTTCGACATAGTCGCCATTCCTCTCAATGCAGGTGGTGAAGCGGGGTATTAACTTTTTGATGCCTTCCTCGAAGTAGTTTCCCGCCAACCCCTCCGTTCACTTCTCCACCTCCTCCTTTACCTCCTCGTCGGTTGAAAACCTTTTTCCACCCATGTGCAGCTTCAAGGAGGTAAAGAGATAGTAATCTGAAGGTGCTAGGTCAGGGGAATGCGCGGGATGGTTCAGGACATCCCATTTAAACTAGGCGAGCAGTTCCTTCGTGGCGTTGGCCGTGTGTGGTCTGGCATTGTCGTGCAGCAGGCAGACTCCCTTTGTCAGCATGCCTCTCCTCTTGTTCTGAATCGCCCTCCGCAATTTTTTAGGGTCTCACAGTATCTTGCAGAGTTGATGGTCTCCCCTTGAGGCATATATTCAATTAAAATTATGCCTTGACAGTCCCAAAACACGGATGACATGATTTTCTTGGCTGAAATTGTGGTTTTGAACTTTTTGGCGGAGGGTGAAGAGGTGTGACGCCACTGTTGAGACTGCCTTTTGGTTTCAGGCGAGTAGTGTGCCACCCAAGTTTTATCTACAGTAACGATGGAGCGGAGAAATTCATCTCCATGGAGTTTGCAGCGCCTCAAAAACTCTTGCCCGGCATTATTTATTTCGCACTTGGCGGGAGATTGGATTGACATTTTTCACGAAACGTGTTGTCGCGTCGATACTTCTCAACGTACTGACCTCGAACTGGTCTCGTTGCGGAGGGGAAGGGTCAGGCTACACGGAAGTGTAGCCAACATGTCGAAAATAACATCCATCCGGTCGTGAGAGCCTCAGTACACTTACTTTCTGGATACGCCTAGTACTTTATTAATTCCAAACAGACTTTGAAATTACGAAGGTATATATAGATATATATGATAAAAGAAAAAAGAATCCGAAAAAAAGACATACTTAATTAAATTAGCAAAACCGTTCTTGAAGGCTTCTTTACGCCCAATACGTTACTATATATAAAAGTCCCTCAATCGCCTATAATTTCATATGGAGGTATCTTAGTCGCCTACGCACCCATGTGGGTAGATCAAAAGAGAACCTCCTCAGGTGGAGACTTAGCGAAGAGAATTCATCACTGAGCATTCAATCAATGTAGGACCCGATGGTTTCATCACTTTGGTCCGTGAGCTGCTTGGAATAAGACCTGCAGAAGAGACGCCCCTATGTCATCACAGTTGCATCTTTCTGAGTTGATATAATAAAGATCTGGTGTTATCGATACTAAATAAATAATAAAATTTGCCATTTCATTATATTACACGTTCATTGTATACAGTACAACCTGGGAGGCTTCTTGCTAAATTGCAATATCTTCCAGCCAAGCGGAAATATGTAAATATGGTCTTAAGTGAAAGTAAAGTGTATGATTTATTTTTGAACAAAACTGGGGTACAACGGGAATCGAATCAGCAACAGGCTTCTTACACAACTAAGCAACGGAGGTCATCAAATTATAATATTTGTGTATATTCATTGTTTTCTTTCAAGAATTAAAATAAGTATTTGGGATAACACATTCAATATAAATGTTTCAATATAAAAATATTTACCAAGTGTAAATTTTCTTCCAGTACAAAATAAACAAAGAAAATTTAAGACTATGATTTTTTACATATTTATCTTTGTATAATTTTTATTCACATAATTTCATTAAGTTGTTTAGTTTTACATCTAATTAAATAATTGAAGATAAAAGATTAAGAAAATATAATACAAACAACCATGCCAAGGAAATATATAAGTAAGTAACTAAATACAATACTTAGAACACTGGTTAAATTTGTCACTATTTAAGAAATGAAATTAAAACACTATCTGCCGAAAAAAAATATTTTATGAGTCTCAAGTGGACATATTCATATGAAGTCCTCTCAAATTGTTTGACATTTGAACCTAAAGATGATAACATTCAATACGTAGAAAGGTGTTAAGTGTTTTCGGAAAGCATAATTCTTAAACCACAGTTCTGTCAATGATTATGTTTTTAAATTGTGCACGTCAAACACATCCGGTAGTCAAAGTTGGAAGAATAACTCAATATGGGACCCATGGGAATAAACAGAGTGATTGGAACTAATTTATTCCAAGTGTTTCCACACAAGTTTTAAACAGATGGTGAAGATTTTTAACCAAAACACAGTATACTAATCTCTGGATAAGTATTCATCACCCATCTTTCTGAACATGGATTAAACTTGTCACAACATTTATCCGATCTTAGGAACATATACTTTTATAAAATTGAATGTTTTTTGTAAAGAAAATGTTGAGAGTATTTCTTTATGTTCTTACTCTTGGTAATTTTTCTAAAACTTCATAGGTGCTTACTGATTATTGTAGCTTAATTAATTTGAATAATTATTTTTTTTTCATGCCCGAGTATCATTCTAACTTTTTACTCTCATCTCTACCCAGTTCAGTCTCATTATATCTTCTTATAACCTATTAACCTGTCTCCTCCAACTCCTGGTGGACTTATTGATTTTATTTCACCTGGAATAATGTAAATATTATATTATTAATTTTTATTTTGAGTATAGTTTGAGTTAATTTCAAAGGATTTCACTGAAAATACTAGCGATATTTAGTTTTTTTTTAATTAAACAGTGATCACACAGTTCGATGCGTTATTTATTTACCGACAATTGTTTCACCATGTCAAAACATAGCTAAGTATTCTACCTGTTTCATAAATTTTACAAGAATAATAAAAGATAGGACAAGGTACTAGCAAATCAATTCTCACTAAATAAATAACATTCGTTAATGTGAAAAAACTGTTAAACTAATTATCTAAATTTATCTGGAAATTGAGTTCCACAAATTAAACTTCGGCTATATCAATGAATAGCGATATTCATTGATATATAGTAATTGAAAATAAAAAAAAAACAATTTATACATATAAATTAATTTTCATTTCACCAATAAAATATATACAACCAAACGCTTTAGACTTGTGTTTCATAAAATGTATATATGATGGTTATACCTCGTTTGTATGAAACACTATGTCCAATATGTAATTTTTTTCTTTAAGCATTTTCTGAAACCCCATCTCATAATTTAAGTGATTTTATAAATTTATTTTTGCACTCTATTATATATTCCAGTTTGTACAGCTGGGTAGCATTTGACGTGATCTCTCTCATATCCCATAACCACCATACTTCCATTAAATGTAAGTTGTCTCATCATGACAATTAATTGTTTGTTTTGTGCTTGAATGAAATATGGAAATAGCACGATCGTTCGTGCTTCTGGCTAGGGTCACAGGATTTCCAATACGCTCGTATGTTTCAACAACTGTAATAGGCACCGAGCGCGACACATATTCCATTTTAGCACAGTTGAAACAAATGTTTTTAATTTTTTCAGCTCTCCGAACCCAGTTATACTATGCCTCGTGTAATCCGTTGTATTTTTTTTCCATCGTTCCCCACACGTGTTGTACATATTCGAAATCCAGATTCTCTAATATCAATTTGTTATGTGAAATGTTACAATTTGTTTTTATTTAACAACTCTTTTTTTGTTAGTTTGAAAATGTTTTAAATTTAAATTGTTTCCTGTTTACATACATGTACGTATCATCACATCATGCCCCTTTTACGGTTAACAGAGAAAACACACCTCAATGCCTTTCTATTCATACACTCAGCTCTCATCTCACCCATATCCATACATCTCGTCACACATGTTGTTCTGTTATCATTCTTTCTCTGAATTACAATTTCTCCAACATTCTCCTTCTACCTTTTCCTCAATCCTTGCTCTTAATTAATCTCAGACATACCATACCTATACATTTTTTTTCCTAAAGTGATTCTCAATTTGGTCAAATCATCTCAGGATTCCTTACGTCATGTTTGTTTTCGTGGGTAACATTTTCATTGTTCCCTTTAATCAGGCGTTTTGCACTAAAATCAAGAGAATAAGCACATAACTCGCAGTCGGTCATCGTACGTGTAAGCAATAAACTGCTCGTGGATACAACAACGCATTGTTTATATTTTGGTTCCCGTCGAATTAAAACTTGGGACTCGTGGACGAAAAATTCTACGTCTTCTACTACGAGTATATGATTTAATTTAACAAATATTTATTTTGTTGGGATATGTAATTATAAGCTATATACTTTAAAATTGAGTAACTATCACATGTACTGGTAGTTAACCATATTGTAAAACTCATTGTATTTCAACCTGTGCATCGCGACCCCACTGGGGGCGCGAAAATAAAAAAAAACTTCCGCGTATAAAAAGAAAATCCATTTTTTGAGAAAAGGGATCACATTTATTTTACAAAATTACAGTCCAAAGTACAAGTCATTGGTATACCCCATTCGTGTTGTAAAATAGTAGATATTCTTACCTAATTAGACTTGTCGTCTTTATGCAAGTACAATACATATTTGTATGGCTGCGTGCACGTACATCAACGAGACATTTGATTTTTACAAGGGGGGGGGAGGGGGGGCGAAGTTTTCTTTTTTTTCTTTTGATGGGTCGCCAGGTTAAAAAGGTCGAGAAACAATGGGTTTACTCAATGCAGATTATTTTTAAGTAAACTTCAAACATTTGTTATGTTTTTTGCGAATAGATAAATAGATACAATATAATATTAAAAACTGGTCATCAAAGTAACCTAGACTCTTTTAAATACACAATTTAAAAAAGACGACTTGAAATTATAAGGTAATTGAAATTCTTTTGATTAATTGTTAGACAAATTAGCATTCAAAATATATTAAATTTAGACTGCATACATAAATAATTAAAAGGAGCCACGGGAATGGCTGCAATATTCCACATAATGGGCATTGCGTGTCTGAAGTCACTCCGCTAACTAGGCTAACGGGCCGAAATATTATTTTGTCAAGCGACCCAGTCCGCCACGTATTTAATATTATAATCCAACCCTTAAAATTATGTATGACAACCACGACCGCATCTCTTCATTTACTTTTCTTCTTTACGAGTGTTAATTTTTTTATTTTCAACATTTTTGTGTTCCCCGCCATTCATTCACACTGTCATTATGAATAAAAAGTGTTTCCATTCTGTGTGATCTACACACGATTATACATATATTTGAAAACATGTATTTTTATACATACATTGGCGGCAAAATACTCAGAAATAGAGTTAGTCTCTCATATCCGATAAATATGTGAACTAGAAGAAATGGTGAGATGAGGTAGAAACCATGACGAGGCCATGTGGAAAGGGTGAGGAACACAAGAGCTCCTTCCGTGCCAATGCATGACATACCCGCTGGTAGTCGTCCTATAGGTCTTAAGAGAAAGAAGTATTTTTTTAAATAACGCAATAAACTTCTTCTCTGTTAAAATCACATCGAAGTGATATGAAAATGACCCCGACGCAGATTGAAGAAAATTGTTTTTTTTTAAATTTTATTTGTTTTATTTATTTTCTTTAACTTTTCTTTTATTGCTTATGTATTTTTATATGGCTATAACACTCATATATTGTATTATATTCCTTTTTTTGTTGTATACAGTACAGCCTGGTGGGCTTATTGCCAAGTGCCAATCTATTCCAACCAACCAGTAGATATGTTAGAGAGGTCTTAAGTGAAAACCAGAGTGGAATCCTTTTTTTTAAATCTGGATTCCAATCGGAATCGGACCAGCAGCCTCCGGGCTGGGAGACAAGTGCCTTACCAACTAAGCAACGGAGGTATTTTTTATGGATTGTGTTACATCCCACACTTGCATACTAACTAAAATAAATAATTATTATTTTTATATGGCTTGTGTTATATTCCACACTTGCACAATAGCTGGAATAAATAATAATATTTTGAGATTGTTTATGTTATGTTACACACCTTTGCACACTTGCTGGAATAAATAAATATTATTTTTATGAAGTTGTTTAAGGATTATGAAATGTTAAAAGGGTTGATTTGATTATTGGAGCTAATTTTTCAAATAAAACTAGGTCTTTCCTGATTGTCACAGAGCTCGAGTATCCTATTGAGCCGAAGATTATCCGATGCAAGGCATGGCGAAACTCATGTCTAAAATGAAAAATGATTTTATCTTCGCATTATCACAACGTTTGGTCGAAGGATTTACCCGAATCGACACAAAACTGCAACTGGACGAAGATAAAATTTGTCATTAAACCTCCCGTGGCATATAAGAAATTGCGATGAACAGGAATATGAGGACACCCATAGAAAACTAAGGTAAGCTTTTATTTTAATTTCTACAAATATATTTCTTACTCCTTTTAAATTCTTGGATAATCTTGAAAATGGATTTTATTCTTCTTATAGTGCTTATTTAGGTGATTCATGTATTGGAAATTGTCAAAGTCTTTCTGTCTTGAGTCATATGAAAGAGCTCCTCATAGTCCTATATTACAGATCAGATGTTGTGGAGTTATTGTACTTATCTTCCTCGGTCTGCCCTTTCATGATGAAATAAAAAGTCTTTCTGTCTTGAGTCATATGAAAGAGCTCCTCATAGTCCTATATTACAGATCAGATGTTGTGGAGTTATTGTACTTATCTTCCTTGGTCTGCTCTTTCATGATGAAATAAAAAGTCTTTCTGTCTTGAGTCATATGAAAGAGCTCCTCATAGTCCTATATTACAGATCAGATGTTGTGGAGTTATTGTACTTATCTTCCTTGGTCTGCCCTTTCATGATGAAATAAAAAGTCTTTCTGTCTTGAGTCATATGAAAGAGCTCCTCATAGTCCTATATTACAGATCAGATGTTGTGGAGTTATTGTACTTATCTTCCTTGGTCTGCCCTTTCATGATGAAATAAAAAGTCTTTCTGTCTTGAGTCATATGAAAGAGCTCCTCATAGTCCTATATTACAGATCAGATGTTGTGGAGTTATTGTACTTATCTTCCTTGGTCTGCCCTTTCATGATGAAATAAAAAGTCTTTCTGTCTTGAGTCATATGAAAGAGCTCCTCATAGTCCTATATTACAGATCAGATGTTGTGGAGTTATTGTACTTATCTTCCTCGGTCTGCCCTTTCATGATGAAATAAAAAAGTATACGTACATGACGCATACACAATTTTACAGACTATTTCCGTTTTATTCAGCTCTAATAAATATTATTTGAGATATGAAACATTTGGTTATAATAAATATATCTCGTGCGTACACTTTGTTTATAAATGTTAAATAAATATTTTAGGAAAAAAACTAATGTTGCGTCAAATACCCCCTTCGAGAAAATAAATTATAAATATGAGATCATTGTCATCAGTATCGTAGTTAGTTGACGCAGTGTTCCAGAAAGATGCGGATTTTACCCTTTATTCATCGTCTTTCAAAGGAAAGAATTTTAATGTATTACTTTGATATATGTTCAGACGTTTTTATTTTCTATCTTTGAAACATTCATCTTAAATTGATATGAATGGATATCTAGAAATGTGGACTAACTATTGCAGTTATTATTTCAATTACTTAATTCAATAATATTTTAAAACTACCTATACTCTTTACAAATAAAAAAAAACTTTGGTTATTTCTAGAGATGTTTTATGTATTTTGGTTTTTTCATTACATTTTTTAGTCAAGAGATAAGTAGGTATATTTAAGAATAATTACAAGTCTCTTATTTCGATAGGGACACAAATAAAAATAAGAAATGTACGAAAATTACTACAAAAAAAAACATATGTTGGGTAGATTTGGAATAACCAATTTATTAGATGAAGAAGAAATCGACCTTAAAGTTTTGCTTTTCTCTGAAGGAACATCTCAAAGACACATTATCGAAAGATACAATGTCAAACATGTCATTAAGGAACTTGAAAGAAAGGTATTGGCTCCAAGAAACGACTATGAGATGGTTTGGCCTCGTAGAAATAATAAATTATGAAATATTTACAAAATAGTCTGCATGAGTAGTATAAAATTTTCAAAACGTTTGGGAAAAACTAGAAAAATGTGTCGCTACAAAATTAATCATAATCTTAAAAAAGGAAGAGTAAAACCCCTCTTTAATATTCCAACATGCATTACGAGGTGTATGTAGTGGCATAACTGTAATATATAATATATATATATATATATATATATATATATATATATATATATATATATATATATATATATATATATATATATATATATATATATATATATATATATATATATATATATATATATATATATATATATATATATATATATATATATATATATATATATATATATATATATATATATATATATATATATATATATATATATATATATATATATATATATATATATATATATATATATATATATATATATATATATATATATATATATATATATATATATATATATATATATATATATATATATATATATATATATATATATATATATATATACGAGGATATATTAAAGTGGATATCTGTTTTCTCTGCCTAAAACAAAAGGGGCATAACGTGGTGGTGATGATGATACCTTTTTACACATTTCTGATTTAAAAAATGCTACCAGGCATTTGCACGCCAGTCCGTACTGAAATCAACGGAAGTGTATGACAATACAATACACTTAAGTGGATGTAAGAAAAAAATAATAACTTTCATAAACAATACAAAGTGCATACTAGAAACAATAAATAAAATTACGAGAATCAAAGCTATTCAATTTTATCGCTGCCGCTGGCTAGTAATAAAACACAGTAATAATCGAGAATATACCACATAACAAGTAACAAGCACAACAAATATGGCTTCTAAGTAAGAACCTTCTAAGTTTTAGTTTGGCTTATAATTAATGAGGCAGCGGTAGCGTTTCACTTATTAATAGGGTTATGTTTTCAGCAATAGGTTGCGTGTTAAGGTTATATTCATAATAAAGTCAGTGACGGAATGTAATGAACTGACGACAGCCGAATGTCACCGCATTGTGTTGCCAGTAATAAAGCATTAAGACACGCTATACTTGATGAGACAAAGTGGTTTTTCAGGGGGATTTTGGCGAGCTATTTTGTTTTAATCTGTAATATACACGTCATATTAAAAAAAACTTCAAGAAAAGTTTTTCTACTGTACGTAACAAAAATCATTTACGTATTTAATTGGTTAACGAAACTATTAAAATACCAGGATTAAATGTGACGGCGATCTATTTTCAGTAATTAGACTAATATGCCAGTATTGAGATTGAATAATATATTTTTCCCTGTTTTATTATTTTAGTTTTCTAATTCTCTCTTCAAACAATTTCAATTAAACGACTACCGTGTTACTGTTGCTACATGAAAAAATATATTTAGATGTCCAAGAAAATATTTTGATAGAAGAATCGAACGTGACAGCAATCTATTGCCGTAATATGACTAATATTGAGAAGGAAATGTTTTTTTTTCGTCTATAATTTTTTTTAGTAATTCTCACCTTGAAACAATTGAATGAAATGACGGTCGTGTTGATTTAGGAAAATACCAAAATATATATAGATGTCTAAGAAAATATTTAGATGCCAAAATCTAATGTGACAGCAATGTATTGCCCGTAACGAGGGTAATATTGTAATATTGAGATGGAATAATATTTTTTTCTTCTATTGTATTTTTTAATAATTCTCACCTTGAAACAATTTCAATTAAACGAATATCGTGTTGCTTTAGCAAAATAACATAATATATCAGAAATTATCAAAAAAAATCTCAATATATTTTTTTCATTTTTTATCTTAAAAACGTAAAATTTAAATATGACGAATTAGGTCATTTTTGTGAGTTTTTGAAACTTATCTAAAAGTCAAGAAAAATATATAATCTCGTCGCCTGAACCTGCCTCGGCTTAGCATTTTGAAAGCTTTCTAATGCTACAATCGTTGCTTTCTATCGGCTAGGATTTATATTATACAATTATTCGCGTGCAATGTTATAACTTTTTTAGTTTGTTTTGTCAAACACGCAATTTAAGCTATTTTGTCGGCTTTCGCTGCTAAATAAATATACTCGTAGCTACATCGAGTACAGGCAGTCATCGATTTTCGTACATTATACGCGTATTTTTGTACAAATTTCATAGTTTTACAAGTGACTAATTAGGCTGGATATATACAGTGTGTTATTTTGTGTTTATTCCCTTACTTTAAAAGCCAACTTTATAAAACATTGCTACGACCTGTCTGACGGTGCTAACTTACGCATCCGACACTTAGAAAGCGAGACGAAAAACTTCTCGATACCTTTCAGAGAAAGATTTTCAGCAGAGAAGATGGTCCAATTTATGACAATTATGCGTGTAGATAGAGGTGTAATGAAGGTTTTTACACCAAATATGACGAAGCTAACGTATTAAAGAGCTTCTGGATTCGTCGTAGATTAAAGAGCTTCTGATGATGAAGTTGATTACTTAGATTGGATAGAACTCTCAGAAAAAAATGACACCAAGAGATCAATTACCTTGGCCTACTCGGATAACCCTGAATATACTCTAAGTAGGGATGACTAGATGCAAGGCAAACATTCAAATATGTTAAATATATTTTAAGACTTTCGCGGTTTTTTGGATCAGGTGTATAAAGTCTTTCTGAGTGTGTTTACCGCGTAGTTTGGCTTACGATGCTTACGTTTTGAAAACGTTACAGTCTTCATATTTAGGGATTGTTCGTTGTCAACTTCGCCAACTTAGCAAATCATTGGCATCATAAACTAAACCACGTGGTACAACACTATGAAAGATATTATATAACTGATGCAAATAGGGTTATCTCAAACGAAAAAATACTTAAATGTGATTGTGGGGTTATGCAGGACTCATAACACATGCTATCTTGTCTGAACATCGGGACTAGTCGTATATGTTCGGGGAAAGGCCTAATTGGTGTGAATGATAGGGTGATTTCCGTTGCCTCTTACTGGATACACTTGGCATAATTGATAATTGATTCGGGGACGGAAGTGGAAAAATGAGTAATTAGTTCCGTTTTTTACATTCAACTAGTTATTTTCTTCAGTCTACAAGGTCAAATTATTGATAATCCTCACCATATACAACTTTCACGCTGCGATATTGCCACCCTCTAATCATTGCTAAGACTTGACAGTCAAGACTGAAAAAAACCTTCTTGAATATTGACAAATACTTGAATATCGTGAAAGAATATGATGTCAAAGGAAAACGTACATCACAATCAAGTAGAGCAAAAAAATAACATAGCGTGTTATATAACTATCTACTAAGAAAAGTAAAAGAAGGGTAGTATTTAACTATAACTTGATAAGTTTACTATAAAGAAAACCTTTGATAGTAGTACGCCCTCTTAAGTTATTAATTATACGTCTCAATAACTAATGTTGTATTCATATTTTGCATGCATGAATACTTATGTTTTCATTAAACTAATATTTTTAAACACACATTCCACGTTTTTTTGCTCCACTATTTCATATTGCACACATTTTCGGGAACAAATTACGAACGACAATCGAGGACTACCTGTATGAGCAAAACACAGATTTTCAAAAGGTAAGCTTTATTTTTTTTATATTTAAAATGTTTACTATATACAATTATTGGCTATTTTTACATAACTTTCAATTTATCAACAGCATAAATAATTGTGGATTTCATTTTGGGTTTGTTACGATTTGTAAAGCGCCTCTCAAATCATGGACTTACGCAACCCTCAAGCAGTGTTTTTCTTTAGGTATTTCCTGTTTGTTGTTCCGTCTTCTTCACTTCACCATTTGCTGTCCATGTCGTCAGACTCTGGAACCAGTTACCAGCTGCTGCAAGAGTCTCACCCTAGTTAACTTGCTTATAAAGCAACGTAGAAAATATTACATGTCTCTTCAATTATGAAATGGATTTCTCTCATAATTTCTTGTCCTTGACCATCTTCTTTCCCATACTTTGGTGGCATTGGCAAACGATTATATTTACGGGTTTTTTCTTATTTTTAATGGCTACAATGATTTTTTAATGTTTTTAAGAATATAATGAATTTGCGTAACTCTTTTCCGGTAATCCATTTCCAAAAAAAAAATCACTGCAATTGTCCTTCTTCATTTCCTTATCCCAAATCTTGAGTTATACCATAGTAGAGTAGGTTTTTTTTTGTTTTGAATATTATTCATGGGTGTTGGGATGTTTATTTGAAGTATTCTTTTCTGTTAGGGCATTTATGGCTATTAATCACTACAAAACGTTAAAAAAATATTGGCTAAAAATATTTTTTTAACGTTTTGTAGTGATTGGTTGACCTAAAAAACGGTCGAAGCTTCAAAGCCGTTTTCAGATCCTAGTGATTAGACACATATGTGTCCAATCGCTACCATCTCCAGGATATATAGGTCAAAGATAGTTTGCCAAAGAAAGAATACTACCATACTTAGGACATGTTGCTAGAAGAGGTGGAGACAGTTTTAGAAACGCTGGTAGTTACTGGAAATGTTAGGGATAGAAAGCAAAAATACGGTCTCCAGCAAGGTAGATATCCCAAATTGACTTTGTGTGCTGATTCCGCTGAGTGTTGCACTTATAATGGCTAAGGTCCAGGACAAGGGAAGACGAATCATCAATTTTAGATCATCAGGGAAACAAGACGCTCATCAGTGAGCAATATGACTCAGAATATATATGTAAGGAGTTTTTTATAAGAAAATAATATTTAGAAAAATTGTTTTATCAAAATATTGGAAGTCATATATTAACATACACATATATCTATGAGTAGTTTCAAACAATTATTTGAACTGCGATTCAATAATGAAGCACCGCCGCGAGCTCCCATTAAAAAAACTGTATGATATTTATTTTTATGGTAATGAATTATATTAGATGGTTGTTATTTTAACACTGAATGTTAAAGAATATTAATTGGTAAATACATTATCATATTTTCAATACGCAATACTTATAAGTTCTGTCCAAACATAATGAGAAATTTTGGTTACCTGAAATTGATTGGCGAGAAGTTTGGATAGACCTATAAAAAAGTGCCATGACTAAATTCTGGTAGATTTTATAATAAGAGAGTATGCATGACAAGGTACATGGACGAAGTAGATGCAAAATATGTGTGCGAGGGTATAATGAAGGGGAGATAACTTCTTTCTACCTACTCTAATCAATAGGGATATGACTTGATGATGATGATTAGTTGCAGCACAGTGTAATGTTACAAAATACAATTACTTCTACCAGACGGCATCTTTAATACTTGACCCAACCACATTCACCACTTCACTCGTATATCCTTGAAATCTACCAATTATTCTATTCTCAGTATTTTTTTTATATCTTCTAGTTTGTTTTTGTTTTATTAAATTAATTAAACAGATTTAAAAAAAAAACAAAAAGAAAGAACG
Organism: Odontocerum albicorne; assembly: GCA_949825065.1. Taxonomy (NCBI): domain Eukaryota; kingdom Metazoa; phylum Arthropoda; class Insecta; order Trichoptera; family Odontoceridae; genus Odontocerum; species Odontocerum albicorne. The sequence goes on from OX463851.1 coordinate 27,902,558, forward strand.
AGAGGAAATGTTTCCAAATTAAATTTACGATATACGAGTATTATATTCGAGAAGGGGAATTACTAGATGAACGTCTAAGTTTTCCGAGTGAGTTTGTTAGTAGAAGTGAGAGTTTGTTGAGACAAGTACGTATATATAGAAGGAGATGAGTGGATACGGAGGGAGATGGTGAAGGGCAGGGAGCAAGATGCAGACAATTTGCATGAAGCACTGGAAATGGCCATTTTTCATAAGGTGCACTCCCTTTTTATCCACGCTTAGCAAGCAGTATTTATCAAAAATATATATGTATTAAAACATGAAGCGGTTAAATTATCAAAATAATATTTGATTCAGAACTTTAAGATATTTCATAAACCACGATAACAATAATGAAACGCAGAATTTTCAGGATATTTGCTTCTACCTGTATTTATTTTATTGACTGCAGGATTACGGGTCAGTTAGTATGACGACTCAGGTCTTAAAGTATCTCAGGTTCCATTTTCGTAGCGTTACATTATTATTTTTGTTCTAATATAATAACTACAATTTACAATTCAGACTCAAAACTCGTGACGCGAAATACCAGAGTGACTGTTTTTTTCTGTATGGGGTTGATCGATATTTTTCAAATAGTTTAAAAATATTAATAAACCTTTTTTGTCATCTCAGTGAAGATTGACTATCATCATGACAATATTTATCATATTCACTGCAGTCTCCGGAATAGCTCCGTAGAACTGCAGCCAAACCATTTCCTACAAGACGCCCAGCAAAGAGATGCTGGGCGTCTTCCTTAATCTTTTGACCATTTACTTTTCCCTGGATTATCAGTTGTGTTATAATACAATACATCTTGCGTCTCTCATTATATTCCCAATGTAATGTAACGTTTGAACTGTCCGAGTTTTAAGCAGTTCTAGGTCGATATTAATACACACAAGTAATTGCACATTTGTAACAAGAACTGTCGAGGTTACCTTAATAATTGGTATATTGGTCCTTTTTCAATTAACAAATTTTCCATTACCCTTTTTATTTTTTTATTCAAATATTACGATACCTTTTAATGTTAATTAATATTTAGTATATTTGTGTGGGCATAATGAATTACGCTGCAAAGTAATGTAAAGTTTTTACACTCATCTTTATACGTATTTTTTTAAATAAATTATTTCTTTTCAAATACAAATTTATATATATAGGTAATACTTTATCCAATATTTTTTTCTCACAACCATTAATAAGCCTTTTTACGGTCGTCAAAATGGCACTTTTAAAGATTTACGAGATGTTATATTCGAGATATTAAAAAAAACGAAAGGTGAAATTATTACGTAAAATTCGTACTGATATATTACACGGGATAAAATTTTGCCATTTCAAGTATATAAATAGTTCATATGATATCATTTTCAGTGCTAACGAAATCGCAAACGACAAAATCGCATGATCGCATAGTGTGAACGAATTCGTTAACTCGCAAACTCATTATACAAATGAGATCGTCATACCTCTGGCGTCAAAGTATGTTAAGGTGTAAAATATAATACACTCGACAACATATTTAGCAACTCTACGAGCTCCGTCACTTCCGTTGCCTTGTAAATTTAAAACCGGAGCATCTAACTGGAAAATTAACTGAACGGTTAATGTTATGGTTCAGTCTCTACTAACATTCTATGATAATATCTAAACTTTTAAGAGGAATAAACTTAAAATTATGCATGGATACAATACGAGTCTTAAAACTTTTAGTTTCTCTTACATGCATACTCATTATACTCTGAAAACTGTTTTTTTGAGTTTCTAACATATTTCCCCTTGTTCTTAAATACTTTTTAGTTTCTTTGTAAACAAATATTTATTTTAACAGTTTTATCGAGTTATAATTTTAATTACTCGGTCATCTTATATATTTTATTTTTTTAAAGTGAATCACACGAACCTTTACTTAATACTTACAAATAAGCCATGCTCATCTAGTCTAAAAAAAAATTTTTTTTCACTTCTATAATATTATACACGTATATATTTTTCTCATCGTATAGAATCTACACTACACTCATCAGAAATCATCCCCATACGTGACATCTTGTTGACCCGCCATATCCAACTGCGAATGAAAATATCAAATATTCTGCATAAGGCATTTAAATCAAACGCATTTAAATTGCATTATACCTGCAAAAATGTGCTGATTTAAAAATGTTTCTATATCTCGGTGGGACCTGCGGAAAAAAATGTTGATTGCCTGTTGTAAAAAATAAATGTTTATTTTTTTTGGCATTATCTCGTTATCGATTTAGTTAAACTTTCTAATATTTAAGTGTTTTAAATTTAAGCATTTAAAATAACATAGGTATAATTTTTGGAATGATTTGCTTAGCTTCAAGTTAATTTATTATTCGTATATTAAAATAAAAATGAAATTATCTTTACAATATTTCTTGAAAACCCTAGACAATTTTCACCAGGCGCCGTCAGACGAAGTCAAATGACTGAGAGACTTGAAAGTAGGGATACGAAGATAAGGATACCATACAAGAGAAGAAATCGAATATAAACAAAATACTCGTATAAACTTGCAGCACAACCATAGAACAAAAAAATATTTGATTGTCTCTTAAGTATATGTAGAGAAGTCAAGAGGAAGAGTTCTTTGTAGAAATATTGTTTTTTAATTTAATAAAATTATTATTTGTTATTTTCGAGGTGCATACATATCATTGATATACATAGATTATCAACAGAGCTTATTCAGATACAAAAAAAACTCTTTAATTGATCATGAAAAGTTATGATATCGTAATGTATAAAATAATGGAAATTTAAAATATCTCGTTTGGTTTCCCGAAGTCTGGTTCGGGTTATCCCGAGGATGTTGATTTGGATCAGGTTAAATATTCTGTTTGAAAGAGCAGAGAAATATACACAGCACCTTCAACCATTTGCAGCAGAGTTGAGAAAAGCGAGGTATCTACTTTAATTTCACACACAATTATATTTATAAGTGATAAAACTTCATATAACAAGGGGTGAACTTTTCATATGATTTGTTTCGATCTAACTTCGAAGGGGAATCATACATAGAAATATTTCATACCTACAATGAATAAGGATTTTGAATCAAGACGAATTGGTAAGTATAATTTACTATAATTTTTGTTATTTATTGACAAGTATTTAGAAAATTAAATGTTGATTTCATAAAAGGTATAAAAATATTATTTTTTTACCTTCAGGAAGGTAGATATTTGATTTCGAGGTTACCGTATATAAATTAACCTTTTTCTTTCAAATTATTTACCAGCATAATGATATATTGTAGCTACTGTTATACATCAACCGTTTCGCTTAACCAGATGACTTACTTAAATTTATATGTGATTTTTAGCAGAATGGTTTTATTGCTAATATTTCACAAAATAGAACACAACCATTTCCTACAATTATAAAACCATCAACGAAATTAAGCTCGCCACCAGGCTGCCATAAACCTATAAACCTAATAAAAATCGAATTAAAAAGCGACAATATGGCACGCCGTATAACAACACAACTCCATGGTGTTTTATATTCCCCTATTGTTCTATGGCTGCGCCGCTTTTTATAAAACACTAGTGCTCAAACTATGGGGTTTAGATTTTATCAAATCAAATTAAATTCTTTATCTATTCGTGGTGATCAAATCATTCTACATCTAAAAACAAACCCTTTAAGAGAGGTTAAGTGTTTTTTTTTAATTATCGAAAGGGTTTTTTCTGAGCTTTGTTAAGATTGTGAATTTGAGTCGTCCATTTGGCAAGAAATTTGTTGCGGATCATAGATAGAGAAATTAAAGAAAATGCTTTACTTTTTATTTTTCTTTATTTATTTAAACGGTTAAACGAGCATTTCGATACAAAATATTAAAAAAATAATACAAATACAAATTAATAGGAAGAAATAAACAGTGTTATTCAATGGGAAAAAAAACAACACATATATGTTATAAGACGAACTTAACACAATTAGAAAGCAAACGCTTATACTATATTACCCAATTAATCCCGATCAACATCGTCACTTATTTTTTTGTTTTTTTTTTTAGAATAGATATGATCAAAATCATGGGTATCCTCAATACCCTCGAACAGTAGGCGGAAAAAGTGCATGTGTCGTTCGAGGAGAGTAGCACAGCGCGGGGTTCGAACCTATGACCTTCCGGACAGAAATTCAGCGCGTTACAGCGTGGCCATGCACTTCACTTTTGTATGTTATGAAATCAATATGAAAATCCTCACAATGCCCGTACTAATTACCTAACTTGTGCAGTCGTGTTATACAAAGTTACGTGAATAATTAATTAGTTATAACTGCATCCCTGTCAAAAAAATATTATACCTGATGGGCTTACAAGGAACATGTAGCCTGAGCAAACTGAGTTAGTTATAAATGATTAAATTATGAGCTTAGAATCTAAAAAAAAGAGTAAAAATTAACGATGTTTTTTTCCAGACAGAGAGAGGGGTCGCATTAATGGGGCCGTGGGATTTGAAAACAACTGGAGTAGGCATGTGACTCGCAGTTCATCATATCACTTGTTGGCTCGTGAAGATGCCACAACACACACGTCTAATGTATGCAAGTATTGTTACTAGACGAACTGTTTTACTTTTTTTTCGGTTTCCATCGGGAATCGAATCCGATACCCATGGGTGGACATTTAACGACTTACCAACAAAGATCGTCACAAGATACAATAATTCATTTATTTATTTAATTTACAACACAACGGTGTCTTTTATATACAAATGCATTGTCAAATTATTGACCAAAATACAAAACTTTATCTTAAACTTACATGTACATACAAAAAAGCAGTAGTAATAATAAAAAGGTAATAACAAATTCATTGTTTAAAATTGCTTTACATTAATATGTGTATTTAAATTCAATATATTTGTACATATAAATATTATTACATAATATTACCAAATTTAGCCAAGTAGACCTACGTTATTGTGGAACACTTATTTTATGGTGATAAATAACTTAGATTTGTTTTAAGTGGAACAACGTTTACATAGATCAAGAAGAATGTAATTTAAGATAGATAGATCTTGAGATTTAAAAAAACACATTGGCTTACTTGTAGAACGAGATACAAGTGGCTTTGCAGAATCGGAACCTTCCACATAGCTTTGAATTATCAACGTGATTGTATTTTTAAGAAATAACTATTGTTTGTCCATTATAAAACAAATTTAAGAAGCGCTGTTTGGATGATGCATAGCCTTTTTAAAAACAAACATCGACTAAAACGATATATATAATAAGTGGATATAATGATTGGGAGCCAGGCAGGAAGGCTTTAAATTAGGTGCCTTCAAATTGCATCGCTCGTTTAACATCATAATAAATTAGCTATTGTTGATGGTAATAACAAATTGATTGGATATATTATTAATGATCGGATTGTTGATTAAAAATGATGCGTTACTACTTTGTCAGGTTATTCTACAGAGCGAAGGTAATATATTATGGATATACATATCGGTTCAATAATTCGGTGACGGTTTGATAAATATTGAAAGATATTAAATAAATGTAATTTTAATGAATTGAAAAAAATATTCAACCCTGTAATTTAAAAAAATGAGCTTAGCTTTTATTTTTCGGCAAATTTGATTCTAAAAAATTGTTTTATTTAATTGTTGCACATAAATATTCTATAAGATTAAATTAATTTAATTAATAAAACAGTTGATAATATTTCCTTCAACAAAGTGTTTTAGTGTTTTACACTTACGTTGTGTACAGTGCAGCCAGGTGGGCTTATTGGCATGAGCTAATATGTTCCAACCAACCAAAAAAGTGACGAAACCTTAAGTCAAAACCAGACTGGAGCTGTTTAAAAAAAATCCAGCTACAAATTTACAAATTACATTTCGCAACCCCCGGACTGGAAGACAAACATCTTACCAATTAGGATACGATGGTTATCAATTTATTACAAAACTTTAATTTTTTTTCTAGAAAATACATGTTTTGGAAGAGACGCTCTTTATTTTAAAGTATAATATATAGAAATTCATTAACTTCTGACGTTATTTTATTTAGTTTATGTACTTTTTTTTATTCAGAATTTGAAAAATAAATTATTTAAACCACTGAAGAGTTGAAATTTACAATTAAGTCTAACTTAACTATTAAATAAGAAAAGACGATAGATACATTAAATGTTTAAATGTGATAGTTCTGTTTAACATTTTCAAATAAGCAAACTACGTCTGTCACTAAAGTAAAGGACCAAGAAATTGAAACAAAAAAGTTAATTTTTAGAACGTGTTCTAATGGAACCAATTGAAGCAGATTATCTAGTAGTGAACTTAAAAGTAAAAAAAAAACCAAACAAAGTGTTAGAGTAGGTAGTTGGATCGATTATCCGAAAAGACACGAATTGCATTGAGTTGAAGTGAATGAGTTGGCCAGATATTGAGATAGATGAAGATCTGCACTGGTAATACTGACTACGACACAAAAAGAGAAATGAAGGTAAATGATGAATATTGTTATGAAAAAAAAACATTCCGCCAAGGACTTTTCATCCAGCTCCACCTTTCTTCTAAAATAACTGTTTCTACCTATTTCTTCCTTCTATTGTGACACTGATAATTTTTGCGAGAAATTCTTGTGATAGTATGATACGAGTATGTCTTCGTCACCGCAGCTGGGCCTTCTCCATTTTTATTATTGATGCAAAAGTACGTATGTAGTAAGGTTGTAAATGTTTCCGGTCGAATAATATGCAAAGGTGTTAGAATTTTATTTTTTTTTATTTTTCAGTATAGTCATTCTAAAGGTCCATTGGTTTTTTTTATAACGATGAATTATTTTTTTCAATACTGCTGAAAAAATATTCAAGAATTTCTGCAATTGATAGTGCTTCTACGGTTTTGCCTTGACGATAATTATCTTTAATATGATAGATTATCTGCTTAAGTTGCACTATTAAAACCAACCTTTGGAATATGATTAAGAATATTCTTCATACACATCCACTAAACGTTGTTTAATTTCTGATTCGCTTTTACCTTCTATTTAAAGAAACTTGATAGCCCCGTGACATTTAAATTTGAACACTTTAGAATATAATGAAACAAAGCGTCTTATATCGACTCTAGATGACAAACTTCTAAGGGTAGAGTTATTTAATTTTAAGTGTAACACCGCTTGAGCGTGCGATGAGCGTGCCCAGCCTGATTGATATCTGTTTATACACTGGCTAGTTCAGAACAAAAAAATTGACCTACGTATGTTCCTCATCGCCTGATGAAGAAAACATTGATGTTTAAAACCAGTAGTCAACTCAATAAATTATAAAAGTTATGAATACCAAAAAAAAACTTAATTATTTTATTATAAAAATCAAAGGTTTGCATGTACACGTAAACAGAAAATAAAAACATCCTTCAAAAATGTTTTCAATTCTGTTAAGAAAAATTTTATGACCATAATTTTACGATTATCTAATAATTTTATTAAAACTCCAACTGAAATTATATTTTTATCCAACAAAATATCTTATTCTCTCCAACATTCAATCACATTTAAAATATTAAAACAGTTTTAAGGTGTATTCAAATTTAATAAAATCCGTGGAAATGTATTTTTATCTGTCGAAATAAACGTTTCATCTCCATTTTAAGGGACTGTAAATGCAAATTAATCATAAAATGTATTTTAGCTATGTTAATTTTATAATGAAATTATTTTCATTTCAGAAATAGCTCGTTACTGGAGAAGTTACAGAAAAGTGCGATTCACTTAGCATTTATGTAATTTGAAGTATTTCAAGTATTCAAATAATAATATTGCTACTTTATTTAAAATTCAAACTTTATTCTTTGATAAGACATGAATGAAATAAGAAGCTTCGACGTAGCAAAAAAAATATGAAAGTAAGTTATTTGTGGTAGAAAAGTAAAACAATATTTGATAAAATAATGAGTGTTGGTTTTAGACAAAATAAGAATGATTAAGATTAAAAACAAAATTTAAATTTAAAAAAGGAACTTTTAGATGGTTCGGCCACGTCGAAAGAATGAATAATGAAGATTTATAAAATATTAACCTATTCCAGTAATAAAAAATGTATCAGATGTCTAGGAGGGCCTAGAAAAGCGTTGATAAGCTGAAATTAATCAAGTTGAGAAAAAGGGAAGAGTAAAAAAACCTTTTATTATAGGAGAGTATTCATTACGAGGTGTGTGTATAGGCGTATCAGAAGCGAAAAACGTGTGCCAGGATAGAATGAAGAGGAAACCTATTCAATCTGCATATACAAATAGTGGCATTGTATGAATATGATAATATGTATTGTTTACATGAAACTTGGAATTACCTAACATAAATAAATACTGTGTTTTAAGAAGTAGAAAAAATGTTTGCATACACGGTAATATATTTTTCAGTAAGAAATAATATCTTAGATTTAGTCCCCACTACTGAAAATATTTTTTTTTCATAGTTTTTTGGAGGAGAGACCTTTCGTACAATGTTTTATACATTGGTCAAAAATTATTTTCTTTGATAAATGGGTTACATTTTATACAATCAAATTAATATTTTACAAAATATTAAAACATTTCCATCAAACGGGTTAGCAAGATGCTTCTGTGTTTATGCAAATAGCACACGACACACATTATTTGTTCATTATCATATGAATCAACAAACCATTTTTAAACGGGAATTAAAACATCTTTTTGTTCATTTTATTACAATATTGATGTAGGAAAATATTAAACGAATTTATTCGATAAACAAGTTCACCTTTAGATTTCTAACTCAATTTATCGTTTATGAATCAAACAAAATAAAATGTTGTCCTTACGTCCATAGGTTAAAATGGGTGTTATCAAAGTTACGGTTTAATATTTATGTTTTAATTATTATATCATAGTCTTGGTTTCGTATTGTTAATATTATCTAAAAATATAAAAATGATTGTTATACGTTTTAAAAATATAAATAGGAAAGGATTCAAATTATAGAAGAGCAAAGCGCGCTGAATATATGCGTAACTATTAGGGCAAGAGCTTGAGAAACAAACAGCAGAATAAGTAAATGAGCGTCGCGCTGAACATGATACCAATCAATAAAATATTAGGTCCTTACATATGAAATTGGCGTTTTGTTTGGGAGGAACATTAAAACAGTTTTATCACTAACACCGCAGCCTGCAGCTAACTCGGACGTGGTTTGCGATGGATCCGCTTCCACAATAGCCTTCAATTCTTCATTATCAACTTTGGTCTCCGGCCGTCCACGGGGCTTGTTCTGCAGGTCGAAATTTCCAGAACGAAAACGTTGGAACCAAAAACGCACTGTGTTTTCTTTTGCGGCACCGTCGCCATACACATCATTAATCCTTCGAGCCGTTTCTGCAGCACTGGTGCCACGGTGGAACTCGTACTCGTAAATAACGCGATATTTCAAGTTTTCCATTTTGTAAACTGAGTGACGCAAAGAAAAAAAACAATTGAGGAAAAAACAAATGAATTATAATTTTCGAAACACAAATACTTGAGTAAATAGCTGTATAAATTTGAATTTGGAATTCCTAACCAAAGAGAAGATATTTGAGATCAAAGTTGCCAGTACGGCAAAACGCCAATTTCATATGTAAGGACCTAATAAAATGAATATAATGTTTTTTATGACGATTTGGTGTATTTTACTTTGATAAGTCTCCACTACTTTTTTTCTTAACAATATTGCACTTACTTAAATTTTAAACGGTTTTTCAGTTCGATCTCACCACCACACATGTGTGATGGGCTACGCAATAAATCTCCATCCAGCGCGATTCGCAATAGAGGATCGAAATATTTTTTTTACGAACATGACATCACGTAGTGGCGAAAAAAGAAATGTCCAAACGAACTCACCCGGTGGCGACATACTTAAGTGTGAAAATATAGTAGAGATGACAGACTTAAAGTCGAACATCACGAGAGAACGACTTAGTGAATATAGATATGGAGGCCTCGAGTTTGAGCTCATCCGGTGGCGACATACTTAAGTGTGAAAATATAGTAGAGATGACAGACTTAAAGTCGAACATCACGAGAGAACGACTTAGTGAATATAGATATGGAGGCCTCGAGTTTGAGCAGCCTAACAAGTTGCTAGTATTTTCACAGAAAACATTGAATGCAGCAATCTTATTCAATAAGCTATGAAATTTGTTTATATTAAAAAACTTTTTCTTACTTTTTTAATATGAGACAAAATATTCTATTTTAATGTTTTTGGCCTACGCCAATGCTCGAGTAAGAAATAAGAGAGTATTAATTATTTCGTTAGCGAGTACCTACAATGTAATAAATAAATGGCAATCGTCGGAAAATAATTTTAATTTAACGTGTTACTTTTCTTATCAATAATAATTTTCCTCGCATAAATTCTCAGTTTATTGTTTCGTATTTCAACAAAGTCACACTAAGCTCAGAGTTGATGAAAGATAATTTTTTTTCAGACCGCTTAATATTTAGGGCATGCAAGATATCCTTAGAAGTTAGAGAAAGAGAAACGGCTTTATTACGACATACGTTCATGTTATTTAATTTATTTCTTAGTGAATTGATACTTTCGAAAAATATTCAGGATCTGATAATTACTAACGTTCTAAGTTCAATGAACTTGAGCTTCTACGATTAAGACAATTCGACATATTCATGGTAGTTCTTTGGTTGTTTATTCTTTGGGCATGGTGGTCTTATAAGTTTCTTGACTGCAATCTTCGTGAGCTGAATATGGTGTCAACATGATTTAAACGTGAAATTGTATTTAAATGTGTATTTTTGTCTCTTGAAGATAAGTAAAATTATAGTGAGATTTTGGGATTATTCCCTCAAAACTGATCTGAAGTAAATGAGCCGCGCAGCGAGAATTTTTTTGATGCTTCCCCAAAAACTAATAACTTCATGTGAAAACATGAGCCGTTTCGTTTACGAAATTATGCATTTAATTTATTAATGTACTGAAGAATTTCATTATTTGTCATTCTTTATGCCGTGCCATCAAAAAACCTTCCGTTGCCATATATTGTCGACAGCTGGTATAGTAAATCATCACCATCATTACTAATGCCATACCCTTATTGGGGTAGACAAAGAGAAAAAATTTCAACTTCATCAAATCATGGTATACATATTTCAATTCTACCATGTCCATACATCTCGTCATAATTTTATAATATTTTCTTATTGCAAAGAATTTGATTAATTTGATCATGCCACGTTTTTTTAGGTCTTCTCAAACTACTCTTTAATGCCTTACTACTACTTGTATAGATATTTTTTGTAAATCTTTCTTGATTCATTCTTTCTACTCGTACATGACCAAATCACCTAAACGAGCCTTTCTTCATAATAATCAACGCATCTTCTCTCAATTTACACACTTTCTCAACGTTCATCATTCCTCAGCTTCTTTTTTAGGATTTTATTTACTATTTGCGTTTCTGTTTCATTTCTTTATTTAATTTTGTAAAACTTAGGATTAAAAATTATAAAACTTAATAATGTATCATTGGCGGAAGTGCGCACCGTTCATTCAATCCCGAAAAGCATTGTAATATAATATACTATATTACCATTCAGTCCAAAAATCGTTTGCACACGAAGATACAAGCACGATTTGAAAACTTCACGTTTTAGGGGTTTAAGCCTCTGAATGATTTGATTTCAAACCAACGGCGAAACACAATGAGGAAAAATGGCAAGTTGCACCAAGTATGGTCTTTATTAAGGCAGATTTCATTGTTAGCGCTTTGTGGATTAAAAGCCTTTTACCATTGTATCCGAAGAGCGGTGGCGGCATCGTTGCATTTAACCCATTTGTAACCCAATGGTTTATTCTATTTTTTTCTAAATACTCTCGAGAACAGGTTGCAAATAAATAAAGTTCTATCTATATAAGTTTTAAAAACTGTTTGGTGAATTTGGCTTAGCTTAATTTAAATAATGGGAGTTATAGGTCTCAATGAAGTGTAAGAAACAGTCGATGAAATAAAGTTCAATATGGCGTTAAGGGTGTTTCATTTATTCGTAAGGTACTTTCAACTTATCTGAAATGATAATATATACAAGGAATCCTTAAAATTGATTGAATATTGATGTGATCTAAAATTTAACTACACTGTTTAATATATGATTTATATAAAATGCTTGTATGTTGCTTGTTTACGTAAAGTCTATATAAATGAAAAGAAAGTTATTGTATGCTAAAGAAAATGTAAAAAGCTAAGTATTTTGTAATTTTGAAATCCCTTAAATTTTATAACTTATAAGTAATTGGCGTTATCCTGAGGCAATGATCATTGTTATTTTTATATTTCTTTCCTCCAGCATACCCTTATTAGTTATTCAAACATATTGAAGAGCGTATCTGGGAGACAATATGAGTGGGTCAGAACCAGACATGACTATCCCACATTCATCTTATTTTGAGATAATTGACTTCAAAGTTGCAGATCTATTAAAAAATTGTTTGTTTTCTGTTGTTTCCAAAATTTAACGGTAGATGCCTGCCCTTATGGTGAACTATAAACTCATAATCATGCATGGTTCTGATAGAAATGGGTATAAAGATGTAACGTATGTGCCTAACTCAAATTTTATATTTTTGTGGTATAGTCAAGTCTGGTTCTGACCCACTCATATTATCTTCGGCCCCATTTATCGAACCATTGGGTTTAAAACCACTGGATAGGCACGGCACTCGTCGTTCGTATTCACCCTTGTTAACAATACTACTGCACGTGTAGAGGCCACAATAGGTACATACGCCTGGCAGCTGTTAGTAGTGTTAACAGACTGAGATTTTTTTCGAGAACTGTCGGGAATCGAGCACAAAACTCGACTAAAAATTTAATTTATGCTTTTAACTTTTTTTTAAATAAAATAAATAAAAAACGATTAAGTTAGGTGATATGAAGTTGAGCTTGAACTTCACCTTTAGAAACAATTGACAAATTAACATGCTCTGATTTCCTTCTATAGTTTCAAACTTTAATGATAGCTATTTGTGTTGTTTTACACTTTCGTTGCATAAAATAAAAACTTGCAGATTCATTAATATATATATATAAATATTTCCCAACTTACCTGATAATTGTTAAACCAGCTTTAAAAGAGAACCAAGCTGGAACCCTTTTATTATTTTTTTTTAAAAAGTGACAATCGAATCGGCTAGAAAAACCTCGGTTTGAAAGACATTCGTCTGATAAAATAAGCCACGGAGATCTTACACGACAGAAATTCAAAATAATGAAGAAAGTTTTTCCCGTATAAAATTCGTATGCCAATAGGTTTAAATGCAATTAAAGAGAAGTACTTAAACATTTCCTTTGTGGTGGAAACACGGATATGCTGTCGTGTTGCACTTTTTCCACGAGTGCCCGAGGGACGTAGTTCTAGCAAAATGCAATTACCCTTCTTCACTATATAGTGGCTGCCATGCGTGAAATATAAAAAAAAATATCTGCATGATAGTTATATTATTGTAATTTTATTTAAGTACAAAAACGAATAGGTTTTTTTAAACGTGCTTTCTGGCGGTGCATCGTGATATACAGAGTTTATCTGTTTATCTAGTAGAATAATTCAATGGCGTTTTGGTAAAGAGGTACAAGTCATCAATCACTTATTTGTCAGTTTGAAGTTTTGCAACACTTGTATTCCTGAAATACAGACCTCAGATAAATTTTAAAGGTAAACTTTGAATACATAAATTATTCAAAGTTTACTTTTAAAATTTACCTGAAGTTTTTTTAACCTGGCAAGTTTATTGACATATGGCAATCTCTACCAACCAACCAGAAAGATGTTTTTTATAGGCCCTAAGTGTTAACCAGACTGGAATCCTATTTTTAAAAAATCTGGGTTCCAGCGGGGATCGAACCCGCAACCTCCGGATCGGCAGAAATGTGTCTTACCACCAGGCCACGGAGGTCGTCTGAGGTCTGTATTTCAGGAATACAAGTGTTGCAAAACTTTAAACTGACAAATGAGTAATTGATGACTTGTACCTCTTTACCAAAAAGCCATAGAATTACTTGTAGTATCAAAGTTTTTCAATTCAACAATCACATAGTACTGACATTTTAAAAATTGAAATATTAAGGAGGCTGGAGTATTAAAATAATCACTAGCACAATCTGCTGTAGTATTTCTAGGGCTGATTTAAACAGTTCGTTGTTTTGAAATAAAATTAATGCTAAGGACCGGTAAAAATTGTTATGCCACTAAGTAAATTAACAAAGAAATATAAAATCATTTAATTTAGATTAACTTTATAAATAAACTGTCAAAATACTAATAAAATAAAATAAACCCTTTGCCTGCGTTGTGCCATTCTCACTTCTATGAGTATGTATGTGGCCTCAGCAGAGAAGTTCTTGAGTTCTTTCTACGAGTATGTCGTAAATCATATAAATTTAAAAATTATTTTCGTTTCGATTTAATTAGATGGGTGACGACCTCCGTGAATTAGCTGGTAAGATGCCTGTCTTCCAGCTCGGGGTTGCGAGTTCGATTATCGCTCTAACTAGATTTTTTTTAATGTTTTTAATTTGGTTTTCACTTAAGATCTTTTTTAAATATTTCTGATTGATTGCAAGAGATTGCCACATGGCAATACCAAAATCGGTGACAGTTGGTAATTGAAAACCTTCTTGGTTTACAAGCATACTAACCATTTTACTAACGATGCCTAAACATAATTCTTTCCGCTAACCAGAGGCCATAATTTTGGAATAGTTAAATACACATACTTAGTGTAAGTGTGAAATGATATTTGGAGTTGTTATCGTGTTGACTTAAATGATGATTAACGTTTCGAAGGTTTTGCAGCTTTCATCCTTAGGCGGATCTAAAAAAAAAAGATTATCGATAAAGACATCATCTTAAGAATAAAGGCCGTAACCCCTTCAAAACGTTGGCCATCATTTAGGTCAATTCAACTTCTAATTAAAAACCATCGTAATTTTTTTTCAATATTTTATTTTATACTTCAAATGTTTCATAAAATTTTCTTAATAAACTATGGTATTGAAACTTCAACATCTTAATTGCTTTATAAAAAAATGTTTTAATGTTAACACAAAACAAAAATCTTGAGAAGAAATAACTTGTAAAAATATTTGAGAAATGCTGACAGAGAGAATCGTAAAACATTATTTCACTTGAAAAGAGGCGTGGCGGCCCCAGTCAGCCGAATGATTAAGCCGATGTTTAAACGTTGTTACGTAGCCCTTCAACCAGCAAATTCATTACCTCTTAATTGCTTTATCAAGTACAAACTGACACTCTTATCAGTCATTCCTGAAATATATTAATTACATTGACCAGTTGGTAAAAATATAGAGCTACAAGTTAGAAAGTTTCAATACTTCATATTTGCTTCCAAAATAGAGTGTACGATTATCACAACAAATTAATAACTGCTCCGGGAAACGTTTATTTTTCTTTTAGGTTTAGCCCTTTGGCATTTAAGTAGAAAAATACTAGAAAGCAAATAAATGCTGTATAAATTCGTGCATTTAAAAACAATAGGATAACAATGTATGACAGAATACGGAATGAAGTGATAAGGGATTAATGTGAAATTAAGACTGATGTGTTGAGTAAGATTAAGAAGAACGTTCTGAGATGGTTTGAGCACGTAAAACGAATGAATGATGAACGACTAACTAAACAATTAAATAGTATAAATGTGAGTGAAAGGCGTAGACAAAGAAAAAAAATGAAACGTAAAAGGTCAGAGAAATCGTAGTTGTTTGAGAAAGTGTAAGGCTGTTGAAGAGGCGAAAGATATGTCTTGAAAGAAAAGTTCGGCGCTCTCTACTCGCTGCCTACCCTGACAGGGAGACGGCCTGATGGTATTCATATAGAGTACAATTTAAATGTTATATTAAACGATCATGTTTGTATTTTTTTTCATTGTAATTTACATTAGTGATATCATGAACCGTATATGCTAAGAATGTTGCTGAATTTTAAAAGTTTTGATATTCTTTTATATTTGAGATAAAAAAAACAATGAGATAAATATAAGTCATTAAATCACATTAACCAAATGATGGGTGATGCTTCACATAAAGAAATGAAAAATTCTCCATGATTTAAATACTATTTGGGAAATAAAAAAACCTTATTTAAACCAGTTGAGAGTATGTCCTGATATACTCAAATAATACGAGTATATAAATAAGGTGTATTAAAACAAATAAAGCTGAAAAATAAATATTAAAAACTTTAGTTTATTTGTAAACATTGAAAAAAGTATGAGTTGTAAAGAATTCTTTGAGGTTTGAGGTTATTTATTCACATTTTTCCCCTTTCCGTAAAATATGACTATATTACTTCTGAAATATTTTTCCCTTACTGAAAAATGTCTAAACATTTTAAATTTGTAAATCAACTAATAATTTTAAAGATCTATCCATAGTTTTTATTTTTCAATTATGTAATTGAATTGCGCCAACTTCAAGGTTAGTCGAAGAGGTCAATTTCCTTGAATTTTTTATTCTGTATATAATCTCATTACTTTGTCAGATAAGTAATTATATAATTGCTGTATTGCATGGTGTTAATTCAAATAAGTTTTATTTCTCTATAAAATTTACTCAATAAATCACGATGAAAGGGTTGATTATTTTCTCAATAAACTTATAAATAGTGAAAGCATGTATTATATTATTATATTGTTATTCGACTTTTACATACGTAACTCAAGCATTTACGATATTAAATTGTATGTAGCTTAGAATAAACGAGAATTATAATGTTCTATTTTGTTGCATTATATGAAAGTTTTATTAGTATGCAATTCTCAGTTGTACGAGTATATTTTCTTTTGTAATTTTTTACAAATTCAGATAAAAAAAACAATATTTAACTTTAATAGCTGTGTTAAAACTTTTTTTGTTATTTTAAAATCTGTATGAAACTCAGTCATTCTTAGAAAAAACAAACATTTTTTTTTCATTTGGTTCATTATTCGACCCATTGATATTATTAGTGTGGGAAGTAACGGGTACAAGCATCTTACATCCAATGTTAACGATCTTTTAATAATATGTATTTTGAGTTATGTATTGTTCCACTTTAGAAGTCCACATCTCATTAAATGGAGGCATTCGGATTATTCAATTTTTCAATAAAGTTATATCAACACAAGTATCCCACATCAAGTATATAAATCAAATATATGGTAAATATATAACTGAAAAAAAAATCTGATAGAAAACAGATCAGATTTAATAAGAGATACCAGGGATTTTAATTGACTTTCCAGTCTAGATCAGCCATCTTCTGCGAAAACGGGGGCACCTTGTTAAAGATGTGACTCTTCACTACATGTGGTGGTCTTGGTGACCTGAAAGTTTGATATATCTGCTCCCCCTAGAGATGATGAGGGCCAGTGGCCAGTCATCCCGAAGCAAATGTAACACCTCTCCTGTCCCTTTAAAAAAAATTGATAAATAATTTCTATGTGATTTAGTTTACGAGTATCTCAACTGAATTTATTGGGCATCATTGTTGACAATTATAATACAGTGGATATTGAACTTGTTAATTATATTGGTAAAAATCGATAACAGAACGATCTTCAGCTGTTAATTTATTATTGTATTCCTCTTGTGTTGCTTACAGTATAACTAAGTGGCTTATTATCATATTGCAATCCCTTCAAACTAACCAGAAATGTTTATTTATTTAATTTAAATATGTTAAAGAGGCCTTATATGAAAATCAGACTTGAATCTTAAAAAACAAAGATTCCATCGGGAAAAAACCCGCAACCCCCGGGCTGGAAGACAGGTGTCTCACCAGCTTGGTCACGGAGGTCATCGCTGTGAATATAGTTGTGTCTATCGTTCGTATTTTACATTATTGAGTATTGACGACCTCCGTGGCGTAACTTTCAAAGTGTTTAACTTCCACCCGAGAATTTCTGGTTCAATTTCCAATGGTAAACATTTTTTTTAAATGGTCCCATTCTAGCCTAAGAGTTCATCAGGTAACACTTCTCAGAGACGAGACCTATGCGAGTATTGCTAACTTCTTGCGTGGTTATGCAATCATCACATATGATGATGACCCGCGTTCCGTGCCTTATCCGGTGGTTCTAATTCACAAAAACTCGACTAATGGGGCTTAAAATAATGTCTCTAAGTCACTCTTCAATATACCTGAATCACGAGTTTGGATATGTTGAAGTGTACCGTATGAATGTAAACTCGTATGGTAATGTGAAATAAAAATTCTACAATTACAATGAAAAGTTTCTGTCCGTTTTATATTCGTAATAAAAACTGTAATTGACTTACATTGAATTTTCATTACATGAATGCCCATATTACCATATAAATTTGAACATACCTTGATTCGCAGTAAGGTTAAACCAACGATCTTATGCAATAACTATTCTCTACAACGAGTTCCATTCACGATAATAAGTAAATATGCAAGAATGCAAATTTAATGCATTTTCATTGTCGCGTGAGTCAGTGGTTAGTTCTTTAAATTTATATTCATAGGAATCGTTTATATTATTATACGGAAATAATAATATACATTTTGTGACACAGTATAATTTATCAAAAATACATTCTTTCAGGTATTTGATAAACAAAGAGTAAATTTAAGGCTAGAGCAAGGTAGAAGTATTACCAGTCTGGAATTTCCTTAACGGAGAGTGATTTCAACATTGAAGGGACCAAAGGTATGGCTGGATGGTTGACAGAGAACTACCGTACACTAAATATAATAGATTTAGTGATTCTTTTGAGGGAGATAAGTGACCGATAATCCCGCAGGCAGCTTAAATCCATCCTAGTTTATAGCGATATGATGATACATAAATGTATAACTTACAAGTATAAAAAAGTGACTTACAAGTGATTCATAACGCACATATCTCTTAAATATTCTTAAATCATTGACAGCCTTCGTAGTTTAGTTGATTTCAGTTGAGTTTCCGATTCCGGGGTTAAGGGTTGAATTTTTGTTGAACCGTTTTTTTAAAGTGTTCCAGTTTGATTTTCCTTGACTATTTTAACATATCTCTGGTTGGAAATGGTTGCCACATTAACTAGCTTAGTGACCTAGTTGATAAGACGCTTGTCTAAATCTTTTTTCACTTAAGTCATATAACTTAACGCCGTTCTGGTTTGTTGGAAGAAATTGGCACATTAAATATGCTAAGTTGTACTTTACATTGATATGTGTAAAACGAAAGTGTAATACAATACAATGCAATCCACCAGGTTTTACTATATATAACATAAGTGTAATACAATACAACATTTTTTTTTGTCAACACATCTTACTGAAGATGTGTTGACATAAAACTCGATTTTAGTTCCTAATTTAAACAAATTCCCTAATGCCCTCATTCGTTATTGTATCATTCTATGATTCTAAAATGTCTTAACTTCTGATAGTTTTTGGCTGATATATGGTAGTATGGTATATACTCGTATATGGTCGTATCAGTCCACTTCTAAAATATGTACATTGGCTCAAGTGTCGCAAACGGATTGATTTCAAACTTTATCTCTTTGTATTCAAGTCACATCATGGGATATCTCCAATGTATCTTTCGAATCTGTGCCTGAGACATGATCCATCAAAGAGGAGTTGAATTTTGAGGTAAATTTTGTTTTCACCGAATAAATTGATTGTTCCGAATCAATTCAATAGGGTAAGGTGTTATAACAGGGGTTTTGCTGTTGCTGATCGTATGGTGTGAAATGATTTACCTCTAAGTATTAGAGATATGGATGACGTGTGCAGCTTTAGAAAGTAGTTGAAGATAGCACTTTTTTGAGAGGTCCTATCAAAATGTATGATTACAAATGAACACTACACACATACACTACACTCCACCTAAAGCCGAATGTATTGTATTATTGTCACATATCGGAAGCACTACAAAGGTGTATATGTAGTTTATCTTCCCTTAGTAAGTTTTCTTACCAAATTTGTTTTTTATAAATATATTCAGATGCGGCCGTAGTCACCGCTTTTTTTCCTTATACTCAAGATATAATTTTATATTTTGTATTTTTTTAATATGACATTGATAGTGGGTTCGAATCCCGAGTTTAAAACTCTTTAGCGAAGTTTCTTCCCTAAAATGTGCTAAATAAATTGTATTTTTTTTATTATATGTTGTTATGTTTTTGTCATTCTAAGCAACGTTCTTATTTTTACTATATTTATCTTCTTATCATATTTGTTTTTCATCGCATCAAATTCCGCTCGCATATCCTAATATTAGGACCAAAACGATTTTAAGAAGGGAGGTTTGTTTCTCTTGAATTACCCATTAATTGCAATATAGGTAAACTTATCTATTGTATACAGGTAGAATCCATAAAACTTACAAAACACCAAATAAAATGAACGCCTTATTAGTAAAGACCTGGAAACGTGTTAAGGTGATATGGAAGAAATTGATGACTCCATTGATCTCAGTTGACTTGAAATCGCTTCTTGCCTTTTATTCTTTTCTTCGAGGAGAGAGCGTGGGCAGCGCATTGTTCCGTTCGCGTGGGACTCCACGTCTCAGCCTTTTTCTCACCCACATTTGACATGTCAATTAAAAAGACATCAAAAAAATTAATTCAGAAGAGAAAATAATTAAAATGTCAAATAGAGTTCAAGTTTATACATTATATTGTTTTTGCTTGTAAATACATTGTTGATAACCAGAGAATAAAAAAATTAACACAAAATTTCTACATATTTTGCAACAAAAAAAAACATTTGTGAAGGTACACTAAGAGGTTTTTTGTATTATTAAGACACTCTTTCCTATAACGACGATAATTTGTGCCAATGACAATTCAAACGAATGCAGGGATTGAAAAAATAAGTGGAAAATTACTATAGTGCTAAATATGAAATTTTAGATAATGAATTTAGATATACATGCACACCATCACACCAACTCCCTGTCGGGGTAGGCTGAAAGCAGAGAGCGCCAAATTTGTCTATCCTGATAAAAAATCTTTCATATTTTCTTCGTCCATACACTTCATATTGATTCTACGGTTTCTCTGAGTTTTTACATTTCCCTTTTTCAAAATAGCATACACCTGATCCAACCGTTCTTTCCTTGATCTTCCTCTACAATTTACACTGTATGTTGGTTTTTTTCATTTATTTTTTCTTGCGTAAACCATCTCAGAGAGTTCTTTTCATATTCCTCAATACATCAAGCTTCAGTTCATATTCATATCTAATCACTTCATGCCGTATGTTTTTAAAAATTAGTAAAGAATAAAGTGCGAAAGGGTAAATATCATATATGACGCATACAGGATAGTCAAAAAAATTGATTAAAGGTTTCCCCTCCCATCTCATAGGAGTTTTACAATATTTAATATAAGTCCTTGTTTTTAGGTAAAACAGCAAAGTTCGAAAAGGAATACTTTTGTACCGCACTCCATCGTGCAGTTAACAAAAAAATGCCGAAGGAGATGTTAGTAAAAACTTTAATTTAAATGTGTTTAAAATATATCAGTATATGACAGCAATCCTTATAATAGTAAGCTCTCTAGAATCCTTATCCTGTATAATTTTTTTCAGCTTTTGATTTCGTGTATATCTTTTCTCTTTCTCTTTTCTCTACGTATTTACAAATAAATACTTATTTTAAATGGTTATTTCTTAATTCTCTATAATTTTGCCTCAATTGTGCGAGTAACCTAATTCCTCCGTTATTTGATCCATAATAACAATCTATTATCTTAGTTTCCTAACCATTTAATTGGATATTTCTTCGTTCTATAGTTCAATTATCTCTGAAAATGTTTCAGTTCGGAATAGAAAACTTCTTCATATCCATTTTTTTTAAATCCAGACTTAATTGAAATAACGAATAACTTTACCATAAGAGACAATATTTTTTACAGTGGTATTTAATGTGTTTATTTAATGAAGATGATATATTGTAACATTGGGGTGCAATTTATTACCAACTCAATTTATTTTATAATGACATTTTAAGGATAGCGATCAATCATTTCCGGTTATTTTTTTAAATAACTTAATTTGTGTTGTAGGGTGTATCGCTGAGTATTTAAATACAATATAATAAATTATTTGACATGCAAAACGTCGGACACATTGTTTTTTGTACTATCAGCATTTTAAATTTTACACATAATCAATAAAACTACGAAATATAAAAAAGGTAAGAGTAAACATTGTATTTAGGTACTCCGGAAAGCAATTTTGTATTTTTATATAAAAAAATCAAACGCAAAATTATACCAAATGATCGTGGACGGTGGTTTTAAAATTTTCAACATCTCAGCAATCTTTCGTGTCATAGAACGCTGGTTATTCGCAAGCATAGCCGTGAATTGGTCGTATCAGTCCACCTTCCAGAGGGGGACACGATCTTCAACTGTCGTATCGCTTTCTGCATCGTCGGCATACACTGTATATTAAGTTTTTGGTTTGGCACCAAAAAATGCACTTAACTATTACTTTCATAATAACATACTACATTTTCAGCACGTTTTGAGTAAATATAAGAACTATTTTTTTTCTTTACGATATCTATCCGAGACATAAACACTACTTCTGGACACCATATAGATTTAATGTATTTGTAGAAAGTGAAATTGTATTAAATGTTTATTGGTTGTATCCAAATTATGGGAATGAAGATAAAACATGTTTAATATGTGATAAACTGATATTTTGATTAAAAGGTGAAAATTTTAAGTTGAAGAGTTTAGTTTCAAATTAAAATTTCCAGAAAGTAAATGACTAGAGATTTTTTTTAGAATAAGATTTTATGGTATAAAAAGCTTTAATGTAATGTGTTATTCTCACAATAGTGACTCAATAAAGCTTTAATGTAATGTGTTATTCTCACAATAGTGACTCAATAAAAGCTTTAATGTTATTCTCACAATAGTGACTCAATAAAAGTTTTAATGTAATGTGTTTTTCTCACAATAGTGACTCAATAGAAAAAATATATATGCTTACTAGTTAAATTTAAAAAATAAATTTTCTCTTCCACGATGATGTATTAATCGAAAATATTGTATAACTTTTTAGTCAGAGTGTTAACAAGGCATATTTTTCGAAGTAGATGATGAACTGAAACTATAATAATTTAAAAAATGCCCTAACTTAAAATGCAAAATATTTGTTATAAGAGTGCTTCTATATTCTTCTCAGTTTCATATGATTATTGTTTGTACGAAAAAAGGTTGTTAACAAAAAAAGATAAATAATTCATATGTGTATAAACTCATCTGCGTGACCATAAAATTTTTTGATAAAAGGAGAAATATATATTCGTTTTGAAGCACAATTTAAATATAAAAAAATGTCAGTCTAATTCGTATATATGTAGAATTTGTTAGAGTAATTCATATTCATACAATTTAAGAGTAATAAATTGTCACAGTAATTCACGTGTAAAAAAATTGTCAGAATAATTCGTATATATAAAATTTGTTCGAGTAATTCATATGCATAGAATTTGTCAGAGTAATTAACATGTATACAATTTGTTAGAGTAATTTATATGTATACAAATTTGTCAGAGTGACCAATATGTAACATATAAAGCTTATCAGAATAATTCATATCTATAAAATTTGTGAGTAATTCATATGAATAAAATATGTCATAATAATTTATATGTAAATTTACCTAAAACGGTTATCTATTAGACGCTTCTATACCATATCTGTGCGAAATTATTATGTATTTCAATCACAAAAAATATCCTCGACCGTCAATACATAATCCTCCAAAAAAATAAAAAAAATATTGTAAAGTTATTCTCGTTTAGATATTCTTTGTCAGTTGTTTTTTCTATGATGTATTCAATATTGATGGCAATACAAAATGCATTACCCTTTTTTCGCGTCGTCTAAACGTGAGTCTGTTATTTGCCAAAAGCAATAGTATCAACAGAACAGCTGTTTCTCATGACAGCTCATCGCTCCGTATTGTTTCGCGCAAATATTTTCATAACCCGTCTGGAATGACTTGCGTCGTAAAAGTTTTACGATCACCTATATGATAAGCGATTTCCCATCAGAGCTCAAAGAAACGAACTCATATGTGCAAATATTTTTCCAACTTTACTTGTTTATGACCAGAAGAATTAAGTAACGAATGAGATATTTCGACTGGGAAATGATTTGATTTATAGGAATCATAATAAAAAAAATGTTTTAATACGTTCTTTGCTGACTCAACTTCCGAATATATACATTGTTCGAAATAACACTAAAATATTATTTTGGATTCAATCTGTATAAATTGGATCAAATTTTCTTTATTTTTAAACATAACCTTTGAATGGCCTGAGATATTTATACTGTTACCGCACAAATACGTTTTTATTTTTAAACTAAGCTTTGTATATTCTAGGATGTATTTATTATTTTTTTGCTGGTATTTTACTGCTTTCATATTTTTTTTTTCTGGTTCATCAAAAATTTGTAAATATTAAGCGAAAAATGTATCTCATTATGCTATTTTTCCAAGTTCTTTAATAAGTTAACTTAGCATTAAGACACCATTGTTAATCTTAAATACTTTCAACTAAAGAAACTTTTTATCATTCAGAGCTCGATTGATGTCTAGTTAGTTGGAATAACATAGACGGCCATAATTTGCAATAACCAATCATACCCATAAAGATATTTTTATTCATAGTACCATAAAGATATTTTTTTGAATGCCCTTTATTAAGGATATTTGAGATGCCCCTTGCACTTGACTGTGTAGATGTACTAAAATCCGGGCTATTACTATTGCGGTTCTTAGCGTTAGTAACTCTCAGCAAGGGAAGTTTCCACCGTATTTTTTACATGGAGGAATTCGATGAAACATTTTTGCTCACGTTGCACTCTATATACAACACGAAGTTCCTAAAATCATATTTCATCAAACCTTTAAGTATATCAGATATCGTTTTGTATTACATTTCGTGGTAGAAATACAAGTTATCTTTCTCTAAATGTAAAAAAAAAACTGACTGAAATTGTTGTTGATAGTCCGACAGTGCAAAAAAAATATTGATGTAGCAGAAATAAGAGCGTAGAGTAGAGTTTATGGAAAAACAGTGTATGGTACGAAAATTTATGAGGACGTTAGGAAAATATGCATATTGTAAGACGATACAATATTTAAGATGACGTCTATTCTCTTTGTCTTCCTCAATAGGGACATGTCATGTTGGTGAGGATGATGATGATCGTGAAGACTGTTGTATACTGTCAAATAATATAGTGAAGTTAAAAACTAGTGACATAAAAAACTATTATAAAAATTACAATATTAAAATCAGTTCCCATTAGTATTATTGTTATAGAGAGTGATTTTGTTCACATAGTACAATATTTTTTAAATTCCAGTGAAATGACGGATGATTTACGGTTTATTTATTATTTTTATATGAACTTCTATGAAGCTTAGATTGATACTGTTGACAAACGCTTATTTCATCCAGCTAACTTATATTTAATATACATGACAAAAAAACAAAACAAAAAAATCTCACATGACATTTTTCAATTTTTGTACCAAGTGGAGATAAAATTAAGAAGTGTTGAAATGCAGAAGCCCCCCATGCAGCAAGCAGTTGATTTAAATTACACAAGTGAAGAGTGTTTTTGTAATTTTAGGCTCATCCAGAGATATTTTTAAAGAAGGGGCCACCCCAAAACCCCTCACCCGGTTCCTAATGAGTGGAACTTTCATAGTGAGGCATTCCAATTAGGGGAACAAATTAAACTTTTTGCACCCGTATAATGAAAATATTTTTTTATATTTCAATGAAGTATTTGTTCAATGATGTTAAAAGTTTCAAAAATATAAAGTGGTATAATAAAATTGACAGAGTATAAATGGAATGACGATCTTATGGAGTTGGCATCTTACTAAAGCCTATAGCATTTAATGCAGGTCAGATTCAAGAAGCTTGATTGCGTATGTTTGGTTCTGGAATACTTGTAATAAAATAGTCTACTTACTTTTGATGGTCTCAGAGGAACATAAAATTTAATCTTATCAATAAAAATTACATATTCAATTACGAGTTCCCCAAAAGCAAATATCATGTGTGTGGGTAATATAAACAATAACATTTTTTTTCTCTCGTCTAGTTCTTTATGTTTCTACCGCCATGCAGTGGCTAAAAGCATTTTAAGAGACCCTCATTTAAAAAAAAGTGAATTAAAATTTTCCTGGATGTTATTTGTACCATAAGCCTTCATAGGTTCGATCCTCAAATGATAGAAGTTCGAATAACATCCCGTATTGCTGCATTCTGCATAGCAAGTTGGACAACCTCGAGATCTGGCTTCGATATTAAAAGCTGAAAACAATCATTATCACTACTACGCTATGTCTCTATTGGAGTAGTCAGAGATAACAGATCTCTACTTTATTTGATCTTGGCATACGTTTTTCATTATGTTATACCCATACACTTCATACATAATCTTATATTATAAAGTATTTTCACTCTTCTCTCTTTCAGAATTTGATTAATTAGTTTTCTGGATTTTCCCGAACTTTTGCTTTCTATTCTACTATTAAATATAATTTTTTTAAATATTCTACAATCCGTTTTCTTCCTCTGAATCAGTGATTTCTTCCTCTCTTTCGATCCACTTTCTATATTTATGTTCTTTTTCTTATCCTTTCATACATTGTTTTTCAACACATTCAACACAACGCTCTATTTACTACCGCATTAATCTTGCATTTATCACTTTTACCAGCTAGTAAATTATAATTTTAAAATCAAGATTCCATAATCAATAACCAACTTTATTTGTATTGAAATGTTATGATACTATATGATGGCAAACATTTATAATTAATGAGAACATAATTTCTAATTTATTCGTATTTTGCAAGAAAGAGAAACTTGCTTGAAATAATATGTTTAAAAGTTTTACTCTTTCTTTTGATGGTGTTCATCATCTGTGACATTTCACTTCCTGTATTGTTATTTCATTAACTTAAATTAAGGAAAGATACATTTTTGCTGTGAAAGTAATTTAATAAATATAACAAATATTGTCTTTTAATTTTAAACGTTATCATTTTTGAAAAAATCCGGGTAAATTTTATTCCCGTAAACCAACACAAACTGTTCCTTCCAGTAAATATCTTCCAAGATTTAAAGGAACGTACACAAATCATAAAAATAAAAATTCTTCATCGAAGCTTTTAGTAGTTTCCCCATCATTAATCTTCATCCCCTTTTTTCTCATTTAATATATTTAAAGCTTTTAACTGACTATTTTTACATTAAAACTTTTCTCTGAAATTAAAAAAAGTAAAGAACCTTATTTCTCTTACCCAGGAAAATAAATATAAACTATTTTTATTGATTTTTATAAATAAAACATTGACGACCTCCATGACCTAGTTTATAAGATGCCTATCTTTATACCGGATTTGAACACCAATTAAATGAGTTTTCACTATAAAATCTTCCCCATCGACCTCCCTCGTCTAGTGGGTAAGACGCTTGTCGTTTAATCTGAGAGTTGTGGATCTAATTCCCGTTGGTTACCAGTTTTTTTAAGATAGGTTTTCAGACCACCACTAAGAAACCTTTTGAAGCTTTTGAAACGTGGTGTATCGAAAAGTGCTGACCCTCTCACGAGTAGATCAAGTTCGAAATTATGAAATCTTGAACCTGTAGAATAAACCTAGAGAAGTAGACATCGAAGGATCTGATGGCACACCGAAGTGAGACGATTGGAGCACACAGGCTTGTTTTTTTTTTCATTTTTGGAAGAATAGATATAACCGAAGTCATAGGTGGCCTTGTACCCCCGAAAATTAGGCAGAAAAAATGTCTGAATCATCCAAGTAGCAAAGCTATTCAAACCAGCATCTTCCGCACAGAAGTCTAGCCAGTTACCGCGCAGCCATGCCCTTGTAATAAAAATCGATGATACCCATGGCCTGGTTGGTAAGACGCTTATCTTCCAACTTGGAAGTTGCGGGATTTTTTCCTTTGGTACCCGATTCGTTTTAAAAATAGTTATAGCCTATATTAATAGGTATTTTTTATATTTATGAGGAATTAAATTCTTTAATAATTTATTTTATAAAAAATTAGATTTAAATTATTATTATATGTATATTTTTAATGATTTTATCTTTTTTAGTAAAAATACCTATGATATTTATTCATTTATGATTGCCTAATAAGTCGTAACAAAGTAGAATTATTGGAAAATGATTCTAGAAAGGATAAATTAAAACTATAATTAGTGAATTCATTTACTTTGAATTTTTAAAGTGTAAGTCTTCATAATTTAATTAATATTATTTTAATATTTAAAAAATTTGTTCCCGATTCGTTTTACAAATAGTTATTTTCTGATTTTCAATACAATAAATGTCAATTCTATATATTATACGAGTACAATAAATGTCTTATTTTTCTAAAACTGTTAATGAGCACTACCTTTAGTAACGTTATTATTGTTACTAATATAGATGAACTGCGAGAAGCTTGCCACCTTCAGAAGTTATTAACTATAAGACACGCAAAATGGACCCGAAGTTAATGATGTGTTCCTTACACACTCTTCAACTATCAGCATCACCATTATGAGGAGGAGAGAACTATACGTAAGAGGAAGAAGAATTTGCAATAAGTTTCAAACATATCACAACATTATACGTTGTATAAAGAACTTAACACACAGTAAGTAAAATCATGAGGTTTAACCGACTTTTGCGTTATCATTATTCAATTTGGTTTATTTTTTCCACTATAAATAACTTAACTGACGGCTGACAAATGACCGTTTAACAAGTGAACACCGACAGTTGCTCCCCACCCTACACCGCCAACTCCACTCCATTCTCTCCTCTCCAGCTTACTTTAATGTCAGAGTTCTCCATACTCACTTTTGACTCATCGTCACTCATACTGATAGATATTCGTATTATTCGCACACTCCATAGAATCCACAGCATACTCTCAACAGTCCAAGTTGGGTGGGAGCGACCTCTATCCAGTTTATTATCTTTCTGTTCAAGTATTTAGGGTCGAGTCATACGTTAAAAAAATAATAGTTATTAGTATAATGATTGTTTATTTTTTTATTTAAGTATTTATTAATGTACAATGTTTGAATCTCGTTAATTTCCATGTCCGCGTCGTCAATTATACCACGTGTTTCCTCCAGTTCGCAGAAATCAGGTCTTCCCCATAGCATGTTGTTTCAATTTTCGGACAAATTAGCATATATTGTGAGACCTGTGTATCACCACAATCACCTGCATTGCTCATTTTGTTCAAGAATTCCCATTTTTGCATGTTCCCCTAGCACATATTTACCCATTATCAAAGTTTGTTCAATGATCTCCAAGCAGACATTTTCATCCAGTCGTCATGTGTTTTTTCTTTCCATTTTAGAAAAGCCACTTTATCCAGATGAATCGTCAATTATTCGGCTCTCTACATGAAATTATTCGTGAATCTCGATATTGCTTGTTGGTAATGATATAATTAGTGTCTCGGATAGATGTTTGAACAAACCATAAACATTCTTGCTCTGTTATAAGACACATGCGTAAATTTTACTCAGAAATACCAAATTCCTGTTACATCATTATCGCGAAAATCAATTGAAATATTTTTAGCATTCCTTCTTCAAGAAGTTAACTATTTTGCATACTCGTATACTATACACCATCATACTATATATATATTTTTTGAGATAGAAAGAAAAGACGGATCTATGTTTACAGATCATCGTCCACATTCAAACATGTATTCTTAAATGATCTTCTGTTTCTTAAACTTGCGACCTTTCCCAGTTGAAATTCTCTAAACATCAACTTCCATTCTTTCCACACTCTTGATTAATTGTATAGTATTTATTTGTTTTGTAAGAAAATCGTAACTTTGTAATAAATCGTTTTGTTAGAAAATCGTTCCTTTAATATAGCCAAACAATTTAAAAGTTCCTTTCTTAATTCTACTTTAAACATAATTTTCCAACAAACAATCAATCTGATTATTTCTTACTCTATTATAATATATATTGAAATCGTACATATTTTTGAAAGCCATGCATTTCTCCCGAAGTACAGAAAAATAATAAATTTTGAAAACTAAAAATGTCATCTGAAATTTATTATTTTTATATTAATTGTTTATTAACGATATGTGCGAGTTGTTTGATTTAAACATGGTTTAAAAATATTTCTTTTAAGTATGATATACTTAAGTTTTGAAAAAATATTATATTAGAAAATTGAATTTGTAAAAAAATGGTATGCGTGTTTCTTTAGTTTATGCAAATTAGTTGCTTATGAATGAAACAAGGGACAATGAGATTCGGGTACAAAAATATACCAAGCAATGACATTATGCTTATTTATTATGGACATAAATCTTATGTCTCGTTGACTTATCCTAAAAAATTATCTCTTGAACATTTTATCAAATAAAACAAAACTATTGAAAATAATCAAATGAATATAATCAAGAGTATACTAACACTAGAGGCAATATTGCCGGAACCAATTTTATTGGATAGTTGATAATATTTTGGTCATTTATACACTATTTAAATACTATATTTATTTATGTAAATAAAAGAAAGGGAAAATACGTTGACCTAAGCAGATTGTATTCTATTTGTAAATATTGCCGGAGTCAATTTGTATTGAATAGTGGATAATATTTTGGTAATTTATACACTATTTAAATATGTTGTTTATAGTTGAGGCATTAACGTTGTGGAGGTTTAAAGACATCGTAATTTATTTTTATCAAACACTGTTTATTCCACTTTTTTGTAACGGTATAACCCTACCGGTTTCAAGGCTTTCACTTCATCTTCAGGGGAGCACAAACAAGACTAAATTCCGCTCGAACTGGCACCTATATACACGCTTCAACTGTTGGAAGCTGAGGGGTGAGGGAGGCATGGAACGATTTCGATCAAGAGAGGATAGATTTTTGGGATATAACTATTCACTAGATGTTCGGATCAATCGAGCGAAAAATCTCTCCACTCTTGGCCGAAATCGTCCCATGCCTCCCTCACCCCTCAGCCCCCAACCGTTGAAGCGTGTATATCGGTGCCAGTTCGAGCGGAATTTAGTCTTGTCTGTGCTCCCCTGAAGATGAGGTGAAAGCCTTGAAACCGGTAGGGTTATACCGTTACAAAAAAGTGGAATAAACAGTGTTGGATAAAAATAAATTACAACTATTTAAATACTATATTTATTTATGTAAGTAAAAGAAGGGGAAAATACGTTGACCTATGCAGATTGTATTCTATTTGTAAATATTGCCAGATGTCAATTTTTTTTCAATCAAGCAGAAATAAAATTTTCAGAAGTTTGTGTTAAAAATCAGACTGTGTTTTATTTTGGGTTCCATCGCAAATCGATACCGAAATCCTCGAGTTGGAATGAAACGTTTTAAAAATTAGATCACAATAAATACCAGTTAAATTTTAATACTCATAAATTAACTTGAGTAAAGAAAATAGAGAAAAATATACATGATTAAGAATGATTAAAAACTAGCCAGATCTATCCGGAACGTTCTGAAGTTAGTCCAAAGTGAAAAAAAATGTCAAAATCTAAAAACAGACATACCCATATAATAAAGCACATTTTTTAATTTCTAATTATTGACACTCTTTTTGGAAATAAAATGAGGCGCGCGCTGTAAAAATACTATTATATAATTTTAAAAAAAAGTCAACATTTTGATATATTATTAAATAGTAGGGAGTGAATATTTTATAGTTTTGACATTCAATTGTCATTTGATGTGTCGAGGTGCTATTGTTGTGTTTAATGCGGTATTTTATAAGGAAAATTGAAATAAAATATGTTTTAAGGGGTAGTTAGTAGTTAGCCCCGTGAATATTTCGTATACCTACTAGCATATTTTTATAACATAACAATTGTATAACTATATAAACGTAATTAAAAAAACCTCGAAAATCGTGTGCACGAGATGATCGTCTAATATAGAAATATTATGAACTAATTTAAAAATAATATTAATTTTTTTTTTATTTAATTAATTTTTTAGTTCACATGCTTAAACATGGTAAATCTGGCGGCCTTGTTGATAAAGAGCAATTTCTTCCAGTCAACCAATTTTTCTTGCATACATAAAGTTGTTTAATCCATGACATATTTCACAAAAAATATGCATTTGAATTCAAGTAAAAAAATGCTAACCTCATAACAATTATGGTAGAACCAGAGGAAAAGTCTTTGTTCAAGAATAAGGAAGAAAGACAAAGGAAAAAAATATTAAAGGGGTATTCTGAGTAATTTATTATTGTTTTTCTATTTTGTCTTGAACGTGATTAAAATGATGCACATTTGATAATTCTTAGAAGTGCGAAAGAAGAGGAGACCAGAAATGAGTGTTAAATGAGATGTGATATGTTAGTATAGAAATGAATATGTCTTCAAAATATCTAACAAAATCTATCACGATATGCAAACCAAATAAAATGGCTGTATTATTATTTTATAAGAATGAAAAAATATTATTATCAGAATAATGACGTACAAATATTCTTGTACTGTAGCTAAAGTACGATATTTTTAATTCACATATCAGTGACTAAACATCCCATGTGTTAATTTTAAAGCTTCTTTTATTTGACAAAATCGTTCTTCTCTATTCCGTCTAATCTAAAACATGATAAACAAAAAGGATGGAGACTTTTTTCCAGGATTATCCTGAAATAGAAGCGGCTTGACTAATGGCGAATCAGATGGTTTCTGATAGGTCCAACCATGCAGTAACTTTTATGATTGTGTCTCGCAGATATAACTCATGCCGCCCCTTGTTTTTAGACAGCTAATGGAAATTTGTGTAGTTAAAAAAGGTGTTTCAAAAAAGAATCTTAAATGTTAAGGAGATGATTTTTCTCAGCCGTATCCTTGGAATATATTAAAGTTTCATAAAAACGATCCATGCAAAAGACAAAATATTTATTTTTGGTATTATGCTCGTGTTTATTTATTTGAATTCTTTATTGTACGCATTTTAGAACGCATTTTTTTTAATGATTCCAGTCTTGTTTTCATTTTAGGCGTCTTTAACATTTTTCTGGCTAGTCGAAAAAGACTGACATATAGCAATAAGCTGTACTTTATACATTGCAGCTGTACTTTACACATCCAGGCTGTACTTTATACATTGAAAGTATAAATCATAAAATATTGATTCTTAATATTATAATTGTTTATTTGAATTCTTTACTGTACATAAATCATGTGGTGTGTCGCTATATGCCAGAATAAGAAATAAATTAATCAAAGATGAATGTAAGCTTGACTACATCCGTGGCATTGGTGTAAGACATTTGTCTTCCAGCTCGGAGGTTACGGGTTCGATTCCCGTTGGAACCCAGATTTTTAAAAACGGATTCATGTCTGTTTTTCACTTAAGACCTCTATAACATATTTTTGCTTGCAGGTAGAGATTGCCACATAGGAATACGCCCACCAGGTTTTATTGTATACAACAAAAGTGTAATATAATAATAATAATAAAAGCTAAGAACTGATGTTAAGGGTGAAAGAGAGCACGTTGACTTGTTTGAATATGTTGAATGAATATGTGACGAAAGATTGCCTAAAATAATTTGCAATGCCAAGGTGAGTGGGAGTCATGGTGTACGAGGACCAAGAAAAGTATAGTTGGACTATTTGAATGAAATTTTGAAATATGGAAAGTTAGGAGTTAGAGAAACAGAAGGAACTGTTTGAGAATATGAATTGATGTGGAGTAGGCGAAAAATTTATGTCATGATAGGAAAATTTGGTCCTGTGTCTTCTGAGTCTACCTCAACAGGGGAATGGCGTGACGGTATGTTTGCTATTTTTTTTATCCAGTCAGTCAATGAACATTTAAAATATATTATCCAATAATTCATTCGTCTAAAATAGGGTGAATTTAATTACAAAAAAAATCTGTTTACTCCATTACGTATCAAAAACCAGTGAGAATAAAAAAAAATAGGTTTATGAACATCAATGAAGCCATTTTCCTTACAAAAACATTCATGGGAACTATTTTAAATTCTACAGCTGACGTCTTTCTTTGGGCTAAAAACAACAAAGGGGGATCCATCTGGAAAAGTTTACATAGCTAACTGCTAAATGAGCAATGTGCTCTCGAGATATTTGTAGGTGTTGAGATTATCCTGGAATGACTGTGAGAGCACTTCCAGATTTGTTATTACCCATTCTTCAATGTCATGGAAAAATAATACTAGATGAAATATAAGAGTGTTGATTTTCGTCTCTCTTGACTTGTTTACATTATTGGTACTGTGTTGGCTTTACTACTGTTAGTTTAAAATGAATTATTTATGCCATTGAATAAATTATTTAGGCGAGTTCATGGAGACATTGAAATAATGACAGCGATAGCGAAAAAGGTAAACAGTACACCTAATGTAATATATAACCGTGCTGTTTCAAAAGTAGTAAAAATGACAATAAATAATAGTATGTTGGTGCCCATCTTGATATATAGAAGTGAAACTTAGACTTGGAAGAATAACGATAATCCGTACTCAAAGAAAATTTTGTACATTGTCAATGTATGAAAGAACATAAAATAAAGACACCAGAAATTAATGCAAGAATAAAATAGATGATTTAAATAAGATTCCCGATTTTTCTTTCCCCTCTATCACCTTTATCATCTGATTGGTGATATCTCAATTGAATTTTTAATATTTATATTGTTTGTGATTTTTTATCCAATATTTTTTTTTTGTGACAATATAACTTACTTTATTTACTTTTGTCTGGTTGATTGAAATATATTTCAACCTATCTAAAAGCCCGTCAAATTGTATTATAATGAAATGTTACATAAATAAATGAGATGGAGAAAAGGGCCACAAGATAGTTAAGACATGTGAAGAGAATGAATGACAAAATAATGACTTTGTACAATATATAAATCAGAAATGCAAGATGCAAGTGGAAGAGCTAGATCTAGGAAAACGTGGCTAAATCAAGTGAAATTGTGATATTTATTTATATGGCACTCTTCAACACATCCTAATTGGTGATTTAGTCACATTGAAGAGTGTGACCGAGATACTACATTGTCTTCAGCACCATTCATCGAACTTTCGGACGTAAAACCACTTTAATAAACACGGAACTCGTGATTCGTCATCGCACTTGTTAGTAATACTACCACACGAGTGAAGAAACAACAATACTAACAGATGTCTTGCACTTACCAGACTGTTACAAGACGAATTAACTAAGAACTGTTACCAGACTAATTTATTAAGAACTTTTACAAGGCGACTTAAATTACCAGACTGGGATCCTATTTTTTCGGATACCAACGGGAATTGATCTCAAAACCCTCGAGTGGAAATCAAACGGAAGAAACTAGTTAAAATCACGCATTCCACTAATATTTATTATGCTAGCCTTTCTTTATTTATTCGTCTTACATGCCCGAACCATCTCACAGCGCTCTTTTTGAGTTTACTTAATTCATCACCCTTAAGTTGACATTCATCCCTAATCACTATATATAAACATTTACCATAAAAAGTACTGAAATAAAATATTCAGATGAAAATTCAATTAGTATTTTTTTTTAATTCACTCTTTATTTCATTTAATTCATTTTTTTCATTCCAACAGATACAATAAGAAAATGATAAGAATTCTTAACTTTCCTCCAATTACACTCTTCATCTCACTCGAATAATTTTATTAAGTGCGATTTCGCCCAACTTCCATCTATCTTTTGCAGAGTTTTTATCGAAAGCAATCGTTCGAATTTTAATATAATTTTTTGTTTGAGTTTGGCAAAGCATTGAGGCGTCGATTAAGACAATTAAACAAAGAAAAAAGTTTCGTCTTATTTATCTCGACCGTTTTCCGAAACTTTACCTTTTTATTTCGGTTTTCCTATTTTCACCGTGATAGATTAATAATCAATTATACCGAAATGAGAAAGATTTTTATAGTGAATATATAATTCATGTAAATATGCTTAAAAATATTATAAATAATTAATGTTTAAAATAGTGAGAATATAATATTTAAGATTTAATTTTTTTCTACAAATTTTTACTGTTCGGTTCGAGTATATCATATATGTTTTAGTGACCCTCTTTTTCTTGAATAATGGGAGTAAAAATAATGTTTTAGTGACTCATTAACTTCCACAAATTAAACATTGAGCATGTTCAATAAACAATAAAAAGTTGTAACTTCTTTTATCAAACACGGTTTATTCCACTTTTTGTAACGGTATAACCCTACCGGTTTCAAAGTTTTCACCTCATCTTCAGGCGAGCACAGTACTCCCTGTGATGAGGGGAAAACCTTGAAACCGGTAGGGTTATACCGTTACAAAAAGTGAAATAAACAGTGTTTGATAAAACAAATTACAATGCCTTTAAACCTCCACAATATTAGTGCCTTAACTATAAATAATATAATAAATATAACTGTAAACTTCAATGTAAAATATAATAATTTTTTTACCCGTTTACACTAGAGAAATGATTTTCTGTAAGAATACTCTAGAGAGAATTGTCCATCGTATCACTTTTTTTATTATCAATTAAGTAACTGAAAAAGGAGATATGGCTTTGTATATGACGGTATTTATCAATGCCAATGATAGTATCTGAACTGATCTGTGGTCCCGCATTGATTCATCTCTGCTCCCGACTGAATATTTGGTTTCATTATCGTTTCCCCGTCGCGGGCGAGTCGCGGTGGCTCGCGCACAATGCCACCTCCCGCTAAGAGATTTAACAGCATCACCAGCTAAGAAGTGTAAAGCTGTATAACTGCCATGTTTTCCCATGTTGTTCAAAAATACTTGTTTAAAAATATTTGAGTGTAGAACACTGGATTCGAACTTGATTCGTTTCTAACGTAAATGTGAGTTGATAATAAGGAACTAAAAAAAAACGCTGTGCAGACACGCAACTTCAAATTATTTTTGTAAATCATAAAGGTTTACTTTGCGATCATAATGTGTAAAAAAAAACTTTGACAAGCAACTTATAGATCCTCTGTCTTCCGCTTAGGAAGTAAACATGCCTAGTAGAAACAGGGCTGGATTAAGCCAAGGTTAGGGTAACAGCTCAACAATTTTTATGGGTTATAATTACCATGCGATCATGATAAACACCAAATGGGTTAATTTTTTAAAAATATTTTTTTTTTAAATTTTTAAACAAACATACTTATTTATTTATTTATTTAACACTTTTATTACAATACAATCTGGCGGGTGTATTGCCAGGTGGCAATCTCTTCCAACCAACCAGACAAAAGTAAATGAAGCAAGTTACGTGGTCGCATAAATCATTCAAATGAGACTATCCATCTCCACGAAATCCATGAACACATACGTGAACATACGCCCACAAACCCCACAAAAGCGGACAATCACCCGAACATTCTTTGTCATATAAAGTGAGATATCATCAATCAAAAGGAAAGGAAAGGATGGTGGAGAGGAAAGGAAAAGAAAAATCAGGAATGAAACACGTTATTTTACTGACTAGAAATTAAGAGTTTTTTCAGTCGCTTCTTAAAGCATGCCAAGGACGGAGCGAGTCTTATATTGGTTTGTAACTGATTCCAGAGTCTCACTGCATGCACAGTCAAGGACGACGTAAAGAAAGAGGAGCGGTGAACCGTAAAGGCCAATAAACAATCTCTGTTTGACCGTAGCGCTAATCCATGATTGGAAAGACGCTGAAAATTTTCGGCGAGATAAGAGGGTGCGGCGGGACAGTTAAGGATATTATACAATAGAGACAGTATGTGAATTTGAAATACTTACATGTTGTTACAACAGGGAATACTTACATGTTGTAAAAAAACTATGTACGGAAAAGGCTTATTTCAGAGTTTAACAAAGATTATGAAAAATGATGTGAAAGAAAATAGTTACCTATCTGAATGTGTTACATTGTTTAATTCACGTATATTTTTTAATTAAATATTCTAAGAAAAATCGGGACATTGACTAGGTCACAACATTGTTATACCACACGTCTTCCAGATTCTAACTTGATCTGATAAAGACACGTTCGCTCATTGCATTGAACTAATATTTAAAAAATCAAAACCAAAATGGTATCACTCAGTTCTATGAGTCGTATTATGGAGTTATCAAAATGGTATCACTCAGTTCTATGAGTCGTATTATGGAGTTATCATGAGTAAGCCAATAAAATCATAAATACCTAGAAGTAGAACAAACAAATGAAGCCTTCATGTCTGTGAGGTTAGACTCATCATCTCCCCCACCCCCATCTCATCTGGTGAAACTTATAGATCCCTTAGTCCATCAGGCAATGAGTACGTTGAGCAGCAGTTTACAATGTGGTGTTTTTTGTAAGACAAAACCCAGAATAATTGAATTTTAAACGAACCACCCATTTCTCACTACTTCCTCTTCGTTTTCATGTACAGTATCCTGCCAAAAAATGTGTCATGATGACAGTATAGTAGAAAGTGAGTTCCAAAAAGCTGAACTCAAAAAGTTGTCATTTAGCACTGCATTTCTGAAGTCATTTCACAGCAGCTCTTACGTCAAATCATTGTCTCACATTTGCATATATATGCAAATGCATTTCTTGAATAATGAAATTTTATCACATAGCGGATGCAAGGTTTTCTCATAATTTATCCATTTCCATGGACTTAGTCGCTCCTTTGTTACATCTCCAACTTACGAGTGATTATTTTTTCTTCATTTAACGTGTGGGCCCCGCAATATATAAATCCTTTTAGCTTCTACAGTAGATCTCAGCCTAACAATAAGAATGTATGGCCGGCAATAAAAGGCGAACCTAACAACAGCAGCAACTCGGAATAAATAAATACACTCGCACTCCGTGATTTTCATTTATGCTTCTTTTATTTATCACCACTGGACTCTTGTGCGGTTGTCTTGATATTATTCTTTACATATTTTATTCACAAAGCCTCACGATAATTACAAACACATTAAGAAATCTTTCCCGGTTTCCTTTGTATTTTATTACATAAAATATGTACATATATATTTAAATGTTTTATGAAAGTCATTAACAAGCTAGAGAAGATCTAGTAAAACATGACACGAATCAAATCCAAAAAGAAAATAGGCGAGTATGCATAACAATGTGAATAGACGTGGTAGAAGCGAAAGAAGAGGAGACATGTTCTATGTATATGTGTACACAAATAAGACATGGATCATCAGAAGTAAAAGCATAAAAAGTGCTTCTTATACTTACTTTACTTCTATTATATAATCCTTAATATATTTTATGGTGCACAAATACTCTATATAACATAAGCCAGTATTATATTATTTCATGTTATTGTGATTAAAATAACATATAATATTGATTCAAAAGACGCAAAAAACTGCTCCCTTCATAATGAGGAATGAACGACATCTGCGACCTAGTTGATAAGACGGGTGTAATGTAACCCAAGGGTCGTGGGCACGACTTGCGTTGGTAACCAGATTATTAAAAAAAGACTCCAGTGCAATTTTAACTTCAGGATTGTTTAACATACTTTTAGTTATTTTTAAGAGGCAATAAGCCCGCCAGGTGGTACTGTATAAAATGGAAGTTTAATTCAATATATTGACAGTTCCTCTAAAAAGACGCACTGTTTTAAGTAAGATGCAAAAAGGAGCTTTAAGACGGTTTAGACATGTCGAGAGGATGAATGACTAAGCGAGTATACAGGTCAAAAGTGTAAGGTGTGCGTATAAGAGGTAGACCGAGGAACATATGACTGGGTGCAGTGGACCAGATTTTAAAGTAAGATAAAGGGAGATATGTGAATAAAAGACGAGTGTACATGACGAGCCGTATGAGTTTGGAGAAGGTGAAAGTTGTGTGCATGGATAGAAACTGCCTATTCCACAAGGGACATGGTGTGATGATATACCATATATGTATGATTGAGTAAAATGTTTATAAGAAATGAATATTACAATAAACAGTAGATGACTTTTTATATTAAAACGCACAAGGAAGTGTGCCAAAACATTAAAATATAATATCATAGTTAAATCCAAAGGGTGCGAGTATAATAAGATATTTAAGTTAATATACTTTCTTAAAAAGTATTGTATTAATAAGATAGTTAAATAAAATATGCGTCAGAGGAATTACATATACAAAACGGAAAGGGAATATAAAAAACAAATATTAGTTGAACCAAAAAAATATACACTTGTAAACATTAAACTAATCTAACCAAGCTGAATCCCTAAAAACAGGAAACATGGTTATTTATTACAAGTACCTTTCTGTCGGCAGCCGTGGTCTAACGGTTAGCATTCACGCTAAACAACAGGGCTCTCCCGATTCGATTCCTGTCGGATTCACTTACGGACTGGTGTTTCTCTTAGACCGTGTTTTTCTGTAGCTTATCATAAATTCATAGAGCGCCATTAAGCAATGCAAAAATAACACTTTGTAAAATAACGAAACGCTGAAGTAGAGTTAACCTGTCAATCGTCGTAGAGCTTTAATCTCCTTGCCATCGGAACGTTTGATTTGATCTGTCGAAATTATGCACTTGTTGAACCTTACACATATAAACCAATTCAAGCATATGAGTCTTCCATTTACATTATGGTTCAAAATACGATTACGACTGATTGCATATCGTACCTATTGAAGCTTTTGTAAAGAAATTAAGTATTATAAACTTACAAATTAACTTTGTTCATTCAGAAAGAATAAAATTTTTTGACCCATTACTGGCATTTTATTGACAGGTTTTTTTATGAATAAAGCTTTTATTTACTAACGATAATACATTTTTAACATACCATACATATACGAGTATATATTCCTCAATACATCATATGTGTTGACATATTGATTTGAATTTTACAAAATTTGTTTACAGGTTATTTTTATATCAATACGATATATTTATTACTGTTACGGAAATACAATAATTTTAAGGTATGACATTTGTAATAATATATTTATAGAGCTAAAATTATTTTGTGCGGGCGTCACTAACAACTTGAATAAACATTTGTCATATAATGGAACAACCAGGTACGGTTTAAGATGTGTATCTAAATTGCAGATTATTCAAATAATAGTAACAAACTATGATTATTATTAATAAAACATAATTGATCATATATTTTAATGCTTAACAAATTTGTGCTTTGTTGGTTATTTTTTATAATCTTTAAAAAAAATTAAATTACATCTGTATCCATTAAAGTTTTATTTAAAGTACTCGTATCCTTTTTTTTAATCCACTTGGCACGGATTTCTCCTGTTACACAAAAAAGGCCTGATTCTAGTGTGAGCTTATTCGTTAGGATGAATATCAGCCAGGATTCTTCTCATACTGCTAGGCGGTACAAAGAATATATCAACAGTGTCAATTCAGTTGGTTCAATATCTCTATACCACGCGTGACTGAGTGTTTAGCCATGATATTCGTCCTGTAAGTTGATATATAGAACAGAGGGTGATTCCTTGCACGGCTATATTTATAATGTACATATAAACTTAGTGCTCCTAGAATCGCGGGGCAGAACCCTTTATAGGACACATTTTAAATTTTTCGTTACAGCTACCAAACCTTCGTAATTATGTTCCTTAATTAGGCGACTATTTAGTAGGCGATTGACGGCAACTTCATGCTGGATGGTAGTTTACCTTACCACTATACGTAAAGGAAAATGTTTTTAAGCTATAAAAAGCATTTTAGGAACAAATATGTAAGAAATATACGCCTTATAATGGTGGTATATTTATATACCACTTTGTTCTGACCGTCCTATAAAGGGTTAAAGCAGCCTTGAAAAACCTTAAGTAAGAATATCACAATGGATTCTTGCCTTCTTCTTTCGAGGCTTCTATATTAGTTCCTATACCTTTATATTAGTTCAATATCGCAATATCTAGCGAGTGGACTTACTTTAAGGATTCCATTTTTATAAGGTTAACTAGAGGTAGCTGATTGAAAACAACCACCAGGATTTCTCAAGTAACCGTTTCAGACTTGTAATGCCGCGTCATTTTAAAGTTGTGATTATCTAGATATAAATCTAAACATCAGAAGCAGTATTGAAGGTGTCGATGTTCTGAAGGATAATATACTTATTATGTGCATTTAAAATTCCAGAACAGTTTTTACTTTTAAATCTCATTCTAATTAAATTTATTAAGTTCTGCTTATGAGCTGCTTTTTTTCAATTCATAAATAAAACATAAAACTTTCAGTGTAAACAGTTAAACTTCGCGTGTTGAAAATAAGAGGAAGAGGAAAAATAAGGTGTAAAAATGAACTAGGAGAAAAAAAGTTCTGACGATTATCTGCGTACTCTAGTAAAGACATAATAGGGTGATGGAGATTATGATGATGATATTAAAATAAAGTAGGTTCATAATTTGAAGCAAGACAATCGTAACAACGTCCCTGTAAACAAATTGTGTACCTTAAGATTATCGGATACAAAAATTGTATGTACAATGAATATATTCTTACATAGACCCACACGAAGAGCTAATTAATAACAATAAAGATGTCGAGCCTTTTATGTAGAAGCCTGTTAAACAATTGAGTCGCAAGCAACCCACGCAAAGCCCAACTACTCTTTCCTGTACAGCAATCTTAACACAATAGTCTCGAGCGATATTCAGGCTGGGGAGTGTCTAAACGTGGATTTGTTATGGACTCTCTAGATCTAATCGGCCCAGCTTGTAATGTTCAAGTGTTATTTCAATGTTGTTTTATACAATTATTCATTCACAATAACACCTCATGTGACTTATTCGGTTTTGTTAGGGTTATTATAGTTATTGTTTTATATCAGTCTTAAAATATACATTATATATTAAGAACAAACCGAGGGTTCACATCAGTATTTAAGTACCAACTTTGATGTACGAGTATGAGTATGGATGAGGCTTAAATAAACTGAGATGAATGTATAGTATGTGGTATCTGCGCGCTGGCAAAATGAGGTCAATGCGCCCAGCTGGCGGCTACGCCATCAAATAAAACACCTTACAGTTAACTTGTTTTTTTCGCATACTTTTAATATCAGATTTTTTTTTTTAAACCTGAGTAAGAGTCTGCTCTCCCTTGGGGAGATTCTGCTTTCTAAACGGCGCTATATAAACTGACATTTTATTATTATTATAATCGAACACAACTTGATTTTTTTTAATATAAAGGCTGTATCCTGATGATATGGTAGTGTTAACGGAGAGTGAGGATGAATAGTAGAGTTTGATACGTGAATTGTGAAAGAGATGTGTGAACTAATTCGCGAAATTTAAAATCATGGTGATATAAAAGTGTAATAGTGAAACTAAACGTACGAGCATATAACTTCATGCCAGAAGGCATTGAACTGGTTGAATGGTAGGAATAGACGCCAAATTCACATACTGTCTCTATTGTATAATATCCTTAACTGTCCCCCCCCCCTCTTATCTCGCCGAAAATTTTCAGCGTCTTTATAATCATGGATTAGCGCTACGCTCAAACAAAGATTGTTTATTGGCCTTTCCAGTTCACCGCTCCTCTTTTTTTACGCCGTTCTTTACTGTCCATGTAGTGAGACTTTGGAATCAGTTACAAACCAATATAAGACTCGCTCCATCCTTGGCATACTTTAAGAAGTGACTGAAAAACTCTTAATTTCTAGTCAGTAAAATAACGTGTTTCATTCCTGATTTTTCTTTCCCTTTCCTCTCCACCATCCCTTCCTTTTCTTTCAATTGATGATATCTCACTTTATATGAAAAATAATGTTCGGGTGATTGTCCGTTTTTGTGGGGTTTGTGGGCGTATGTATGCTCACGTATGTGTTCATAGATTTTGTGGAGATGGATAGTCTCATTTGAATGATTTATGCGACGATGTAACTTACTTCATTTACATTTTTATGGTTGGCTGGAAGATATTGCCGCCTGGCTATAAGCTCACCAGATTGTATTTAAAATAAAAGTATTAAATAAATAAATAAATAATAAACGTATACATAATATTTGGGTAAACAAAATAAGATAAGAGTAAGTTAAGGAATTCTGTTATTAATGTAGTATTTTCTAAGATGATGAAACACCTATGAAGGATCTCAAACGGCGTGTAGTTATAGAAAACAAATTCAATGAGAAACTAAAATATATACACTCGAATCGGATAGTATCAAAATCTGCTGAGATGATAGTCTGTAACAGTATTCTGGTACCAACTTTAATGTATAAAGGGAAACGTGAACTGGATTTAGTAGGGATGAATGTGAACTCAAGACTGATGTACTAAGATCAACAAACGCAGTATCAGAAAGTTTTGGTATGGAAAATGAATGAATTATAAATAAAGGAAGGCTAATAAAACAAATGTACACTGCAAATATGAGTGGAACGCGTGATAGAGACCAATGAAAGTATGACTGGAACGATGAATGATATTTTGTACGAAAAATATGCAAAATGTCAGATAAATTCTAGGAGTTGTATTAGGTTTAGAACAGGTGAAAATGAGTGTTGGGATAAGAAAATTTGGC
Source organism: Odontocerum albicorne (assembly GCA_949825065.1). Classification (NCBI taxonomy): domain Eukaryota; kingdom Metazoa; phylum Arthropoda; class Insecta; order Trichoptera; family Odontoceridae; genus Odontocerum; species Odontocerum albicorne. The sequence goes on from OX463851.1 coordinate 27,947,201, forward strand.
ACTCTATACTTTTTTCCTACCCCAACAGGGAAATGGAGTGATAATGGTAAGTAAATAAATGTAATATATATATATATCATATGTAAGTGAATTTTTTTTAAATAATGTTTGTGTTCGAAACGTTTAAAAAACAAATAGATATTTCTATACAAATTGTTACTGAACTTCTTAAAAACATGCCTCAGTAAATAATTTTTCATTTTTCAAATAAATCATCCATAGGATTATGTAAACGAAGTATCCTCCACTGTACAATCTTTGATTAATTAATTAAAATTATTCATTTATTTGTTGTATGAAAGTTAAAACTTTTTATCTTCTTTAAAGTTCCTCATGATTTCTGGGATTGGCGATCATCATATCTATCTTAACCGATTGGCGATCATCATATCTATCTTGACCGATTGGCGATCATCATATGTATCTTGACAGATTGGCGATCATCATATCTATCTTGACCGATTGGCGATCATCATATCTATCTTGACCGATTGGCGATCATCATATCTATCTTGACCAATTGGTGATCATCATATATATCTTGACCGATTGGTGATCATCATATCTATCTTGACCGATTGGCGATCATCATATCTACGAGTATCTTGACCTTTGGTAGCACAATGAAAACTATCATCTTCACAAATGTTGATACTGCTCGGTTCAAGTATATACATTTTAATGACCCCTTGAATCTATATCATATCGATACATGCCGAACAGTATTCATCGTAACTATTCCATCACCTGAGAAATATGCACTGATCTTCCATTGCTCACCCATGCATCGCATTTACTTTTCCTTTGGATTTCGCCACGTATTCGAACATTCTCAGATCTGGATTTTTATATATAATACGTGTATCTCATACAACAAGTACAATTTATTTTAATTCTGGAATGAATGTGTCTGTGAGTAAAGTGTTAGAAAAATAAACAATAAACGTTAATGGAATTTTGTTAAAATGTCTGTAGAGAGAAATGAGCGAGATTGAATCCGCACCGCTCGATTCGACGTCCATTCTAGTGAAGATCTCTATTTGATGAAGGCTTTGGTCTCGGGCTTGGGGAACGCGTTACACTACCCAACATATCCTGGATGTAATCAAAACTTAACCACTTTTTGCCAGGGGTTTCGTACTGTTTCTTTCTAAGGACTAGCTGAATAAAAAAAATCACGTTAAGTTTTTTGTTAAGAGGAGCTTATTTTTCTACTTTCGTATGAAGGTATGTGATAAGGTGTACGAATGTAGTAGAGAAAAATAGTCAAGTTAAGTTTTTCAGTAAAAATAGCATTTTCTTCTTTCATATGGAGGCTTTTATATGATTTATTGTCATAAACAACCTCCGTAATTTAGTAATTAAATGCTTGTCTTCTCGAGGAAATCGGGCCCAAATCTGCATGATGACCTTTAAAGGAGTTTTTATTTGTTGTTTTAACAATCAATTAAATTATATATCAATTCTGTGGGATACAATACAACGTGATTGTGGCAATGTAATATTTTTTCCAACCAACAAAAACGTTAGTTTAAAATGTCATTCCGAATTTTAGCCATGTTTACTTGACTTAAGTGATGTTTTGAAGGAATTGTAGCCTTAATCTTTTAGGTGATTAAAAAAACTGAATATGGCAATTACGCAAGAAACACCACGTAGCCACAAGTGTGTATTGGTTAATATGTTCCTAAATTATTTTTTTATCGAATATTTCACTTATTTTTTCAATTAATTAATTTTTACAAAAATATTCTGTGTACACATTTAAAAAATAGAGTCTGGTTTTTATGTACATTAGGCATCGTTTATATCCTCATATTTCTAGTTGGTAGGTACAAATTGGTTAATAATAAAAAAGTTTGAAGTTTTTTTTCAATAACCATTATTCTTTATTCAATAGGGTCGCAAAGGTAGGGGAATACGACATATTTTTTAAAGATAGTGTTTTAGGATGTACGTATGATATAAGCACTAATTAGTGGGAAAAAATAAAAATTATTAAAAAATAAATTTAATGTCATCCAATGATATTAGATAATAACATATTAAATATATTGTGAAATAAATATCGAATATTATGGGCTATCCCAGTTGGTTCAAGAAGATTGTCAGTCATTTATGGATAGTTGACACTTGATTTTGTGCAAGCAGTTGTACGAAAGCGACAAATCAAACCCAAAGCAAATCGGTCTTGATAAATCAAACCCAAAGTTTCGATGGCAAGGTAATCAAAGATTAATCCAGATAATCATCAGTTTCCATCTGATGCAGACTCTACATGGATGATTAACATACCCCCCCTTTTTTATTATCATCACCCTTAGCATTTATTTAAGTAGAATTTACTCTACAAAAAACATGAAAGTTTATCATAGATGACATAAGCCTAAAGATTCAATCTAGTTTGGAAAGCAATCCATCTGGAATAGAACCTGTGACAATTGACTGCTTAATAATATACCTCTTCTTCTTGACTTGCATTCGACTTAGAGTAATCAAATAAATGTCGATGCATTATATACAAAGTAATTCATGTAATGTTAAAAATAAGCTATTTAATAATCGAGTTAAAAAAATTTATTGATTAAAACACAAAATATTTCAAAATTACAAAAAAATATATATCTTATGATAAATTAAATGTTTTTTACTGAAATTATCAAAAATAGTTGGTGACCTCTGCTACACCACGGCTTACAAGCATTCACCGGCCACCCGCGCGAGTCATTCCTCAGGATTATCGCCGGTAATTTGTCGTGTTTTTTCTAGCTATCCAGTAGTCAGTCCGAACAAATTCCCGGTATCTTATTACTACTCTTACGCGCATTATTCTCCCCGTGATAAAGTACAGGGTGAGTGCGAACATTCTTACGACTACTGGAAATTTAATAAATTTACTTCTATTCGTAATGACGTCTATCCAATAAGGATTCCCTTGAGTTATTTTAACACGTCACGTGTCACGGAAATATTAATTTTTAAAAAGATTTTGTTTCGAAGAATTTCACTTCCTTCGGCCCAATTGATTGTGTGGTGGTGATGAAAGAAAGTTAGGCTACTATTCAAACTTCTGCGTTAAATTGTATGTAGTCATATAATGTCAGAGATGACACACTTCAAAGTAGTCTAGCAGTTCAGCAATAAGGCAAGAAGAGTATAGCTGTGATTAAAATACACACAGTTAGCTTTTGACCTGCTTCTGCAGTGGCTATTTAGTTTATTACAATGTTATTTCAGTATTGAATAAGACATCACTTATTTAGTTACCAACCAGCACTTATTTAGTTACTTAAGACACCACCTATTTAGTTACCAACCAGCAAAATTAAGATTAAAATCAAAGAACAGTTCATCAAGAAAGTGTAAGAATTGACGATTTCTCAGGATAAAGCGCATTTTCTGAAGGGGAAATAAAAATAAACACATGACCACGGAATGGGACTCATGGAGAAGATGGCACCTGAAAACCAATTGTCTTGGCTTAATTTGAGAGACCTGATTAGATTCAAGGTGGCTAGATTCAAGGTGAACATGCAGAGATGAGGTTTTTTGGACGAAAGTAGCATTGAATGTGATTGTGGGGACACACACAACTCACAACACATGCTAGTTGGTCCGAACATCGAGATTACATGTTCAGGGCAGGATCAGATTGATAGAAATGATAGGGTGACCGTTGGTGCTTCCTATTGGAAACACGTGGAATAATTTAAAATTGATAGTCCTGTTATGGAAATGGCTGACTATGGAGTGATTGTTGTTTATTCTCTCAAAAATGTCAATTTGTGATTTATCGTTGTTCAAGTCGTTCAGCAATAAAGAAAGATTAGTCTATATTATTATTTAATTAGGATAACCACATCGAAAGCATTTTATCACAGAATTAATTTTCTTAAAAATAATGTAATACTAATATACACATGACTTAAGAAAGGAAAATCAGTGCTATAACGAACAAAATAATGTAATACTAATGTACACACGACTAAAGAAAGGAAAATCAGAGATATAACAAACAAAATAATGTAATACTAATATACACACGACTAAAGAAAGGAAAATCAGAGATATGACGAACAAAAAATAAACCTTGCTGGTTTGATTTTTGACCGATATTCATAATACGTAGAAACATACAATGTCATACATATATACCATCACACCATTTCCCTGTCGGTGTAGGCAGAGAAGAGACAGAGTGCCCAGACTTACTATATCGACACAAATCCTTCGCATCATCTACAACTGTAACTTTAAGGATTTCCATCTTTTAAAATATATTTCACTTGATCCAACCATACTTGCCTTTATTTTTTACCATGCATTTTACTAACATTTTCACTGTACATTTGTTTTGTTAGTATTTCCTCATTCATGTGCATTCATGTCAAAACCATCTCAGAATGCTTTTCTTCATTTTACTCAATATCAGCCACTAGTTAACATGTATCCCTAATCCCTTCATTCTGTATTCTGTTATACATTGTCATCCCATATATTTGTCTTTATCTAATGGGGTCACGAAATGCACGCATTTCTACAGTATTTATTCGGCTGCTTTCAGTATTTTTCTATATCCACGTTTTACAAATGTCAGAATTCCTAAACTTGTTCCAATCTTTCATTGTTAACTCATATATCGCATTTACTTTTCCTTTCGCACTTTCTATCCCCATGATTTTATAATATAAAAAAGTTGAATATATTTTACTGCGCACTAAAATTCAGTTTACCTACGAATGCATATTTGCAATTAAAAATAAACCGATTCGTTCCTACAGACAATGCTAGAAGGAGAAAGAAAACTGATATATAAAACACATTGTCAATGATTATAATTAAATGTCAAAGTGTTATTTGACGAGATTTTATTGATCCAACCCACATTGTATGAAAAAAAATTACAAACTTAAATCAAGAATAAGCAGTAAAATGAAAACTGATCACATAGTTTCTAAATACTTAAGTTTACTAATAATCTAATTGCGCTTAAGTTCTTGACCACCGCACAATGTAGTACGTACATTCCTCAAGGAGATATATTTTAACGCAGGACCGCTAAACGCGTAACTTTAACAACCCTTTTAAATAATTTAACACCTCTTTCCGGCGTTGGTCGGGCTTACAGCATGCGTGAACTGCGCCAGGGGTAATAAATCGACACGGTCAAAGCTACACTCATTGAATTGATAAGTCCACCTCTTTTACAAATGGCACACCATAATGTAAATTATTAAGTAAGATTTATGCAACTGGGCATATTGCCTTATTTGCATACTTATACGAGATGTTCAGAAAGCACGATCGCGAGTATAGTATGCGGAAAGGTAAGTCGATTTTTTTTCCAGAGTCGTGTGTGTAATAAACGTTATTTTATTATTCTTATAGTGTATTTCTTATAAAAGTGCTATTAAATATTAAATACACGCGTTGACTATAATATTATAACAATACAGTAAGAAATTGGGTCACGATTATGGAACTGTTTTAATTTCTAATTGTAATTGAAATTCTTTATTTGAAAAAACTTTCAAGAAATATATAAGAACTAAACATAACGTTGTTATATGTACAATTGGAGTGAAACGAAAAAATCTTTATTATGCAAACATTTTATTACTAATAACAATGCATTTAAAAATAAATAACGACAACAGAAGTTAAAAACTCAAATTAGATAAAAATGAGTGTACATTGATTGTTTCTGATTCAAACACTCTTTCTTGATGTAAAATTATTATGATAAGAATGAATTTGTTTTCTGTTTTAGTGCGATCTTTATTCTTATAATTATTTTACAATACGTCAATTTTTTTGTTTTATCTTGAGAAACCTACCTACCTTAGACAAAGGAATGTTTATTGAAAATATGAAATAAAATATTCTGATGTACATTTAAAATCAATAATTAAATGTCTTACTAGAAATCCTTTAGATGGTCGCATTAACGCTGATAAAGGCGTTATTTTTATTAATTTAGCTCAGCATGAAAATGGTTGGAACTCAGCGGCATAGCATTTATTCCGGAGTACCTGGCAACCGATGATTCAGAGTTTTCAAGGATAATAATAAAAAAAAGTCACTGTGAAAATTTCATATCGTTTTTTTTTTAAATATTTTTATACAATTTGCATGGGTTTTTGAATAGTTAAAAAAGTATTTTAGAACTTAACAGGTTATATTTAATGTAAATGAATAAAAATATTTAATTCCTACACATCGAATAACTCAAATAGTTTGTTTTGTACCATGAAATATAAAATTTAAGATGTATTTTCAAAGCTCTGAACCATTCAGCAAAAATATGAACTAAACAAGACGTTCTGAAAGCACGACAGGATTACATATTGACAGGTTTTTAAACATATTTTTAATTTGCTAATAAAAACAAGCCTGGAAGATTTGTGTGTATTTCAAATCAAATGTAACAAACACCGTACAATAGTTTAATCAATTTATTATAATATGTTAAGATACCAAATGGAGCATCAATGTCAGGATATGTAAAGTCATTTGATCGTTTACTACAATAGATGCCAGATATTTTTGTAAATGTAAAAAGGACACAAACCATATTTTTTTAGTTTATGTGAAATCTCGAAATATATAGATCAGTCCCGTGTGCAAAATATAAAGCCAGTTTTGATGCTTTTTTTATTGTTTTTTGCTCTAATAAAAGAAGATTGTTCCGAATAAGACCAAACAAGGAGTGTTGATAATTTCTCAATTATCTCTAAATAAGTGGAATATGGGTCGAATATTTTGCATATAGACGTCTAATTTATAATTGAGGAAATATATTATATATTAAGAAAGGATTGCTTGAAAAAACATTTAAGTAAGTTATCTCTCAATAAACGTATATGGTATTCACCTGATGATAGCAAAAATGTATTAATGAAGGTATTAATTTCTCCATTTTGTGTCATATTCATCGCTATAGTGCGATGGGGGTCTTACTTTTCTCCAATATTTGATTTAACACACTTCAGTTCATTGCCCATTTCCTATCCTAAGTTCTATAGGTATATGCTTGGATTTTTTCCTTGTCTTCTCATTCTATGCCTCCCTTCTAGTTTTTTATCAACTGTTGAGGAACCATTAGAATCTTTCGATCTTTAAATATTTGGGATATGTGTTACGTCTAGTCAAGATCATTGTTCAAGAGTCTCAGGAATGAGTCTAAAAAGGCAATAAATACTTAACTAAAATAACTCTATCAACCCTTTTTAAAAAGTACGGGCGCCAATGTGCCTCTCATACACCAATAAGCCAACAATCAATACCCCATTAAAGCCATACCATCAGGGCATCTACCTCGACTCACTCATTGCCACTAATACAAGTTAGGATTTAAATGTGAAAAAAAGTCAGCGAATGTGTATTGTCGTCCCATAGTAAGCATTCCTTCCATACGGTGGGATATTTTCCAGCGGCCCCTTTGCCTTGGCAAAACAGGCAGGAATTTATTTTACATTTCCATGGTTTTATGGGAAAGGAGCTACTCTTCGTACACCTCAAGTATTTGTACTTCTTGGACTTTTGGAGACATTCAAGAAGTAGTGTGCCATCAAAAATTTATGGAATTTCATTTAAATTATTTCACTCTTTAAAATTACAATTGATCAATATGATATATTATTTATAGTTAGGGCATTAACATTACAGAGGTTTAAAGACATTGTAATTTGTTTTTATCAAACACTGTTCATTCCACTTAATGTTAAAGTGGACTAAACTGTGTTTGATAAAACAAATTACAATGATCAATATGAGATAAAAAAAAAAACGATCGGTGGTTTTCAAAGTTTCCTCTAGAGAGAGCTTGGAAGACAGGAGGGATGGAGCAAATAAACATAAAAGGCGATAAGGTGACGGTAAAAGTTTTATGAAAATTCTCCTTTTTAATGTTTAATTTCATCGCAATATCGCCATTTTAAAAGTTTCATTTCATCACATTAGGCTTTTGGGTTTGATTCTCAATCGATTAGAATTAATGATTTTTGGGTGCGTTTTGTAAGTACTTAATTAATTACTCTAACTTATCGTTTTAAGGGGGTTACTGGAAATTAATAAATAACACCAAAAGGACGGATATATAAAAAAACAGTTTGGGAATCGATGAAATTTAGATTTTGAAAATATAAATTAAAAGTATCAATCCACCAGTCATGTTCAAAATTTTGAATTGAAAATATGTTTCAATATTTAGCAATAAATAATACATGATTCAAACAGAACTATTAAACTTAAATACACGTGACAGGCCTGTTTTGCGTAACAAAAGCATTGTACTTAGGCTACCGATATGTCAAGGATAATTTAAGACCGTGATATGTTCAAACTTGAGTTGTATAGAACTTACAGCCAAGATTTGTTTTTTTTTATGTGTAGACACATATAGTTTTTGGTAGCCAATAAGAATCAAAATGTCTAAAAAAGGACACCCTTGATGGATGAGGGCTGTAAAATGAAAAGCATAACATCAAAAGTATCGACAATCAAATGACGAGTGATAAAATAAAAAGTTTATTCAACTCGTGTTTTTTTTTACTTATTTATTGGCTTGGTTTTAATTTCTTTTTAATATACTGACAATTCCCTCACATTTGGATGATTTCTGTCTTCATTACTTATACGAACACTACACACGTACACTGCACTCCACCTGAAGCCGAATGTATAACTATCACTTATCGAAAGCTCTAAAAAGATTTCTTCGTAGTTCGTCTTAACTCGGTAAGTTTTGTGCGGTTTTCTTACCAAATATATTTTTCTTAACATATATGTATGTGTATGTGGGCAAGTACTCCATATAATGGCCATAACCACATTCTCGCTATCCTTGTACTAAATTTATATTGATTTATTATATAATATTTTCATATGTTGATAAAAATAAATTACAAAAAATAATATTTTCAATCTTTCAATAATAATAAGTTATAATCCAGAATAAGAACGCCATTGAGTAGAGTTTGCTCTCTTAACCTTTCCCTTCCTGGGAAAATGTCATATGTTTTTTTTTTAATCTTTTTATACAATTTGTTGGGACCAGCATGGGTTTTTTAATAGTTAAAATAGTATTTTAGGACTTAACAGGTTATATTTGATGTAAATGAATAAAAATATTTAATTCCTACACATCAAATAACCCAAATAGTTTGTTATAAGAACGCCATAGAGTAGAGTTTGCTCTCTTAACCTTTCCCTTCCTGTGCTAAAATAAACCAGCGCGTTCCGGTGCTGTGTATTCAATACACATCAACACATGTGAAAATAAGCGATTTATAATCGGAAAAATGAGAATACTCATAGCCAATCGCTTAAATTAATTAAATTTGACGTCAAAAGTGATAATATATGAAATTTAATTGAAGAAAAAAACATCGGCCGACGTTCATAAAACGGGCAAAGAGACCGCCTCAAATGGATGTCCGAGAGCTACTGAGAACTGAGACGGGACTCGGTCTCGGACTGTTGAACCTCGAAGGAAGAAACACAACGGTGAACTGAGATTATATTTCTTGCGTTCCCATATGCCGAAGTAGAGTGAGAGTGAGACGTGACCAGCGTCGCTTCCTCACCCATAGCGGTTTTTCAGAATGAATATACCTACGTCACACACTGGCACACGTTTGATTGTATTGGTGAATTTATTCCCGATTTTCACAAAATAACTCTGATATGGCCGATAAGTGGTAATTATTATTAATATTAATTTTTTCATTCATTTTGTAAATATATTACGGAAGAATACCTAAAATCTTAACCCAGTATTTATTATATTTATAGAGATATTAAAGTTTTTAGAAGCAATATGTACTAGTTATACATCACAGGAGAGGAAGGGTTAAACTCCATTTATTAATTTATTTTTTCAGGTCCTCTGTACATTACAGGTTTCCCTAATTCGTACAAGGACCAAACATAACAAGTACAAAAAAAACATGCATAAATACAGTTCAACATTTTAAGAGTTATAAAGAATAATTTAAGAAATATATAAGAATGTAAAAATGTATATGTTACACTATGACAAAATGTGGCCTGTAAGATAATATAAAAAGATTAAATTATTTCAAGTACTACACTACATTCAAGAGATTTTTCCTGAAGAAGCTGAGCAACACATGAAATACGTCTAATATATGAGGACTTACACGGTTAAACAGTGTGATTGCTCTACCTACCGGCATCTCCAAAGGCAGATTGGTTCGACTTATAGGTTGATAGAACAGTTTATGGGTGCGTTATCTAAAATAATTATCTATTGGTACCAGATTTTTAAAACAGTTCTAATTTGAGTTTTAGTTATATCTTGATTTACACCTTTCTGTTTGATACATGTAATGCAATGAAGCAAATCAACAGCTGACGATTTAAAGAATAATGATTTGGATAACTTAATATTTATGTATTTCAGTAGAGTCAATAAAAAGGCTGAAAAAAAACACCGAATAAAGCTGTAGAAGTACGTGCTATTAGAAGAATAATTGAGTGACAATACATCACAGGATACATTATGAAGTGATTAGAGATGAATAGAGAATAGTCGAATGAATAAAAAGGCTGAAAAAAAACACCGAATAAAGCTGTAGAAGTACGTGCAATTAGAAGAACAATAAAGTCACATTACATCACAGAATACATTATGAAGTGATTAGAGATGAATAGAGAATAGTCGAATAGAGATTAGTTCGTGCTATTAGAAGAACAATTGAGTGACAATACATCACATAGTACATTATGAAGTGATTAGAGACGAATAGAGAATAGTCGAATGAATAAAAAGGCTGAAAAAAAAACACCGAATAAAGCTGTAGAAGTACGTGCTATTAGAATAACAATTGAGTGAAAATACATCACAGAGTACATTATGAAGTGATTAGAGATGAATAGAGAATAGTTGAATGAATAAAAAGGCTGAAAAAAAGAGACGATTAAACTTGTAGAAGTACGTGCAGTTAGAACAACAATGGAGTGATAATATATCACAGAATACATAATGAAATGATTAGAAATGAATATGAACTTAATGTGTTGAGTGAGATAAAGAAGAGCACTTTGAGATTGTTTGGGCATGTGGAACAAATGAATGAAGTAAGACTTACAAAACATTTATTATTTATACAGTCCAAATGTGATAAGAAGGCAAGTTGGACTATAACCAAAGAGATAATAGTTGGATCTAATATACGATATTTTGAAAGAAGGAAAAGTTTCAAGTTGTAGTATATGTAAGAGTTGGTGTATGGATGTAAAGGGGTCGAAGGCTAGGTACCCCGATAGGGAAGTCTGTCACTCTCACCTCTCTACCTACCCCAATAGGTAGAAGGCATGATAGTATTTATATGTGTGTATAAATAAAAATATATATATATTAAGAAGTACCGAGCCAAAGCACAGCAGATTTTTTCAATTAGCTATACACGACGTCGGCCGTCGAGTTGCGTGCTGCCGGGTAATATTTACTCTAGGAAATACTTCCACATCGCTATTCCTAGACCACGGGTATGGCCGGGGGATTATGTGTGTATTATTTAGGCAAGCAAAAATAATAGATTTTTAAAAACGTACTTAATTCGTTTCTGTCTACATTTCTCGTATCCGTAAGTGTCATTCCGAAAATACCGAAGTGGAATACTTGTTTTAATGGTTATTCAAAACGCGATTAACTGAAATGTGGATAAAATGAAATCATTCAATATTTATCAAGTGTTCTCCATCTTACATATAATGAATTCTATAAATATTTATATTTGTTTTTTTACTTCATGCTTAGTATAAGGTTACTAAAATATTGCATTGTATTACATGTTCGTTGTATACAATGCAATCTAGCGGATTTATTGTCTTGTGGCAATTTTTTCCAACAAATCTTAAATTAAACTAGGTCTTAAGAGAATACCAGACTGCAACCTTTCTACGGGAAAAATATCGTCATCGTAGAATTCTTTGTTGAATACTCGTAATAGAGTATAACATCTGGTGGATGTATTAAGATCGTCATCGTAGAATTCTTTGTTGAATACTCGTAATAGAGTATAACATCTGGTGAATTTATTAAGATCGTCATCGTAGAATTCTTTGTTGAATACTCGTAATAGAGTATTACATCTGGTGGATTTATTAAGATCGTCATCTTAGAATTCTTTGTTGAATACTCGTAATAGAGTATAACATCTGGTGGATTTATTAAGATCGTCATCGTAGAATTCTTTGTTGAATACTCGTAATAGAGTATAACATCTGGTGGATTTATTAAGATCGTCATCGTAGAATTCTTTGTTGAATACTCGTAATAGAGTATAACAACTGGTGGATTTATTAAATATTTAAACATAAAAATCTGGTGGTTTGATAAATATATGTTACATACATACAACATATCATCAAGCCGTGTCCCTTGCGGAGTAATCAGAGAAAACAGATCTCAAAACGTTTCTATCCAAGTATACAACTTTCGCCTTCTCCACATTCACACATCTCGTAATGCACATTATTCTATTATTTATTGTTCTCACTGTACCTTCTTTCTAAATCGTTTGATAATAAAAGTCTAATTTGTTTACACATAATTATGACTAAAAAATGTATATTTCCAAAGGAAACACTACATAGTGTCGAATCCTCCTCTCAATGAAGAGAAAAACGACTCATATCTTGGATTTAGAATGCACGTAAATGGTCTGGGTGCAGCTCAACAAAGTTGTTGAGTTGCACCCAATATACTGTTGTTGAGTTCAATGATGCTAGTTTGGATACAACTCACTTTTTACAGACATCTGGTTGTCTCTCCCCTTGGAGACCACACGCCATTGTATTTTGGAAAGTATTAGCTTTCCTTACAGTGAGATTGTACACTTGTCGGAAAATTGGATTTAGTCATGACTCGATGAAAGAGCTATCCCGGGGGTAGCACCCTTCCTTGCTTGTGATACACCGAAGTGTGAAAAGGTGGTGTAAATAACGGTGGCACCGACAGAAGGTCAGACACCATAGACAAAGATGAAAAAAAAACAGAATATTAAGACAACGTAGCAAAAAACTGTAAATGTTAATTAATTCAACATACAGATAATGGTGACATGTACCTAAGTTTGCAAACAGCTCACAATAAGCAACGTTTTGCTCTTGTTAAATGTCAGCCTGAGAATTCGCGATGAATTTATTGAATTTTTATTTTTATACGCAAAACGCAAGTTTTACGCAAAACAATTTACTGAGTGTTTTTAATCACAAAGAAAATTTGAATTATTTTATTTTTATATGTTATATCTCCTACTTGAAGTTTGGGATCATTACAATATAACTTAAAAAGAAAAAAAAGTAAGTAACATCCAGGCAAATAAAGCCTTGGGCAAAGTTAGTATCACAATAGTTTTGGTATCTCCAGAATAATTATGTATACGGTGTTTTATTTGTGTGAGACATACATATAATTGATTCTCATTGTTTATCAAGTTAATGAGAGTTTTATTTGTGTGATACATACATATAATTGAGTCTCACTGTTGATCAAGTTAATGAGAGTTTTATTTGTGTGATACATACATATAATTGAGTCTCACTGTTTATCAAGTTAATGACAGTTTGCAACAGGGTTTTGTATAATCAACAATCTGAAAAAAATCTCAACTTATTTTTCCATGTTATACTCGTATATCCTCAGTAAGATACAGGTAAAAGCCTAGTTTACTGGGTAACAAACCCATATCCATATAAACTGTGAGCCCACATTAAATTACCTAATGTTTTTTTCATAAATTATAAATTTAATGTTAACTTAAAGATGAACCATGTTTACTGAAAGATATATAATTTTATTACATTTGAATATCTAAATTTAATCGATACAACCATAAAAAACACAATATACAGATATAATAAAAGTAAATTTACCCGAATGTTGTGTATGTATTAAACATTGTACATGCCGACATCATAGAACGTAGAATCATCCACAACACAGCCCATAAATTAGGTTATGTTTGTCCAATCGTTCCCCCATCAACACGTTCAACATTCAATGGGAAAATATGGTATGGAATTTCAAACTCATGTTTCCTGGCCTGTAAGGCTTTGTTTTTATCACTTTGTACCATCGAATAAGAGGAATAAAAATATTGTTACGCCTACATGATGTAAATAAAATTTTATTTTGTGTGTATTTTCGATTTCAAATCGCCTTGTAACTTGTGCCCAGTGAAGTCGATCCCGCGCTTCTATTGACACTTGAAGAAAATGTTCTATTGATATACGATTGGTGTGTACATAAGGGAAAGTAGAGCACGATTGTTATTATTTACCAGCGTTGGCGTTGAACGAATATATTTTTATTTAGCTATCACGTATCATTTTCAAGTGTCTTGCACAAAACTATAAGAAGAAAAATATGTGACGTATCGATATATGATGGAATAAGAAATATAATTATTTAATACTATCTGTATCCGGCCACGCGTTGCTGTGGCTCAGTCTGGTTAAATGGAAAAGAAAGAAAAGAGAAAGCACACGTTTCTAATATGTTTAATTTCACAATGCTTGTGGGTATACAATATTTTTTATGTCTTTCAGCCCCTCTAAGTCTGTCGCGTTCATTCTCTTGAGAACGAAGCAAATCTGAAGCTGCATAACGCGATCACCATGCTCAAGTCAAGTCTGGCTGCACGTTGCTCTGCTGCTTCCTCGGCATTTTGATGAACTAAAGCAAGTCGATTGCACTGAAAAAAAAAGAAAAAAGTTATAACAAAAACATATAAAATTACGAAACATTAAAAAAGGAACTGAATAATATTGTTAAGTTCGTAGACGTCTTTGTTCTTGGCGGCAAGAATAGCTCGTTCACTCAGCCAATCGTGATTCTTATAATTTATTTGAATATTGGGAAATACTTTATCAACCAATTCTTCTTTTGACATCACTAAATTGCAGAAGTTATGAGACAATGAAATTCGTCCTGAGGTCATATCAACCGGCACCTATCCGTTCCCAATTTCCAGCAATTGATGTGAGAATATCTCAGCTGATATCTGAGAATATCTCAGGACACGCATATTTGTAGTTCATTTCAACGTCTTTACGTGTCGCCACAAAGAAGAGTATTTCAGGCAACATATAAAATTGCGAAACATAAAAGTAACTAATTGAATGTTAAGGAAAGACAGAGAGATTATTGGAATTAATTTAATGTTAAGAAAATGCATTGCAAACCACGCACGAATTTGATTTGGATGTGACATGTTGCACGCGTCATTAATGAACACGTGAAACTTTTAATAATTCAAATGTATAAAACATACACAGATACATACCATGAATTCAAATGAAAATCAATCGATACAGTTTATATTCACTGCTAATTTTACTGAAAAATAATAAAAAATTGTTTAAAAATACCGGACAGCTATTACGACGCGCACTACAAAATGGCAGATAAAAATTTAGTATACTTTTACGTTCTAGCAGATGGCGCTATTTTTCAATAAATGTATTTGAAAATTTAATATTTATTATTTAAATATTTAATATTTAATTATTTAATATTCAAAATCAAAATGCAACTGTCAAAATTCAAAGCAATCCGTGAATAGCTTTTGGAGATTGGAGATTTTTAATTAACGAACATTTACATTTTTATTATAAAGATATTTAATATTTATTATTTAATATTTAATTATTTAATATTAATTCCAAAACGCAGATAATGCAATGTGACATAACTGTCAAGCTTAGTTTGCGTGTGTCGCTGCAAGAGGCGCAAACGTTATTTCGTCTGATTTATAAACTTTTTATATACAACTGTATATAAAAAAATATATAAACATTTTCGTACACGAATGCAGCCTTTTATTAAAATTTCAAAGCAATCAGTGAAGAACTTTCTGAGATTAGAGATTTTTAATATACGACCATTTACATTTTTATTTATATAGATGAATGTGAGTTAAAAACGGCTGTGTTAAGTAGGTTGAAAAAGAGTACGTTGAGGTGATTTGGAAATGTTTAACGAGTAAATGACGAACTGACTAAAAGTAAATTGCAATACGAGCATAAGTGGGAGTCGTAGAGGAGAACGACGGAAAAAGTATGGTTGTTCCAAATTAATGAAATTTTAACAGAAAAAAATATAAAGAGTAAGATGAACAGAGGGAGCTGTATAAGAAGATATATGAATGTGGTGGAAGCTATTAAGGTGTTTGAAATTTTATCTTCTCTGCCTACCCCAATAGGAAAGTGACATGATGAGAATATGTATATTGATGTATATTTTCTTCTTTTATTCCCTTAAACAATTCTAGTCTTTCACAAATCACTTCTAAAGAGTTGTATTGAAAATAATGTAGTCCATTAATTTTATATTTCGATTCAATAAGCGTCTTCGCCTTTCTGGTACTTTTTTTCTATGTATAGATAGCTTAGAAGAGATAATGGAACATTTTTTCCGATTTTTATCATCAAGGATTTTAGTAACTTGTTTTTGTTCGAAAATGGTATCCGATCTGGAAAGTTGATCACCAAGGATGTGGACCAAATGAAATATTTCTTTGATCGAATATAACCAGTGTTATACGACACGAGAGATTGCTAAGATACTGAATATATCGCAAACCACCGTCCACATGTATTTGTTGCAACTTTGCGTTTGAATTTTTACTAAAAATACGAAATTACTTTATGGAGAAACCAACATAAATCTAAACTCTACTTACTGTAAATGTTTATGACCATAAATAAGATATAAAAAACGATCAGTCGCCATTGATATAAAAAGCAAGTATTACACGTCAAAACGTCCCGTCCCGTCCGTCGGAATTCCGATCTTTCATGTTTCATTGCCTCTTCCGAGAAATACTGTCTAAATTTCAAACGTTTTTCCCGTCATACGAATGTACGAGTATGTAAGACACCCATATTATACATAAAATATAACCGGGATTGTTTGTTCATATGAGATGGAGCACATCTGACTTATGTACGAATAACACGTGGATTTTATTATTACATATTTATATTTTGTGATATCAAATAGAAAGTATTTTGATTTATATGTTTTCAGTAAATGTTTAAATTGTCAATAAAGAGAAACTGTTGTTAGACTTGAATTGTACGAGTATAGGTGATCGTGTGGGATTCACGAGCATGTGTAAGGAAGTGAATGCAAATTGTAAGTTTTCTAACGAGTGTTTTATTAGTATTGAGCAAAGATTAATGAAATTAGTTGATAAGAGCATCACCACTCGCACACGGAATGACCTTTTTGAATGAATTTTCTGATATCGATATTTTCCATATTTCAGTGGATAACTTGAGGATTGAAGTCGTTAATATACTTTGTAGGCATAACTGAGACCCTTTACAGGGGAACTTTTTATATTATGTTTAGACTTTTATATTTTTTTCTCGTTATTTGATGTAATTTGGTCAAACCTGAAACAAAAGTAAAATAAATAAATTAAAAAAAATAACTAACCACTTCGTCACAGGCATTTCCTAGGTTGATTATTTACAAATGGAATTTTATGATTTTGTAATGTGCTTGTATTGTTAATCTTGCCCTTCTATTAATTTGTATTGAATTTAACTAAATATTATGACGGGCTGTAAAATAATGATTCTGTATTTATTTCGGATACTTTTCAACAACTCGTTTTTTTTAATCTTATTTTTTCACATTTATCACTACATGTGATACATTTATAGGTTCATTACGCAACGATAAAGTATCGACAAAATAATATAATATTCAGAGGAAATAAATATGATACTGATACCGGTTTGGGTTCCGCTAGGAATCGAACCACAGGAATCAGAATTTAAAAATTGCACACTAACAATTAGGGTATCATGACAAGTTAAAAGTGTAACAGAGGTTATTAACTTCATTATACTCAGCAACCTAGTGTAGAGTATTAACCTCCCGGACGATTTTTATCTAACCCGATCAGTCATTTGTCCTTTCCTTCCAGTCTCTCTCCCTCCCAGTCTCCTAAGATCTGCTGCACGTTATCCAAAAGCTTTTATTTTGGTATACCTAGTAGTTTTCGTCCATATTTTTGTGCTTGTATAGTGATGTTTGTTGATAGTGGCAACTTTATATTGATAGTGCCAACTGCATAGTGATGTTTGTTGATAGTGCCAACTTTATATTGATGGTGCCAACTGTATAGTGATGTTTTTTGATAGTGCCAACGTTATATTGATAGTGCCAACTGTATAGTGGTGTTTGTTGATAGTGCCAACTGTATTCAGTTTATTGACTGACAATTGACAAAAAAAACTAATCATACTTCGTCTAATCTTAAAAATAATTGCTTTCTTATACACAATCTAGCACAACAATCTTCTTTAAAATTATTTCTTGTTTATTGATGAATAAAATAAAAAATGAGGAACTCTCAAAGAAAAGACAAAATCGACACTTGAAATAGCTATAACAAATACTGAATGAATAACTTAGTACCAAAGATAGAAAATATTTTTTTACAACTATTTTCCCTACTTTCATGTATATAAATATGTCAAACGTGGCAATGACAGTTTGTTTAGAATTGTATGAGTTTTCGTTGTTTACAGTACTACCTTTCGGCTTTATTAACATGTAGCGAATTTAAGAGGATTGAAGCGAAAATCAGATTGTAACCATATATGAAAAAAATTAATACTCAGGGGAATCGAAACCGTAACCCTCGAGTTATAAAACAGGTGACTTATCAACTAGGTCACCTAGGTCGTATATTGTATTGTTTTAAAAAAGTAATGATTATAGGAATATGTATTATGTATTAGATATTTGCCAATATCTTAAGATTGCGAAATAAATTTTCTGAAAGCCCTCTGGCTTTACTTAACTTATCTAAGCACACGTATAGAATACATATAGAAATCTCAATAATATAAGGAGTTAGCTATTTACAGTAATATTAAAACAGCCTTAAGCGATCCCAAGTACCGTAATCTTCCCTCTAGCCTCTCGTAATAGACCTACCCGAGACTTTAGGGATAAGCGATGTGCATGGGATCCAGCTTAATCGTTTGAATTGTTTAATTCTTCCTTAATAGGTTAAGGCGGCATAGATCCGTTGCACATCGGCAGAAGAGGTTCTCCGACTTGGCTGTAACTCAAAAGAAAACATTTATCATAGAAATTTATTTAAAATGTACAAAATAACAGGTTTTCGTATAGAACCTTTAGAATGTTTTCAGGTTACGTTTGCAACATGTATTTTTTTATGATATTTGACAACATTTATCTATAAAACATTTTTTAAGTTACACACTGCAATAACGTATTGAAATAATACAATTAAATATAATATAATAAAAAAACAAATATATAATACATTAACTATAAGGGAAAAAAATAACCTTTGTTTTTACGCTTATCATCACGCAGTTAAAAACTCCTCTTTGCGTAACAGGAGAAATCCATAAAAAAATTAGTTTTATATAATTTCCTCGTCTTACATAAATCGTTTCCTGCCTTTAAATAAAAATAAGGATTCTACAATTTTAACTAAGGCAAAACTTTTTGCTACATTGTTCTCTGACATGAAAAAATAGAATTAAAAAAATCAACAAAAATATTGTTTCAAAATGTTATTTCCTTAACTTAATTCAAACTTTTAAAAATCATGTATTTTTCAAAGAAGGGATAAGAAGTAATAATTTCCATACGTAGGTATCATTTGAAACAGCAATTATTTTATAAATTTTTAATTGAAATTTTAGTTAACAAGTCTGACTTTATTATCGCTCTATTCGAGTTGTAATTATATTATCAGAATCAAAATATTTGTAATAAAGAAACAATACACTCTTTGAAAATAATGTGGCCTAGATCAGTGGTCCCCAACCTCCGGGCCGCGGCCCGGTACCGGGCCGTGGACCAAATGGTACTGGGCCGCGCAAGGGCCTGCTTAAAAATCAAAATTACTTTTGAAAAATCGAGCATACCCAATAAAACTTAATTACAGCATAAAATAATTATTCCGTTGAAAACCCCTTCACGCTAAGTTACCACCGACCTTCCGACAATACCTTCGAAATAAAACAACACCACACTACCATATGCATGCCGCATGCGGAGTCGTCCTTGATTCCGAAGGCGGTCTTACCGTAACTTAAACAAGGCAAATACTATATATTTTATATACTTTATATATACATAAGATGTCAAAAGTCGTCAGTCGACGGTTGCCTTAAAACTATGTTCGAGACAACAACTCTGCCGGTGATCTGGATTAGAGTCATGGCGGAATACCCTGAGATTGCCACCACAGCACTAAAATCCCTATTGCCATTTCCGACATCCTATATATGTGAAGCGGGGTTTTCTGCAGTGTCAGCAACCAAAACAAAACAAAGAAATAAACTGGACATAAGCAAGACACTTCGGGTGTCACAATCTCCTATTACTCCCAGATGGAACCATCTCGTTTCAATGAAGCAAGCTCAGGGTTCTCATTGATTTAGCATTAAGTTAAAATATTAAATCTGTTTTTATTCATTTTTAAGGGGTAACTGTAT
This sequence comes from Odontocerum albicorne, assembly GCA_949825065.1. Classification (NCBI taxonomy): domain Eukaryota; kingdom Metazoa; phylum Arthropoda; class Insecta; order Trichoptera; family Odontoceridae; genus Odontocerum; species Odontocerum albicorne. The sequence goes on from OX463851.1 coordinate 27,967,733, forward strand.
TTTATTTTGAAGGCATGTGTAAACACGATTCAATTAAAAATATTAAATGAAAACACGTACAACTTCAACATCAAAACTTTTAAAGAAAATAGATAAATAACTTTCAAGTGAATATATCTGCAAGATATCAGAATAACATTACGAGTAAAATCCCGATATTAAACCCTAAGCATTCTCAAAATAAATTATTTTCTCTATCTTGGAAAAAAATACTTTCAACCTTCCGTTGAACCTTAAAAATACCCATGAATCCAAAAGAAAATTAAAAAATTATCTGAAACTTAATAATCTTTCATTGTTATTATATATATTTTCTTCATTTTTCCCACAAACCTTGTGTTTTCTCTACTATTATTTGTCACTATAACTTATGTACCACAGTTGTAAATTTTATTATTATATATTGTACAAATATATTGTTATTAAATTTAAAAAAAAAACTATATTCAATGTGTGCCCCCCCCCCCCCCAGTGGGCCGCGGTAAAATTATGAAACGTTGACCGGTCCGCGGCGACAAAAAGGTTGGGGACTACTGGCCTAGATGATAACACATGTGTCATCCAACTGGGGGATTTTGGGTTCAATTAATGCTGGAACCCAGATTTTATTTTAAAGTTTCCAGTCTGGTTTTTACTAAAATTATTATTGACATTTAATTGGTTGGTTATGAAAAATTTCCGATGGCTATAATTTCGCCAAGCTGTACTCTATACAACGAAAGTGTAATACAATTAAATACTAAAGAAAAAAATGTACTGCTTTAATGAAGTCAGCAGTTTTAAACACGAAGAGGCTATTTGAATAACCTTCATAATCAACTAATTTACTTATAAAAAAAATACTATTTATATGAATTTCTGATGTATATTGGTTACTCGAAATATTGTTATAAGTGTGGAAACTAAAAATATTAAATCAATAATTATAAAGTAGGTCATGAGGAGAATATCGATATTTTTCGCAAATGGTAATTTTATAGTAATTTTCCAGTGGTGTGCAACAATTTGCGACCGAGGGTCATTTTACAAATGGAAAATGGCTCGAGTGCTACTCAGTACCGTCGTTGTCGTTTCTGGGCCTCGAAATCAAGAATGCCGTCGGCATTCCAACGTGAATTCAGTTGAAAAGCGAAGTTGTGCCATGGATTTTGTTTTTCTTTTTAAGTGAGTCAATCGTGGCACACCAGCAAACTCACCGGTTACACAGCTGTACTGAATCTGATGGCACAGTAGAGTGAAACGATCGAAGCACATAAGCATGTTTTTTTATTCTCTTTTTTTTTCGAAAGTAGATATGACCGAAGCTACAGATATCCTTATACCCCCGAATACGAGGCGGAAAATGACTGTGTCTTTCGAAGAGAGCAGTATAGCGATTAAATTATAAATATATGTTTAAAAAATCTAATTATTTGATAATGATGCGATTATGGAAATACGCTAATAAAATTGAAAACAGCTATTTGGTAAGTAGCATTTTTACTTGCGAAACCGTATTTTTATTTTTTTATTAAACATCTTTTTTTCTTATAAATGGTACCAGTCGGCCCTGGTGGGGACACACAAACAGTACTATTTTTACCGTGTCATATAGATCCGATTGGCCTAATCAATTTGTACATTCGTACATACGAGTATTTTGTTAGAACAACGTGGACCAAGAAGAATTGGCAGTAAGGGCACAAGTAGCTCGCGGGCCAACACTTGGGCATCACTGATCTAAAGCCTTAAAAACGTAAGGGTATTAAAAGTTTGCACGAAAGTTTTCGTGATATGTTTTTTTTATATATTTCGACCATGTACGTCACGTTAATACACCACAAAGTGAGTAATTATGACTAATCGGAGAATTAAAATCGTAGTGTTAATATTTTTTTGTGGATTTCTTAAAACAAAAATTTCGTTGCTTACTTTATTCCAATCGAGCTGAATGTATATTTTTTTATGGAAGGTAAGAGTTAAGCGCATTTTGAATAAATTGCTTGGGTGTATTTTCGTGCCAATTTGAAAAAGAAACAAAATATTTTTTTTTTAAATAATTGCTTGATTTTTCAAACCAAAAAAAATTATACGATGCATTGCAACGATACAGCAAGTGATCGTGTGTGTTAAATGTGGTTTAAAAAAACTCCGTAATGGTGATACCACTCTCCAAGATGGAGTCCGTTCTGAAATAGCAATGAAGAAAAAGTCAAGCGTTTGATCGAGAATAACCATACGAGAATAACCAATGCAGTGCTTAAAGATGATCGTGTCAAATTCTTCTATTATCAAGACTTTTCACCCTTCCCTCATTCAATGTTTGATGCATTTGGTCTTTCTGCATTTTTTTAGGTCTTTTTTAATTTCTCGTACATTCTATACTAATTGTAACAATTACTTTTATAAATCTTTCATCATTCATTCTTTCTACGTAATCGAACCGTCCCAATGCTTCTTTCTGTATTATAAACACTGCGCCTTCTTTCAATTCACAACAGTTCATGATCTCCTAATTCCTGATTACGTCAAACATTGTTTTTTCCACATGTTCTGTGCAATTTTCTTATTTCTATTGTATTTATCTTAGTTTTGAGAATAAAAGTAAAACAATATTACTTTTATAAATAAGATATAAACTCGTACTGTGTTATGAAAGAAAATGTAAAAACCATTTTAAAATTTAGAAAGATATAAATTATTTGATTGGAGAAAAACATTTGGCGAGCAAATTCGTTAGCAATGACGAACGATGCGAGATCATGTACAGGAAATTATCGTTATTTCAACACAGTCAGGATTTAACAACTTTTGAGAAAAGCGCTTTATAAAATACATATTTTTCTTTTTCGGGGTATATTGACTTAAACTGTCACATACATGTTTATTGAACATAATTTAATTTATTCACGTTGTAAGTATATATTTTTTAAATAAGTAATACTACAAAATTTATTTAAATTTCTTACTACAGTGCCCTTAATACTATAGATTGTATCTCGAATTGTTTTCGAAACTCCTGACTTTTTAGCTATATTTTAATATTTTAAATACTTTAAAAACTACTTATTTAACTTTTTGGTTTTGTATTGTTTTTCAAAATCTTGTCAAGTTTACCTTTTTTTGTAAAAAAGTTAAACTTGACAAAATATCGAAAAAAAAACTTCGATATACGTGTATATTTTGGCAGTAAACGTAAGTTCGATCTAATACTTCTTTAGAACAAAAATAACTTATGGTTTTTGACTAAATATTTTAAAGACACACCATTTTTGCTTTATTTAGCAGTTAACAAGAGAGAACCAAATTATACTACTATATCGATGACATCTTGAAGTTCGATAGCGCACATGCTGATACATTACTGCAAATAACAGAGGTAATGGAGACATTCGCGTCGGGAGGTCTTTATCCAGTAGTATTAATTCTGTTTCTCAGTCTGTCAATATTTAGAGCAAAAGTATTCCAAACATGAAACCAGCTAAGACAATATTCCCAATAATAAAATACTAACTCCTTGAATCGATCGGAAAGAAGGAGGAATGGTGCAAAAATGTTACTTTAAAATATAATAGTAAAGTTTTAAAAAGCACTGGTTCATTTGGAAACGTAGTATTTTATTAACCCCCAATAAGTAACGAAAGGGCACGAGGGGTGTGCATCAACCCCGGAGGTTTCCATTTAATTATATCATCATAAATCTACCCCCTTGAACCGTTGCAGCGGTTTGGTGGTGCGACTCACCGATACAGGACCTCATCCCTGTGGTACTTCTACAAAACCTATCATTTCTAATTAGACCTCCGGAAATGTTATTTTTTGTTTACCATATTTATAGACCAAAACTTCCCACGAATGTGGATCGTGGACCTTTTGTAGATTCCAAATAAAATTAAGTATTGGTTTGCACTAATTGATAATTAATATTGTTTGAGATTTTATGTAATTCATTCATTCGTGTTATACCCCTTATAATATCCAAATTAATGATATAGACATGTTAAAATGCGTGACTACAAGACAATATTGTCTTCGATGCCAATAATCTTGCCTTCGGATTAAAAGTCACTGGAGTAGAAAAATAACATAGCCATCATACGTATTAGAAATACTACCGCATGTAGACAGGCCACAATACTTCCATAATTGAGAACGTTTTCAAATTAACTATTGGAACCTAATTTTCTTTTTTTACCATTGGAAAATTGAACCCAAAACCCAAAGTTAAAAAAAATAAACATTTTACCAACTAGACTAAGGGTGTCATATTTTTTTTCATATACATTATAAAAAGAGTTTAAAGTATAATAAAAAAGGAATTTAGCCCTTCCGAGAATTATGTTTAAATTTAGTATGGTATATTTGTTTTAATTTGTACGTGATGCATATTATTCTGATTGACACAGTTCTTAATTTTCGACATGTATCCACTCTTTATATACTCGTAGTTCTTAATACTTGTTAATCTTTTATTTATACTTTCTATCCCTAGCAGGAAGGCACTAAGAACTCTCTGTCTCTCTCTTGGGTATAACGAAATATAATACTTATAGATGATGGTTCATCGTCTGCACCTGTTTCCTTGCATATAACGGCTATGAAAATAGCCCCCATATGTGTTTTATACATATGCAGGTATCATCAGGGTACAGCAACTTAGACCACATCTAAATCGATTTAATGTGTACCATGGTATGGTTACCTCTCTGGTCCCTAGAGACTAGGAAGGCAAGGGCTTTCGCAAGGAAATGATTAAAACGACTACTGGTTATCCACTGAAACTAAAAAATATAGCAAAAAGCTATAATTTGAATAAATAAATTACTCAATTTTTTACCTGGCGAAAAACAGTAATTTCGAAAAAAATTGTTTCACAATTTTAACAACGAAACGTTAATTAGTGTTAGATAAATTTTATTTGAAATGCAACTACCTTAAATTATACTTCGTTTATTTAACGCTTTCATGCAAATGCATCTAATAGATTTATCGCTTTTAAGCAATATCTTTAAATCAATCAGCTTTTGTTTCATAATCATTCTTAATATTCATGATAGTTTTTTAAACATGTGTATGAAAACAAAATTTAAAAAAAATATTCAAAATTAAAATAAAATATAAACCTCAAAGAAAATATGCATTAGGAGAGAACTTATATGGAACTTAAGAAAAATAAATAGTTTGAGATAAATATTTTTAAATCTTCATAAGGATTTAGCACATCGGATTGAGACAGGAAGATCATTCCAAAGTCGACTCATTCAACCGTAAAAGATGATATGTATAGTTCGGAAATTCTAGGATGAGTCCTGTAACAGCTCACAAATTTGCCCCAATACAACCTTGTAACGATGTTCAGTAATTTTAATTATTTTATCAACTTTAATATAAGCCTAAATTCTAATAAATAGCAAGTTATTTAGGTAAATACATTACATAAGATTGTATTGGGGCCAATTTGTGAGCTGTCACAGGACTAATCCTAGAATTTCCGAACTATAGAAGGATGCGTTGGTATACAAAGGTTTCTGCTGTCACCAGATCAAAGGGGCATTCCATGTTCAGAAATAAATTTTAAAATTTTACGCAGATACTAAGAACAGCTTAATTTCTTCGCTGTCTTATTTTATGCCATTGAAGTCTGGCACGATATTCGGATATATTATTGTATTTTTTAGATTAAAAATAAACCGAATAAAAATATTTGGGAGCCTTTTCAGTCTATCCGACAACTTTTATTGTTTTCATTCGAAAAAATTCTATAAAACTTTACATCATTGCTCCTGTTAACCGATTATATAACTTTTAATTAGTAATTCTTAAACTTATTCTAAATATAATCATTTAACAAAGTATATTTATTAATAATATTTCACTAATTCATGAAGTTCTAAAATATTACATATTATAAATATTAATTTGTTAAATATATACCTACGTTATCTCAGAAGTGTATTATTGCGTTGGTGCCTTAACTTCAACATACATATTTTTTTTCCTTGAAATCTTCTCTCGTCAATGAGGTGTTAAAATTACTTGTCTTGAGTAATGTGATCTTTTTGAGACGTTTCTAAAAAAGAGAAAAACATTGAAAAGAAACACCTTGTTGTCGATATGCGAGTTTCGAGAGAACTCGACATCCGGCGAAATATCAAAATAGCTCAAGAGCGAAACTTATAAGATCCATTCTAAGAATTTTAAAATTGGTTTATACGATTGTAAAAATATTGTTAAAATAAGAATTTCTGCACCTCGACCGGCGACTGACGTGGAAAACCCACCTGAATACCATCAGACAGAAGGGTCACAAGGGCATAGGGGCTATCAGTTCGATATTTCATCGACGCAGTTTCCTTTCACCCAAATATAAGTATTTTATATATTTTACTTTGTTTAATAAAAAAAAAAGGCTGGACATAACATATCTAAGAAAAGTTATTTGAAGGATTGCTTTTGTAACAATAATTGAAAAAAGAAAATAAATTTGTCTTTGAAACTTCTCTGCTTAATTATATCATATGTGCAATGAAAAAGCAACGAAATTTGTGTTATTGCCTTAAAAGAATATCGCCACTAAAGATCACTAATATTTGACATATTATTCATATACTTTTTAGACTAGATATAAGATCGTAGAATTAGATCGAACGAAAAGACTAGAAATGTCAAACTCAGGAGAGTTCATGAAACTACTACGTATGTGTCATAAAAGCAGGAAAAATAATAGCATGGAAAATTCTGGGAAGAGCCTCAATTAATAAAAATGTATATGATACGTGAGTTACTTTCAAATCCGTCGAGTTGAACTTTTTTTCATAATTGGCGAGTAAGTGTCTCTTAAGGATTTCGCCAAATAAAAATATTGCAATATACGAGTACATGATCATATTAAGTCCTAAATCAGTTGAACAATAATTATGACCGAGGTAAATGAAAAAAGGGGAGCGGTGTGCATTAGATCCAAAAATCCTATTAGCCAATAAAAGAGGAAAAAATATTCTCAAAAACATGCTTTAAACTACCTATGTTTCTGACCAAAGGCCACTTCAATTATCGGTAATGCACTGGTTGGGATCTGACCCAGAAACAAGCCCAATAATCAAAGAAATTTTTTGGCACACTGACCACTATCCCATCAGAACGGATATCACGAGCAGATAAAATATAATAGTTTTCTATTATTGATATCCGTTACTCAAGACAGAGTTTATGCAAATGCAATAAAATTATCTAAGTCTTAATAAGCAGCAGAACCAGGTAATATACTATATATGCAGAAATAATAAAATTATTCAAAATGATGAGATCCATCAAACTGGCCAGTAAGATCTACACTATATATGATACACTGCCAAATATTGCAAAAATTGCATCACGCTATATAATTCAGTAAATACTTAGTCTAAATTTTCCATTAATATTCTATATAAATACGATAGAGCACTGTGACTCAAGAACACCCACCAGTCAAAAGATAAAAAATGCGGAACGTTATGAACATACTTGTAGTTTGAATCGAAAAAAATATATATATATATTTTAATTATCATTAAATTTTTATGTTTTTTTAAATCAAAAGATCCAGAATTTATAAAAATGCTCTTATATTTTTTTATCGGATTTAAATCAAAACAAACTTACGTAGTTTACCCTTTCATGTACGCGTTTTTACGATATAATTTACTTGTTCGCATACCGGTTTGATGTTTTAAGAAATGTATTCAATAATAAATTGGATAAAAAATACTTTTTACGATCTTCCCTTGTATCCTTGCGCAGGTAGCTTCGAGGCTGATTCACGATCCAATTAAGGCCCAGCGCAGTGATTAGAAATTATTTTTATTTCCCCACCCGAATAAAATCAAAGAGCGCCTATAAATCACCTCCATAAATCATAATATTCCCAGTGCGGGGTAATTGTTTTATTAACATTGCGCGTATTGGAGATGAAAAAAATAGCAGTGAGCAACAACAACAGGTCCACAAATTCACAAGAGAAAAAGGCCCATTAAAAATCGACCAATTATTCGAGCATGATGCCTCATGGAAGAATGGTCTATATTCTGGGCTGACGTTACCTTATGTGCAGTATGTGTCTTACACAAAGGCTATTTATTTTATGGGTGACGCATTTCTGGTTAAATTATTAATTTTAAATAAATAATTTCTTGTCTTTTTTGTAAATTACTATTATCTCATCTAATTGGTTGAGGTCAGTTGGTCGAATCCATGCATTATATTATTGAAATCATCATGAATTTAGATTGTGTTCAGTGTCGTATTCATGGACTGAACTGTTAACCCGGATTCCTCGAACAAGGAATGACTTTGTTGAATGAATTTTCACAAATACGTTAAGAATTGAACTGCTTAATAAACTTTGTAGGTATGACTGGGTCACTTCACAGCAAAGCACGAGTAACGTTGTACTTGTTGTCATTTAGACTTTTAATTATTAAATTTTTATCTTGTTATTTAATTGGTTAAAACCTGTATCAAATGTACAATAATATAAAATATATAATAAATTATAATGTTTTACTTTCGTTATATACTGCAGATCATTTCGGTTTTGCTGTCATGTGTCAATATTATTCAACAAACCAGAAAGATATTTGTGAGTCCATTAACTAAAAATTATACTAAAATTTATTTTTGAAAACAAATTGGAAACTAACGAAAATTAAATCCGCAACCCCCAAGTTTGAAGATAAGCTTCTTACCAACTATTTTACGAAAGTCATCTTTCATCATCCTGTATCCAATCTATTGTTCGAGGATAGGCTTCGGTGGGTCAAGTCCTCCTCTACTAGGATCTGTTTCTGATTTTGTTTGGTTGCTAATGTGTGCCCATCTTCAACAAATTATTAAATTGATTAAAAATAAATATGCCGTCTACAGCGGACGTGCGTAGCTTATGAGAACTACAAACAATAAAATAACAAACAGTTTCAGCTCAGTTATTTGACACTAATAAATCAAACCAATATTTCAAAGCTGGAAAAATTACATTCAAAGCATCATTATTCTGTAAGCTCCTGTGTTATTACAAATCAAAATATGGGTGACACTGTTTCAGACTCCATTTTTTTCATTTTTGACGAACTTGAGAGCATTTCAGATAGATCAGTGTAATTATTATTATAATTCCTTATTTGTTCTTATTTATTGCAAATAAAATCTGACGGGCTTATTACCAGGCAGCAACCTGTTCCAGCCAACCAGACAAAAGTAAATAAAGCAAGTGACATGATCGCAAAAAAAAAACATTCAAATGACTATCCATCCCCACAAAATCCATGAACACTTACGTGAGCATTCGCCCATAAACCCCACAAAGACGGACAATTACCCGAACATTCCCTTTTATATAAAGTGAGATATGATCAATCAAAGGAAAAGGAAGGGATGGCGGAACGGAAACCAAAAATCAGGTATTAAAGACGTTCTATTACTGATTTATTATCTAGCATAAACATGGTTAAGTACGAATTTGTCGTATCATGTATCACTTAATATATACGAGTATACTCGTATGCATATTTTTTCCTGAAGATCGGAGTCTATGCTCTTTTCACATAGGCGGCAATGTTCTCAGCAATACCCTGCCTATATACGAGTAGTGCGGTGCGAGCATTGGCTTGTCCAAACTTTATAACCCTAATTGAAGTATTTGCATAGTCACGATCGGTGAACGGAGCAATTACGGCCCAGACACGAACCATTATATTGTAAATAACGAGGTGCATTTCTCTACTCAGTTTATTCCAGAATACCTACGTTAGGACCACCCCTATTGAACTCCAGCATTGGAGACCTATATTTTTTTGGACATATCCTATATTTTTAGTGACCAAGGGAGTATTTCAATTATTTAGTACGGCCCGAGGAGAGTTTAGAATCGAACGTGATTTTATGGCTTTCAATAGAAAAAGGGCGGAGGAGGAATGTCTATTTTCAGTAATTTAGACACGGTCCGTATGTGATCTTCATTCCGATTCGATTTGATGGCTTGACCTAAAAAAATCTGAGTGCTTTTTTGTAATTTCTGCGTGGGAATTGTAACAAAAGCATATTTCTATCGTCCATTATAATTATTTTTAGCAATCAAAAGAGCATAAACTTAATTAGTTTAGAAAGAAAATATTATTTATCTTTTGATAAGTTGTTAAAAGGAAACAATGAAAAGTCTGACTGAGAATAATATTATTTGGCACAAATATCTTTCTTTGTTCTTTTTTATAAGTATTTTTTTTTGTCAATTCTTCTTTTGTATACGTTACAAACATTGCGAAATCCAACGTCATGGCGACAGAAAAATATTAAAGGTAAAGTAAAGGCAAAAAAAGATTAGAACAAATCGAGAGATTCCCCTGTTTACATACTATTTCCTCACAGTAAGAGTTACAAGAAATATCGACCAAAGTTAAGCAAAAGAAAACAAAGTCAGTTGGAAATCGTAAGAGATGTAAGACAAGGTGTATGGATGTAGAAAAGGCGAAAGACGTATTAATAGGAAAGTCTATCGCTCTCTCCTATCTGCCTACCCTAATAAGAAATTGCCGCTGAAAATTGTCAGGAGAATACAAAACATTTTAAACTTTTCATTTTTAATGTAACTTACTATGTAACTTTTTCACTTGAATTTATTTATTAGTGGCTATAAACTACGTTTGTTGTAAGTTCTAAACTGTTTTTTTTTCAATGAAAAATTCAGTACTTAACTTCCTTTACAGCTTATCAACATTTCATGTGGTCTTGAAGACTGCATGAAATGTTGATAAAGCCTTACTTAACAATTTCTGGACCGATTGATTGTTGATTCATTGTCTTGAGAAGATTTATCTTACGTGTCGGAGACCGTCCACGTGCCAGTGTGTTTTTCTCTCTTTCATGAAAAACAAGACAGAACAACTGTATCAATGCATATTTTCCTTAAAGAATAATGTATTTTTTAAACAAAAGAATTATACACGTAAATGTGAAAAAATGTCTACACAACTTAAATTAAAGTCACAGGCCTGTTTTCACAATGGTTTTGTAAAATGAAACAGACCTGTCACTTTTATTTAAGTTTATTTTGTAGATTTTTCCCACGTTTAAGTGTTTACACTTTTTGTTTAAAAGTGGGTTTCCACAATATAAATACCAAACCAATTGACAATTAAAATTACTTAAATAATGTTGAACGTAAGAAAACTAGTTTTTTTTTCCTCTCATATATTTTTCCATGTTAAAGTGTTTTGTGAGATATGACTGAATATATTCATCCCCATGAAAAATAATCACGAATGCAGAAATAAAAAATGCATTAAGACTTATAACACTCGTTTTATCCCCGACTAATCTGACAAGAGAAATGCGAATGATATGTTGTTCCTATCCGTTTTCAGAGTCAACAGTTTGCTTAAAATTAGGAATAAACTAAAAAATATACACTTTTAAAATAAATCTACACTGATTTGTGAGAGGCAGCGAATTAGCTTAAATTGTCACAAAACATACGCCAGCAAGTTTTTTGCTCCTTTACATAAAATTCAAAGCGGCAAAACATAAAAGGGGAATAAAGCACATTAATATTGTTGTAGAATTTAATAATAAACTATTTTAATTGGCCGCTTGGGAAGTTGTCATAGCGATCCACAGAAAGTGTGGTAGCAATCAGCCGCTCCATTTCCCTCCACGAATATGAGCCAGAAATAAACCTCTCGACAGACGATTCATCGCGCACGGCTTGGCACCATCACCAACTTGTTTCTATACGCTGGATACTGGCTACCATGCTTTATGACTTTACTCATGGAACTTGGAGTATGTAAATTACTACTAGGCACTAGTGAAAGCTTTATTTGTTATTTATTTCTACTTCATAGTTGAGAGTTTTTGTAAGAGTTAAAAATCTCTTCATATGCCTTTAAATTGCTGACGAGAGCTAAATCTAATCCAACTTTGTTTGAAAAGAGATTAATTTATGTTCCTGATAACTATTCGAGGTGTAGAAATATTGATCTATCTAGACTGGCAATAACTAAAACTAACTTGCCAAGTGTTCTCCTTTGTTACGCGGGCTGTCTCTTTTGAAAAGAACCTCGGATATTGAAAACCAAAACATTTCAGAAAATGTTTTTAAAAAAAGATATCGTAGTAATGGGAGTTAGTTTTTTTTGGCTTAACAATTATCACTCGTTTGTAAATTTTGATTTCTTGTTAATGGTACACTCTGTAAGCTTTCTATGTACCTAAATGGGTTTAACTTGAATACAAAAACTTTTTAAAATCAGTGTCCACAGAAAACATGGTGGTGAAAACCATCAATACACCAAGGAGGGTCGACCTTCTTGGCCTAGTTGATAAGACACCTATCTCGTAGCCCGAGGATTACGGGGTCGATCCATTTGGGTACCCACATTTTCTAAAACGAGTTCCAGCCTTGTTTTGAAAAAAGGCTTCTTGAATATTTTAGTTGAGAGGCAATAAAACGCCATATATTACAAAAGTGCAAACCAAAGTTATACGAAAGATAGCGAAAATATTGTATTTAGATGAAATTAATCATAATCTCTACAAATATGAGCCAAGCGTAAATCTCTCGGACAACAATTCGTTGTACACGATTTCGAGCTAACTTGCCTCTATACACTGAATGCAGGCTTCCCTGTGTTACGGATTTAGATGGAACTTGGAGCATATAAACTTCTGGTATGCAAAAGCGCATGCTTCGTTTTTTTTTATTTCCCCCCTTACAATTTATTGTCACGCCTTTTTGCTAAATTTAAGAAACAAAAATTATATGTACACAATTGATTACATAAATCAATTCACCAAATATCAATCTTACCAAGGTGACAGGGCCGGACAGGTCAGTCGGCTTCTTAACGAGACAAGTACTCTTTAGGTCTCTGGGGTATTGTTGGGTTCTCTTAACTCTGAATAAGTCTCTCTAGTTTCTCGCTGGGACAGGCGACACAATTAAACAAGAACAATTTGTAATGAAACAGTTTATTGTATTGTAAAAAAAAGAAAAAAATTATATAAAAAAAACTAGACGAATGTCTAGAAAAAAAGTTTTAAAATTGGCAACAAATATAAAAATGTGTTGTGTTTAGCAAGGGAGATTCCAATAACAATTTAGAGTTAAACTTGAGCGATGGTTAAAATGTGCGGACAAAATTCACATTAAAAATAGGAGGAAATATTCACCCGTAATCAAAATGGCGTCCTGGAGTTCTGTGATATATGAGGGAGAGCAGTGTCGGACCCAACGTCTGTATCTCAACACGATCAGCACAGAATAGGGCGAGCCAGCTAGCGCCCGCTCCCCCCTGGCCAGGAAGTACCAACAGGCAGGGGTGCCAATCTCGACCTCGGTCCCCCGTGACAATGTTGTCATTGAATAAAAATGTACCTGACTGCAAGGGTAGTTACCCTTATCTTATTGTCTTTAGTATTTTAAAATATTCAAGTATTTCATAATATTTTAATCTTCCTGTTTTCAAGGCAAGCACATGGTCTCGACACCACAAGTTTCATAAATTATGACATGTCGCGAATTAAAAATTTCGAGGACGTGAAGTATGCAATTTAACAAATATAGTCCTAACACCCCACCCTAAGTTATTGAAAGAACAAAAAAAAAACAACAAACAAAAAAAAAAAATTATCCTCCGTATATCACAGACGCATCAGTCCGAGGGATGTTTCTAAGGAGCGAGGGGTGTATGTACCCCTCACCGGATACGGTTTCGTGGCCGATTTATCTCTAGTCAGCATTTGCCATAGGTGTAGTCTTAATTGGTGTAAGACCGACCACGAGGAAGGGAACCACGTAAACCTTTCCTTAACTAGGCTCCTAAACAATTTAACTTCAACACATAGCCGGTTACACAGGAGCGGGAAACAATCCTTCCCAACTCCTTACACAAAAAAAAAATACACAAAGGTACAAGATTACAAGAATTGATACAAAACAAAACAATGCACAATGGTACACGATTACAGGAAATCGATACAATATTATTAAAATCAAATCACACAACAAGAAATTATAATAATACTATACAATCGGGTAATATAATTAATAAAATATTAAACTGCAAGGTCAACTAACAATCAAATGTTGACCAAGAGGGAAACAAATCAGTTAAGCCATTCTCTCATTACAATATTCTGAGAAATGGACACAGCTTAACCAAAATAATAAAACAAATCTGCAGTCTTCTCCCAAAGGCTGACTTTAGTGGGTTCACTGTAGGTCACGGGCCAACCTATGAACCAGCTGCTCTTCAAAGGTGATTCCTGAAATTCTCCCCTTTCAATGTGGATTATCTTCAAAGGTGATTCCTGAAATTCTCCCCTTTCAATGTGGATTATCTTCAAAGGTGATTCCTGAAATTCTCCCCTTTCAATGTGGATTCCGTCCAACCAACCACCCACATGGCTCAACACAAAATTAGAATCCCACCTCCCTTGATACACCAAAGACAACACTTTACAACACATTCCTTTCCTCGCCCTTCCCTATACTGCACAGTCGGGAACCGATAAATTTTAAAGCGGCCCCATATCACGGGCGCTTTCCACAATACGACCGCCCCTGGCACACAGCACAAGACGGTCCAAACTTCCGGCCACTACCGGGCGTAGTGATAACAACAATGATAACAATAAATTTCGCAATTGCCAATATCTATCATTTAAAAATTTCAAGAGGTTCACACAGAACCTTATACGTCAAATTACAAATATCCTATGGTTCACACAGAGCCACTTTCGAGGACTTGTAACTCCTTAAGTTCAGACAGAACTTTATACATTGAATAACAAATATCCTATGGTTCCCACCGAACCATTTTCGAGGACTTATATCTCCTTAAGTTCAGACAGAACTTTATACATTGAATAGCAAATATCCTATGGTTCACACCGAACCATTTTCGAGGACTTATATCTCCTTAAGTTCAGACCGAACTTTATACATTGAATAACAAATATCCTATGGTTCACACCGAACCATTTTCGAGGACTTATATCTCCTTAAGTTCACACAGAACTTTACACATAACTTGGGTTTCCTCAGACTCCAAGGTCTGGACAACCGTTGCAGTAACAATTCACCACCACACAGAATGGTAACTGTATAGGTGGAGCCTTAGTCCCTTAAAAAAAAAACACAAAACATGATAGAAAATTGGCAAGTAGCCCCGGCTGACAGCAGGACGCGTCTACGGACCCCCAGAACAGAGCCAAGAATCACGTGATACCACTTACACAACTTTGGTCATCTAGGATCCGAGCGACAGACACGCGACCCCCCCGAACCGAAGCCACCCTAGCCCGAAACATGTGCATGACAGAACACATAAAAAACACAAAACATGATAGAAAATTGGCAAGTAGCCCCGGCTGACAGCAGGACGCGTCTACGGACCCCCAGAACAGAGCCAAGAATCACGTGATACCACTTACACAACTTTGGTCATCTAGGATCCGAGCGACAGACACGCGACCCCCCCGAACCGAAGCTACCCTAGCCCGACACATGTGCATGACAGAACACATCTGTAATCGCAATCGCTAATTTGGGTTCATGAGGCCCGTGATGGAGACACACAGCAATCCATCCCAGATGTATTCTCAGGCCATCTTCAAAACCTTTATCGGTTGGGAGGCTAGCTTCCCCCAACCCGGACTCTTAAGGCTGCCCAGGGCCTCTCGGTGATTCACACCGAGCCAAAGTAAGGAGACAATGATAAACAACAACAACTGGGAATTCAATTTACCGAGCGAGACCCACCATACGTCCGACCACAAGGGCACGGGTTCGTTTCGAGATTTAACTATCCAAGAAACGCAGCCCCCAGTCATGACGCATGCTGCCAACACTACAGTAACCAGAGCTCTTATTCCAAAACTCAAAACAGAGCAAACTTTGGAATTCAATTTACCGAGCGAGACCCACCATACGTCCGACCACAAGGGCACGGGTTCGTTTCGAGATTTAACTATCCAAGAAACGCAGCCCCCAGTCATGACGCATGCTGCCAACACTACAGTAACCAGAGCTCTTATCCCAAAACTCAAAACAGAGCAAACAATACAACGGTAATCACCGTAACAGTTACATAAAATCGGTACAAGTTCAAAACAAACAAAATTAGAACGGCAATTACCGTAACAGTTACATAAATTTGGCACAAGTTCAAAACAAAACAAAAATAGAACGGCAATTACCGTAACAGTTACATAAAATCGGTACAAGTTCAAAACAAAACAAAATTAGAACGGCAATTACCGTAACAGTTACATAAATTTGGCACAAGTTCAAAACAAAACAAAAATAGAACGGCAATTACCGTAACAGTTACATAAATTCTGTCAAAGTTCATTCGAGAACGCACCATACTCTTATCCTTATTCCTCCCAGCAGCACCACTACAACCTCCACATTTCCCATAAACCTTTCATCGCGCTGCCTAACAGACTACCATGCGACCCCGTACTCGGTGAGTGCTTTGACAGAACAAAATACATTATAATATTTTACACAACAACAAAAAAATTAATCATTTTTATTTCAAATTATATACTCCACACTCAACAGGAGCCAATTCGTCAACAAGATGACTTACTTCAATACTATAGCCCTTCAACACCGTGGAATGCTACACCTATTTCAAATTATATACTCCACACTCAACAGGAGCCAATTCGTCAACAAGATGACTTACTTCGATACTATAGCCCTTCAACACCGTGGAATGCTACACCTCTCTAACAAGAAATTCCGAACACATCAGCGGTTATTATCATCATGGAACCCCGTCCAATAACTAACACTTGCTACGTGCAACTATCCGAAACGGATACTCCACTGTACCATCTGTACAATCTTTTCCAAAATTCAACTCGGTGGAAAGCAACACCTACTCCATAGCATTACTGAACAATTCTACTGCTATTAAACTTGCGGACCACCGTCCAGCGATAGCATTTGTGCAAAGCAATTATCCACGATGGATACTCTACTGAATCCTCAGTACAATCTTTGGAACGCTACTCCCGGGGGAAGGGTACACCTCTCCGTCAAGAAGTTCGGAATACATAACGAATTCTTATCAGACAAGACAACAATTAGGAAGACAATCCTTCCCTAATACGAAATTCTGAAGACTTCCAAGAATTTCTTCACTTAATGCCCTAACTTCTGCAGCCAATAATTCGATAGGGAATCTAATGAGAAGGTAACAATTACCACTAAATAACCCACAACAGCTGTTAGGTAACCCAATACCTAAGCCCGCATTACACAAGAGCAATTTGATCCTGAATGTAATACGTGTACCTTCTACAAACGGTACTAATCATCTATGTATTACATGAATTCTTACTTCAGAAGGACCTAAGTCCTTCGTTGAGATACATATAATCCTACTCTAGGCTCTCAGCATTCCGCCACTCGTGGTCCAGGCTTAGGTTCATTGAACGCCAGGTATTCTTTGGTTAAGTCACCGGGTTGAATACCAGCCCATACATAAAACATATGGAAATGAATCCATACGAGATTGCCCACGGCCAGCTCACTTATTCATTCACCCTAGTGCAATAATAAACTCGCACTGGTGACGTCACTTGACATACTAAACTGTCATTCACCAGGGAATCCGACAGTGTACACCTTCAAGGTATATAACAAAATATTTAATTTAATTATTTTAAGAACCATTTTCCTAACCATGAATGACTCCCAATTAGGCGCTGACGAACCCATCACTGCACTGTCAACTATTAGCTTATCTATAATCCACCCGGGCACAGAAGCTGTGCTCAGGACCGGACCCATATCATATGTTCGCGTCCTTATCGTGTGACGACGGACTCACCGCATAAGGTCTATTCTAAGCTATACTGTATTCAAATAGTCAATTTATATAATATTTATGCAGCTACTAAACTTCAGCCGTATTCTTATAAGAGAATAACCGCTGTATTCCTTCCCTCTTACAAGACAAGAATGATACATTTAATAATTTGACTCCAGGTCACGCTTTCTAGTTTCTAAAGAGAGAATACTCGACTACGATCTCCCTATTACGACGAGAAACAGTTCTATAACCAAATATTGGTCACTCGACCACGCTCCTTAGCTTCTAAGGAGAAAATACACAAATAACTCTATCGTTATTGCAACAACAAAGGGGCTATACTCTATTTAACACTTGGCCATGCTCCTCTTATGTGTCTCGACTACGAGAATCCGAACTAATTCTCACTTAGCTTTATGACATGGAGTGCTATACTCCTCTGTCGGTCACTCGATCGCGAGACTATCATTGGTCAACCTTAGCAATGTCCTTCACGTGATATCTCCCTACCACTTTCCCACTAAGCTCCGACAGCTCGTTAACCGAATTGGAGATTTTCTTGCTAACTATACTCTTTATAAATCTCGGTGCCAGCTTGGCGCTGAAGTAACGACCTGCATTTGACTGTTTAAAGGACTTCCTCCATACCACCTGTCCAACGGACAGACGTCTCTCTCTACGGCGTAGGTTATACCTAGCTGCGCTACGCTTAAACCCAGTCAATAGTTTAGCAGTGACGGTCTCGTACAATTTTTCCATTCTGTTTAGCCCTTGGAGATAATTAGGAGATCTCGTGGAAGAGACAATCTGATTCGAATCCAGTTGGTCGTGGAACGAAGCATGGGGAACCGGATGGAATCCGTGAAACAGATAAAAGGGGTGCTACCGGTGGCTATGCTCACAGTATTGTTTAAACAGGAACAGATCTTCCCTAAGAATTCGCACCAATCTCGTTGATTGTCCTGTACCAAAATGGATAGACACGTCAGAATTGAAGAATTATATCTCTCGCTGGTATTGTTTTGCGGGTGATAATACGCGTTGTAAAAGAGGTCTCGTATCCCATAGGATTCCAGGAATCCTCTGAATTCCTTCATCACCTTAATCTTTTCAGGGTCCGTTCTCAACCCTTCGCGGTCCACTATATGTCCCAAGTACCTAAGGCTTGACTTGCAAAATTCCGACTTGGCCAATTTTATAGTAAGATTGGACTCCTTCAACCGGCGCAACACCAAACGTAAGGTGGCGATGTGTGAATCGAAATCTGCGCTGCAGATTAAGATATCATCTAGGTAGCAAAATACATGATCGCCCTGATCGGCAAACAGTTTATCCCTTAGCCTCTGCATTTCGGCAGGAATATTTTTTAGACCAAATGGGGTGACCACAAACTGGTACTGACCCCGGCCACGCTCTTACGTAAAAGGAATCGAGGCGAGACCTTTTATCTTCCTTAATTATTAGCTCGAAAACTGAGCAGAGTTTTCACAAATCCTCAACTAATCACGACTGGAAACAGACAATCTCTGCGCCATCTTTATGCTATCACTTTTTACACCCGTGATAATTCGTTATCTGACAAGGGTGGCTCTAAAGAATGATTTTAAATTCTCTAATCTTGGAATATATTCTGTAAGGGATTCAACTGTTTCTATACATAAGCCTGTCTAGTCTGCAATTTATCCTAAAGTCTTCCGACCCATACCCTTCTAGGAAAACCCTATAGATCACATGGCAATCACTACCTTTTTAACCTTAATTCAGAGAAGGTTAATGTTGCATCTCACAGGAACTATGGCTAGTTGAAGGAAGTCTATTTACTTCTACTTCCAGGATAAACAAGCCATCTTCTTTGTACCCAATGCACCGACACAAAACAAAAGAATTTATTCCAAAACGAAATTCTATTCGAATTTCGAAACCAACCGTGTTATCCAGATGTATTGTCAGAAACAAAGGAATCTAACCAACCGAAATTCAATTCAGACCAGATAACAAACTTCTCTATCAAAAGACATTGATACGAGAACAAATGAATTTATCTAAAACGTAATTCCATTCAGTGTTTAAAAACAGCGCATGTAAGAAAACTCAGCATCGACTGACTGATTATCAATAAGATACAACAGCCCTTTCTAACAATCCCCGTGTCAACAAGAACAGCCAATATTACCGAACGACAACAATTATGACGCAATACTTTCTACACAAACTCGCCATAACAACAGTAGCTCCGCGTAATAATTCGCAATATCCTATTATAAGAACCCTTCTGGAACTTAATTCCAACTTCTCTATCAAAAGACATTGATACGAGAACAAATGAATTTATCTAAAACGTAATTCCATTCAGTGTTTAAAAACAGCGCATGTAAGAAAACTCAGCATCGACTGACTGATTATCAATAAGATACAACAGCCCTTTCTAACAATCCCCGTGTCAACAAGAACAGCCAATATTACCGAACGACAACAATTATGACGCAATACTTTCTACACAAACTCGCCATAACAACAGTAGCTCCGCGTAATAATTCGCAATATCCTATTATAAGAACCCTTCTGGAACTTAATTCCAACTTCTCTATCAAAAGACATTGATACGAGAACAAATGAATTTATCTAAAACGTAATTGGTGTTAGGACTATATTTGTTAAATTGCATACTTCACGTCCTCGAAATTTTTAATTCGCGACATGTCATAATTTATGAAACTTGTGGTGTCGAGACCATGTGCTTGCCTTGAAAACAGGAAGATTAAAATATTATGAAATACTTGAATATTTTAAAATACTAAAGACAATAAGATAAGGGTAACTACCCTTGCAGTCAGGTACATTTTTATTCAATGACAACATTGTCACGGGGGACCGAGGTCGAGATTGGCACCCCTGCCTGTTGGTACTTCCTGGCCAGGGGGGAGCGGGCGCTAGCTGGCTCGCCCTATTCTGTGCTGATCGTGTTGAGATACAGACGTTGGGTCCGACACTGCTCTCCCTCATATATCACAGAACTCCAGGACGCCATTTTGATTACGGGTGAATATTTCCTCCTATTTTTAATGTGAATTTTGTCCGCACATTTTAACCATCGCTCAAGTTTAACTCTAAATTGTTATTGGAATCTCCCTTGCTAAACACAACACATTTTTATATTTGTTGCCAATTTTAAAACTTTTTTTCTAGACATTCGTCTAGTTTTTTTTATATAATTTTTTTCTTTTTTCTTTTTTTTACAATACAATAAACTGTTTCATTACAAATTGTTCTTGTTTAATTGTGTCGCCTGTCCCAGCGAGAAACTAGAGAGACTTATTCAGAGTTAAGAGAACCCAACAATACCCCAGAGACCTAAAGAGTACTTGTCTCGTTAAGAAGCCGACTGACCTGTCCGGCCCTGTCACCTTGGTAAGATTGATATTTGGTGAATTGATTTATGTAATCAATTGTGTACATATAATTTTTGTTTCTTAAATTTAGCAAAAAGGCGTGACAATAAATTGTAAGGGGGGAAATAAAAAAAAACGAAGCATGCGCTTTTGCATACCAGAAGTTTATATGCTCCAAGTTCCATCTAAATCCGTAACACAGGGAAGCCCCACGTTGGGCGCCAATTATGTCACGCCTTTTTGCTAAATTTAAGAAACAAAAATTATATGTACACAATTGATTACATAAATCAATTCACCAAATATCAATCTTACCAAGGTGACAGGGCCGGACAGGTCAGTCGGCTTCTTAACGAGACAAGTACTCTTTAGGTCTCTGGGGTATTGTTGGGTTCTCTTAACTCTGAATAAGTCTCTCTAGTTTCTCGCTGGGACAGGCGACACAATTAAACAAGAACAATTTGTAATGAAACAGTTTATTGTATTGTAAAAAAAAGAAAAAAGAAAAAAATTATATAAAAAAAACTAGACGAATGTCTAGAAAAAAAGTTTTAAAATTGGCAACAAATATAAAAATGTGTTGTGTTTAGCAAGGGAGATTCCAATAACAATTTAGAGTTAAACTTGAGCGATGGTTAAAATGTGCGGACAAAATTCACATTAAAAATAGGAGGAAATATTCACCCGTAATCAAAATGGCGTCCTGGAGTTCTGTGATATATGAGGGAGAGCAGTGTCGGACCCAACGTCTGTATCTCAACACGATCAGCACAGAATAGGGCGAGCCAGCTAGCGCCCGCTCCCCCCTGGCCAGGAAGTACCAACAGGCAGGGGTGCCAATCTCGACCTCGGTCCCCCGTGACAATGTTGTCATTGAATAAAAATGTACCTGACTGCAAGGGTAGTTACCCTTATCTTATTGTCTTTAGTATTTTAAAATATTCAAGTATTTCATAATATTTTAATCTTCCTGTTTTCAAGGCAAGCACATGGTCTCGACACCACAAGTTTCATAAATTATGACATGTCGCGAATTAAAAATTTCGAGGACGTGAAGTATGCAATTTAACAAATATAGTCCTAACATTATATAGTTTTAATATTAGTTTACGCTTCAAAAAAAATAAGAGTCGGGATCTAATATCCACTAAAAAAAAACGACGATAGTCGTCAATGTATCAAGATGAAACAAAATACTTCGAATAATTATTTCGCTCACACAAAATTTAAAATGATCTCCACAAACATGAGCCAGGAATACTCGTATACTTATGGGTACAAATCAGGAATACTTATTGGTACAAATCCTTGGGCACGGTTTGGTGACATCAACAACTTGTTTCTTTACTCTAGCGATGGCTACCATGCTTTATGACATTCACAGTGGAACTTGGGATATATAATCTAGTTTGCTAATTTTTGTGTTTTCTTCGTAAATTTTCTCCGGTTTTCTTACAACATATAACATACTTTAATGTAGATATGGATAAGTCTCAATCCAATGATGATTATTCTCGATAAATGTACATAGATTATTTGGAAAAAAAATATTACTTGTGCATATCGATCGAGTCACTGTCAAAACAAGAAAAGTTGAACCCACTCTTGGCCCACTGCACCTAAAACATTTACTATTTGGTCCTTTATAAATTTTTTTGCCGACCGTTGATATAATAAAAAGGCTATATATCAGCAAAGTATTACGAATGAGTACCTCCGTGGTCTAATTTCTGAGGTTGCGGGCTTAATTGCTACCGGTACCCAGATTTTTTTTAAATGGGTTAGAGTCTGATTTTCACTTAATGATTGTTTAAATATTTTTCTGATTGGTTAGAATACACTAAATCGTGGCAATAAACTCACTAAAGTGTACTGTATACAGTACATCTTGCAGGTTTATTTTATATGGTATGAAATAATACACAACGTACGTATAGTATAATATAATAATATTAGGTGACCGGCAGGTTTAATTTGTATTACAGATTTAACCTGCGGATCGTCATGGATTTTTGATCTCCTTGCCATAGAAACTTCGGATTTGGTTTATTAAAACGATGTATTATGAATTGTAATAGCTTATACACAAAAAAACAATACGCGCACAAGGATTTTCGATCACAAGAGTCTATTGCATCGACAATCATACTCGGTTACAAGAGTATATTGCATCGTACAATAATGTAATATAGTAGTATCCATTTTTGACCATTACAGAGTTACAAGTCACGGAATTTTAAATTTAAAAAATACTTGTACTGAGCTATGTAATGATACGTTTGTGTCACCATCTCTAGTCAATGTTTATACCCCTGCACCCTCACCTTTGACCATCACGCGATCCTATCGTGTCAATTTATAACAGAAAGTAAAATAAATTGAATAACAATATTATTTTATCTTTAAATTCTATTCAAAATAAATTGTATTTATTCTATGGATACCCTATTTACACATCAAGTCTGTCTAACCGCGCCTTTCATTGCTCACAAGCTCTGCAGACTAATCGTAGCCGATGAGTGAATCTTTAATTATTTTATTGTACCAGTTAAAAGATATCCAGATACTTCTTTGTGTTTTCATCGGCGTTATGTTCTTCGTCTCTAAAATCAACAAATGATAATTGGATTTGACGAAATAATGTCATTTTTCTTAAGTTTTATCAAACATATGCCGATGTTGATTGTTTGGGATCACTTCAAAGTTTATTAGGGCGTTGACTCTTTTACTTAAAATTTTAACAATCTTTTAACACTAAGCCAATAAAAAAACGTGGTTTTATCTTTTTATTTTCTTCACATATTTAAATGTTTGTTACAGCATTTTCTTGATGCTGTAGATTTTCAAGTCATAGAACTTAATTTGTAACTATGTAAATCAAAATTAAACGTTTCGATGGTATTAACATATATCCTTCATTGATTTACCTCCGTGATAACTGTTTCACCATGTAATGGCGTACAATGACAAAAATGAACAACACTGTATAGCAAAACAGCTGTCTTTGATTTAATAAATAAAGGAAATGTAAGTATCAAAATGTTTCATTTTTATTTTCCTACTTAAGTATTGTATTATGCTTTAGTAATGTGCAATACTATCTAATGGGTTTATTGCGTTAAGTGGTATTTTCATCAAACCATTCAGAAATATGTTGACGAAGCCTCAAGTAAAAATCGGACACGTACAGTTTAAAAAAAACGGGAATCGAGCTCGCAACCTCCTCGTTAAGTAACCCGCAACCCCCTAGTTACCTGAGGCATACGTCGTTTTATTAATGAAGAATCATTAGCTTTAGCTGACAGTTGACCTTGTTATTTTTGAAAATAATATCAAAATTTTATATTAGCATTTACTTTGAATTGGATGTGGCAGATTTAACGATATAACATTTTCTTTGTATTGTACAATATGCAGAATTATTTTGTTTGTATTAATTTCCTCCAACTAACCTGAAAAATATAAAAGTGGACTTAAGAAAAAACCAATCTGAAACCCTTTATAAAATATTTGGGAACCAACGAGCATTGAACCTGTAATACGCAGTTTGGAAGGCAAACACTCTTACCTACTAGATAATGAAGGTCGTCATATTTATAAGAAAGAGTTAAAATTTAAATGAAATAAAATATCCAATGATAATAAGAATTATGTAAAAAACATATTTAAAACAAATATCATATTCCTGTATAAATAGCAGCGCTCATTCTGAATGGAATATATTGTATATGCATGATTTCGTAAGAAGATTATCCTCTGAAAAAACAAAGGAATTTTAAATAAAGTTTGAATATTTAAGCAAACAAACCAACCTACAAACGCAGAAAAGAAAAAAGAATTCGCAGGAAGTTACCATATCAAAAGCGTATTTCAACTGTTTTCCTATTGTTAATTTTTTAAAATAATAATGGGACTAAAAAAATGTAAACATTGTTATTCGCCAAAAATGTTAAATCCAAAACCTGTAATGTACTTAAACATATATAATAAAGAAGATTTGGTTTATTATATTAAAGCAAACATGACTGTTTTATGTTCTGTTATAATTGTATTAAAGCAAACATAATTGTATTAAAGATAACATTTAAATTATGTTCTGTTATCTCAATTATAACATACCTGTCTATTATATTACCTTAAATAAGATGTTTATATAGCTTTTGAAGAACCTACATGATAGTACTCTTTTACATTCTAGGAGTCTGCAATTTTTGTATCCACTCTCTCTGAGTCCTTTTTGAAGGTCAACCCATCAGCCGTAGCCAGAGCAGACCAAGTAGGTTGACTTCTTAGAAAACCGCATATTTTTACCATTGTTTAGTATTTGCTCTGTAGACATGGCAAATTCAAGCCAAACGGTTGACTTTAATAATGCTTGTGAGTCGAGGATTAAAAGGGTGTGGACTAAAAACATCTGATGTCCTCGCGGCCGGGCTCACCCTCTTGGTGGGGGTGTATGTCGACTGGGAAATATTATATGAGGTGTCTTTTGATAGATTCTCTCTTAAATTTATTTTATTAGACTATATCTTGAATTATATGTTATATATAATTTTAAAATATACACATACTTTGTTACTTTCCATAAACCTATATTTATTATTATTATGTATTGAATTTACAATTGCCTTTGGCGTCCAAGTATCTTCTGCAAGTCTTCTTTGCGGGTTTGATATCATCCGTAATACATTATTTCTTAACCACAGTCCCTCTGGAGCTGACCGGGCAACTTATAAAACAAGTTGACAGTTTCAAATATCTAAAAAACCTTTTATTCGTGACTTGATAGAGAAGTTAGATGTCGAATTGAAATGGCACGTGCAAGATTTTTCAATATGAGATCAGTTTATTTTAATGATAACATGAATCTAAAACTTTGGCAACCCATGATTATGGGGTATACTTTGTTTTATGATATTGAAATATGGACCTTGATGACCAGAATGCTAAATAAGCTAGTAGCATTCGAAATGTGAAGTCATCGGAGAATACTCAGAATTCATTGTATCTCAAACATAAAGATGCTGCGTAGAGCAGGTGTACAACGAGAACTCTTAAATTCTATAAAATGCTAAATGATGACATATCTACGCATATATGTTACATGTACAATCTAAGCTAAATGATGACATATCTAGGCATATATGGAGAAGCTATCACTTCCTAAAATTTTAAAATATGACCAAAATTGATAGTCGAATTGGTAGAAGACGCATGTCGTGGTTACGTAACTATCGCGAATGAACAGTTATCCTGACAATTGAGGAGCTATCCCGTGCCGCCAAGACAGATATTTTCTCAAAAGTGATCGCCAACATTAAGACTGGATACGGTATAAGAAGAATAAGTACAGTATTTCATATTATTTCGGAAAAAACATGACCCATGACTCGGCTCTATATGTAATTTCTGGTTTAATTATGGTTTTGCTTGGTTCGAGTTTTAACCTTTTGGACAAAAGCTCGTGTTAAGGAGTACTTTCATGCATACTTAAGCTATCAGACCCTTTTGAATAAGGTATTCTACCTTGACTAGCATACCGTTTGTATATAACAAAATAATTCCACATGTACTTAGTAAAAATATTACTAACCTTAATTTTAAAGGGTAACATAATATGTATGACGAAAAAAAATTTCATCAATACTTGCTCTCAAAATCCTTACAGAATATAATTTGAAAGTAGAAATAACATTTTTTTTCTATCTTTCCCACACTTTAGATCTGTTTCATTTCAAGAAGATTTTTTTCTCATGTAAATGAATAAATTGATTGATAGTGGAGAATTGAAGTCCCCAGTGAGGTTTAAAAATGTATTAATGGAAAAAATCCGATTAAAAACATTCCTCTTATTAAAATAAAATATAAATTTGTTAAGGCTTCGTGATGTTTTTGTATTATAATAAATTTGATTTCAAAGAACAGAATATTTGAATTTGTGGCTCTGATATGCCTCTCAAAATTCACGCTATTTACTTGCATTCTGAGGAAGTTTATTAGATCTTATCGACAAAGGGAAAGCTAAGCTCGAGAAAGATTGGATCAGCGGAATTCCGAAAACTTCTCTACACAGACGTCTTCTCAAAAATATTTGACATACAAATTTTATCTTCGCTCGCTTTACATGAAAATTTTCGTCCTTTACTTTTCGTTTTTTGGTTTTACTTTTATAACATAATCTGTATGAGGTTTGCGGATAAATTAATTTATTATTATTTTTGTTTTGTGTAGAGGAAATTCAGTTTTCATCTTCAAACAGACACTGGCCTTTGTAAAGCTTGTAAAAAGCTCTTTCACTTTTGGTTGATGAGAAATTTTGACCTAGATTTTTTGGTAAGGGGTTTTCTAATATGCCTTCTTTCGCTTTATAAAGTTCAAATATATTTTTTGCTGTATTTAACTTTATGGTCTTAGAGAAATATTATTCTTAACAATATTTTTAATTTTTGTGATAACTTCAATAACTTCATAAAAAATCACTATTTATATTTAAAAAAAATTTTACGTAAATAATTATTAATTAAAATGTATTCATTTTCGTTTTATGTTACAAACTACTTAAAAAAAACGACGATAATAAAAAAGAAACTATTAATTTAAAAAATTTCGTTCATATCTGATTACGTGAACAAAAATATAATTTTAGTCATCATTCATAGTTGCTGCTAAAGTCATCTGCAATAAATTACAAGGATGTTTTTAGTCAACTTTCAAGTCACAACATGATATTTTTTCTGTGAAATGTTTTATTTTATTTCATGAATTGAATCTATTAAACATGTATCATACATAATCCCTCTGTAAAAATATAAAGTTATGTTTATTTTTGTATGTAGATATTAAATTATGTAAAAAAATATATACAAGGCAAATGTTTTATATATTTGAAATCCCTTTGTAAATGTGTAGACACTCTTTTGGATTTAATTGGTGGGAAGTAATACGCGATGTTTTATCCAAATCCTGCCGGTACCAAATTACTTGGAAAATTATCCTATTGAATGGAAGGAACATAATCCTTTAGGTTAATCTTGCTCTCATTTATACTCCTACACTCCCTCATTTATACTCCTACACCCTCCAGATCATTCCATCTCAGGATCAAGTAATAACTGAGGATCATGAATCATGAATGTGGTGCAAAAATTAAGGGCTACTCCAATTTTAGCACATTTGAAAGGAAATAGAAACAAAGAGAAAAAAATAATCAAGATATGTTTTTTTTTTCGATAACTAATATTATTTTCAGTTGAACAATACACGAATACCTCCGTGACCTTGTTAGAACAACGTTTGACTTACAGTCCGGGAGGTTCAGGTTCGATATTGGATGGAATTTAATAAAAAAGGTTCCTTGTCTGAATTTTAATATAATTTTTCTTGATCGAAAGATATTTTAACATTTGTCTCAATGGTTAGTAGAAATCGCCACATGGCACCAAATTATTGCTTAGAAGGGAAGTAAAAAATATGATAAAATGAAATTATACAGTCTGGTGACATAGGCAACTTAGAATAAATTATAAAATTAAATTGTCTATAACCCAATGATTGGTTTAGATGTCAAATACCGAATTATTTTTATATAAAACATATTTAGTAGTCCACATATATTATTTAAATATAAGAAATAAGTGCATGGTAGAAGTCGATATCGTTTGATACATACATACCATCTCGTCGTTTTCCTGTCAGGGTTGGCAGATAGGAGAGAGCGCCAGACTTTCATATCTCGACATAGACCTATCGTATCTTCTATATTAATATACCTTATCATACAACTCCTATGACTACTCTATCTTTTTATATTTTCTTCATTAGTCAAACTGATTTTAGAAACTCTAGAGTTGAGAAACGTAACTAGCAGTTCGTCATCTTAAAAGCTATCCAGGTAAAACGAAAATGTAATAAAATACAAAGATGATAATAACCTTATCGACGAACTTAACCAGAAGAAGAAGAATTTTGAACATCATTAGATATTATACCTAAAATTCTAGGGTCGAATACAGCTTCGGCGGTGGTTTTTTTTAACGGGCAATCCACCCACATTAGGATGATTTGTTTCTCCAAATCAAAGTCACTATGCAATTATATGAGTCAATATAATAGTTAATTTTAAAATAGGCCATTTTAGAGGTTTTTACAGATTAAACTTCAAAAAATTTACGATCGATCTATAAATGAAAGAAAGAAAAAAACGTTCCTCGAAGAAAGAAGAAACGCTACATTCATCGAACGCGGCAACGATCGCGTTTATTAAGTCAAATTTGTCTCACAAAGAACCGCCGAAAAATATATGGTCTATAGTTTTATCACCTAAACCACACTCGCAGTCGGGATATTCCACAATACCCATTCTGTAAAGGTTACGAGCCACCTTGCAATGACCCGTCCGAAAACGACACATGACCGATACTTTCATATTGTTAATTTTCATTGTTTTAAACCATGGTTTCAAAGGGATAGGTTGTTGGATTGATTTGTATCTAGAGCCCTTATTTACATAATTTATACGGTGGTGGTTTTGATGATGAGACGATATGTGTTGATAAATAAAACTGTATGGATGCGCGGCACCACATCTCTTAAAATATTGCCGTACACGACGCAGAATTTACCATACGTCATTTTAACAATACATAAACCTTAAATCTTCTCCCCGAATTGCCCCGAAAGAAATCTCACAAAATCAACAAATTGTTTCCAAGAATTTTTAGGTACTTGTATTTGATTTAAAACCATAATAATTGTTACTTACTTCAAAGTGAAGCGTTAAAAAAATAGGAGAAACATTTGTTTTAAGTACATTAAATTTATCAAAACGTACTCTATGAATATTTATTATTTTAACACACACCCGTGTTTCAAGGAAACATTTTTGAGAATTGAAAAAGTGACGTGCTAAAATCATTCGCTTTGAAAAGAAGATGAAATTAAAAGAATATTTTTTTAAAGGTTTCAACTTCCTTGAAAGTAGATGGTGCAAAACTTTTGTTTGCTAAAATTCAGTGGTCAAAATAATTTCAAGGAAATAAAATGGTCTTGAGTTCGATTTATAATTACAAAACTAATATTTCATTTTAAGACACTCAATATGATGTTATCCCACACTTATCATGAAATTAATAACCTTATTTCAACATTTCGTGATTAGCGTAAATTCTTTCAGAAAATATGTCCAATAGAAGGATTTAGAAGTTTAAAAACGAATGATAATTTATCATCGTCTAAATGGACAGTTCAGTGGAACCTTTTTCGAATATCCTATAATTAGACGACTTAAATATGCCAGCATCTTGCAGATTCATTAAAATTCAGGAGGGCGTGGATACGGATTTACGTGGACAGACTTCTGTGGGAAAACATGGTCTATTGTTTCAGGTGGTCGCATTTTTTATGCTGGTATATTTTTATGAGTCAACCTTTATGACAGTCTAATAATAAGGAACCGAGACTCCTTATTTTTTTCCCCTAATGATAAACTACAAGGATTTGGAGCAGATATATCCTTGAAACAAAATCAGAACGACGTAAATTCATAAAATTTCTTATTTTATTTGGGATAGAACGCAAATTTATTTTATAAACTGAAATTAAAGTTTGTTGAACAAAGGTGCTAAATCAATTTGATATTAGACCATTTTAAAAAAATATTCTAAATGTGTTATCCAGTAAGATTTTAAGATTTTGTATTATATTTTCGTTTCATACCTGGTGGGTTTATTATTAAATGGTTATCTGTTTCAATCAATCAAAATATGTTAAAGACGCCTTAAGTAAAAACCGGAACACAATCTAAAAAAATATTAGGTTTCAACGAAAATCGAACTCGTAACCCCTGAGTTGGAAGACGCATCTTAACAGCAAGGCTACAAAATTTTACTTATCACAAAGATGATTTAAATACATATATGGTATACTTATAGACACCTCCATGCTCTAGTTGGTAAGAAACCTGTCCCCAACCCTGGAAGTTGTGGGTTCAAATCCCGCTAGAACCCAGTTTTTTAAGAGATTCCAGTCAGGTGTTCCATTATGGCCACTTTGACAAATTTCTGGTTGATTGGAATAGTTGGCCACATGGTAAAATCCAGCCAGGTTGTGCTGTATACAACGAAAGTGTAATACAATACTTAAGTTTTAAACAGAACCATAAAAACCTTCGATTAAAAAAAATTATGACATTTTTTATATGTGTATCATCAGCCATTGAACTCTAAACTTCACAAAGTGCATTATCTATAAACCTGATGAATAAAGATTTATAAAAAAATACTCAAATATACAAACTTTTCCAAGTTCTTCAATGAATATAAAAGAATTATCAAGCATTACATTTTGATTTATATTATAAATTAAAATAATATGAATGTATACCAACATATTGTATAACAATTTCATCGTAAACCTGGCAAGGTTTATCGCCTTGTGGATTTTTTTTCTTACAAACTAGAAAGCTGTTAAAGAGGCTTTAAGTGAAAACCAACTGAAAACCTTTAAAAAAAGGTACCAATGTTAATCTATATCCCCAAGTTAGATGAGAATCGTTTTATCAACTAGGTCACGGAAGTCGTTGCAGTTCGTCGCATTCAAATATCGAAATATGTGTCGAGTTTCTACTATTCAACAACAAATCCGATAAACAGCTGTTCAGTTAAGCAAATGCTAATGACAAATTTAAATTATGAAAAGCAATGTTCAGTGCTGTATTGAAATTATTGGCTTGGATCATTTTTAAAAAACGAAAAAAAAAAATATCAATCGATTGCTCTAATTTTAAATCACGTAAAAGTATTAAGTACAAATGTAATGAAATCTCAGTTTCCTGATTTCGGGATCGATTCCTTTTGGTAAATTTATTTAAAAAGCGGTTCTAGTCAGTCTTTCTTTAACTTAAAACCTCTTAAACTTATTGGTTGTATGTTGTAAGAAATGGATGTATGGTAATAAACGTGCCATACTATATTGTTTATAAAGGAAGTATAATACCTACTTTGTGAATTTATAAAAATGAGTTATGAACACAATTTAATAAATTCATGTGTATTAATGTTTAATAGATAAATACTGGAATACTTGTCTTCCCCCGGGAATTTCTGGTACGAGACCACAGTGGCCTAGTTGGTTAAACGACTGGCTTCTAGCCCGAGGGCTGCATATTTAATTCCATTTGATAATTTTATTATTTTTAAAAGATATTAGCCTAATTTTCACTTACTCAACAAATGTAAATCTGAGAGTAGTGGCAGATGAGGACTGAGATTAGTATGGTTGAACCAAGATGATGGAATATTAGGGGAATGAATTATTATAAAAGAAAGGTATGCATTACGGCTTCCATTGTCTAAGTAAGACTTCTGTCTCTTTATTCGGGGTTGCAGGCTCGATTCAAGTTGGTACCAATTTTTTAAAAAAAGGTTTTCAATCTGATTGTACTTAAGATATTTCTGGTTGGGTAGAAGAGATTGCCACATGTTAATAAACTCACCAGGTTTTACAGTTTACAACGAAATGAAATTGTGAATTCGATATTCGTTAGAAACGTGGCACGACCAAATAAATCAAATTCTGAAAGAAGGAAGAGTGAATCGCATTTATAATAGGAGATGTAAGAAAAAAAAAAAATGAAACATGATAGAATTAAATAGAGAACTGTTCTCTTTGACTACTCCGATAGTGAAATGGCGTGATGGTAAAGATAATGGATTTCCGATGAAGCATTTTTGATATTTCTAAACGACTCCTCAACTTGACAAAAGTTTAAAATTATTTTGTATCTTTATAAGATAAGTAGCGTAATATAAAATATATATGCTCTCTGAGTTTTGTTTCAAAACTATGTAATTAAAACCCTAGTTCTAAACCCGAAATCATAGTTCAGCCAAAATACTAATTTCTAACCTTAAAATGTCGTGATTTGTTTTGTATTTAGAACTTCATACTCTCCAAACTTGAAAACTAGGGAATGACATCACATAACTCCCCTATTTATCATAAAGTAGCTATGACCAATTTGTATGAATTCAAATACGATTTTTTTCAATAAAAAAAATGTTTTTAGTTTTAAGACCAGACTATGAATTCAGGCCCTAGTTTCATATTCTCTCATTGGTTAATTTTGTAGTTATAAATATGTGATTACATACGTAAATACCATCACATCGTACGCACATTATTTTCGCCTCATCTAAATCCATATACCTTCAAATACATTACGAATTCTCAAACACTTCTTTCTTTCAAAATATTATTCAGGTGATTCAACCATACTTTCTTGCACTTCTACTACCGTGACTTTCTACCACATTTCGACTGTATATTTGTTTTGGTAACTCTTCTTCATTCAATCGTTTTACATACCCAAATCATTTCACATCGCTCTTCTTCATCCTACTTAATATGTCA
This sequence comes from Odontocerum albicorne, assembly GCA_949825065.1. Lineage (NCBI taxonomy): Eukaryota > Metazoa > Arthropoda > Insecta > Trichoptera > Odontoceridae > Odontocerum > Odontocerum albicorne. Next base: position 28,001,370 of record OX463851.1, read on the forward strand.
AATCTTACGTTCACATTTATCTGTAATCACTCAATTTCATATTCTGTCATAGTCACTGCGTGTATTAATTATTCTTATTGCATGCATTTCTACAGCATTTATTCAGCTCCAATCACTATTTTTCCAAGTCTATGTTTCACTCCTATACATCAAATTTTGACCTCGGTGGCTTATTAAACAACTTACAGTACCCGGTGGTAAGTAATACACACGACTTTGTAGCGCGTCGTCTCTGTTACACGAAGCGTTAACAGTCCGGTACGCGACGACGCCACGGAACACGTGTATGAATGACAGAGACGAAGCTCTACAAATCCGAAGTTAGCCGATTATGACCGACAATATCTTTCTTAGCCCGATGTGTATTACTAACCGCCAGTTACAGTTCCAGTACAGTGATTGTGGGTTTGATTTCTGGTAGTGCCCATATTTAAAAAAAAGGGTTCCAGTTTGAGTTTCGCTTAAGGTCTCATTGTTTTCAGGATGGTTTGAAGAAATTACCACATGGTGATAAACTCGATTTATCGCCATGTGGCAACCTCTTCTAACGATAAACTAGATTTTGTTGTATGTAATGAAAATGTTATGCAATACATAACAAAGTTGGTAATAAAAAGGTGTTGTCAGACTATCATTATACTGTTGAGTTGTAATATACTTGTACATGTTTTTTTTTTAGTAGTTGATTAATGAATTTTGGTATCTAAATTAGGTTTTATTTGCTTAATCAAGACTCATCTTGCATTAATAACATTAACCTAATGATAGTGATAATTTGCTATGCGAGGAATGCAATACGCAGACTATAAATTTAATCCAAATCTATTAACAACTAATCTTCAAACAAACACTTAATATTCATCAAATTGGCGTTGCTCAATTTGTATTAAGTATAATGTCTATCACAATGCAATTATATCCGGTTCGCAATTTCCAATACCAAATGCATTATGGGTGTGCATTGCACATAGATGCAGCTCGATATTGGACAATCCGGATTGTCGTCTCGTGTGTCTATTATACTCTATTTGACACAAATGTGCATCTATAAATCTTGTTTTGTATTATAATTTAAACTCTCAGTTTGAATAAATGGCCAAGGAGCCGAATAAATGGGCAAGATATACGTGCACTGATATTCATATTACAGAAATTCAAATTAGAAGAATACATAGGGGGATAATTTATGACAAAATATGGAATGAAGTGATTAGGGATGACTATGAACTTAAGGCTGATATGTTGAAAATATGAAAAAGAAACGACCTCCGTAGTCTAGATGGTAAGATGCATGTTTCCCATCCCGGAGTTTGCGAGTTTGATTATTATTGGGCCCCAATTTTTTTTAATGGATTCCAATCTAGTTTTCACTCATGACCCTTTAACATATTTCTCATTGGTCGGAAGATATTACAACATGGCAATAATATAAGGTTGTACTGTATATAACGAAAGTGTGCTATATAATACAATACAAAAGAAGAGCACTCTGATATGGTTTGGGCATGTTGAACGAATGAATGAATAAAGACTAACGAAACAAATATTATGTGCAAATATGAATGAAAGGCGTGATAAAAGAAGACCGAAGAAAGTATGGTTGAATTAAGCGAATAATACAATAGTTTGAAAGAAGGAAATGTAAAATTTAGAGAAATCGTAAGAGTGGTATGAGAAATATGCTTGCCGAGATAGGAAGGTCTGGCGCTCTCTCCTCTTAGCATACCCTAGTAGAGAAGCGGCTTGATGGTATGTATGTATGTATTAAATAACTAAAAATGAAGCTTATATTACATAAAATATCAACCTTAAAGCAGTTGTCTATTTATTAAATTGTTTAAGATTTGTAAATATACATTATTTTGTATTATTTCTACGTTACTCATACTTCAGCGAATGGATCTTATTTTCAATTGAAATTTGATAATGAATTCGGTTAAAACAAGGATCTACAGTTAGAAAACAGACGTGGGTGAAACGTATCTTGATGTTACGGGCGTCGCTTAAATGTTGGAATCGTTTGTTTACTTTTGTTCGATAGAACGTTCATGCAAATTTAATATCCTAGTAGGTCCTTAATATGTTTGAATAACCGATTCAAAGTGAATTTCGCAAACATTTTATGCAAACTCAATAGAGCTTTAGAAATTAAAATTGCATTGTTAAAATTAATTTGAAACGTGAATTTGACTTCCGTGTTATTCAACTTTATAATAGAATACAAGTATTGAAAATATGCGGGAATGTAAAGTTGACTTCAAAGATGTTCGTAGTACCTATTTCCAAAGAAATAAAAATGCCTCTCAATCACGATTTTATTACTTCAATGATATTTAAAATGTTTATTTAAACATAGTTATAAAACTAATATTTATATTTAAAATGTATTCCATTTAACACATTGACTGGTGAATAATTTCTTTAATTATTACTGTGCTGTTACAAAATTAAAAAAGCAAGTATAATTCATTGCCATATAAACCTTACAAACCTTATCATTACTATAAGGCCACTTTGGGCTCACTTGTTTTTTTATTCACCTAAATATATTGGGAATAGAAGATGATAGGCATTTTGAGCATCCAACAAAAGTTTATATAGAACGCCTATAGGTATTTTGAGCATCCAGCAAAAGTTTATATAGAACGCATATAGGCATTTTGAGCATCCAGCAAAAGTTTATATAGAACGCCTATAGGCATTTTCAGCACCGAAGTGTAACTTTTCAATTTATTTACCATTATTCAATTCTATATATACGCCCTTATGGTTTTTAATAGAGTTAAAAAAATCTAAGCATGATGAAGACTTATTTATTTCACTAGAAAACAGGTTATTATTCATTAACACTATTCCGTAATAATATTCTCTTCACTTCTATAACGTGGTTTATATCTAAATATTTTTGATAAAAGAATCTTCAAACTCTAAATTATTATATAAATCATTCTAATGAAAACCTACAATATTAGTAAATGAATACGAGAAAAATATTAAAGAAACACTATTTTATAAAATTATTCCATAAATCAACACAATTTTTTACGAGAACCCTGTTAAAATCATCCACATTTTAAAAAATCAGTTCCAGTAAAATGGGGCAAATGCTGAAAACAATATTTTACCTCTAGGGACTTGGCGTAATCAAATTAAGTTTATTGAAAAAAAGTCAATTATTAGTACTTGTATGTTCAAAATACTTGTTAAAAAGTTTAAACATGTTTTATTGCTTTTCAAGTTATATGACCGATGACACTACAAAAACATATTTTCTAACCAATGAGAATTACCTGCACTTCCGACATGTTCACGACTTAACAATAACATAGTGCTGTGTTTTGAAGCAGTCGCTCTCAATATTTACGTCACTTTTATTTCAACTTACACGACTTGTCATCGTTGTTAAAAGTTTTGTTCTTGTTAATGTCTTCAGTATATTAGCTAGAATAAGTTTCATTGTATAATAAATGGAAACATTTTGAAATCATCCGTGAATTACGTTGTATAAATTGTCTTCATTTTTATCATCGACACAGCAAACGGCTGTTGTACAGCACTGGTACAAAGACTTTAGAATAGGTGAATTATTGCTGCTCAATATTCAGTGAGTTTCAGTGACAGCTGCGTGTAGAGTTCTATTGTTGACTGGTAGAACTTTGTTAAAATAAAAACAGTGTAGAAGTTTCAGGCGAGAATATATTTTGATCGTTTTTCGTTCCATGTGGATAGCCCATCGCACGTCGTAAGTATATCAATACAGCCGCTTGCGCCATTACCCTTCGCTAGCTCAATGCTTGCCGAGCGGTCATCGCGCGCGGGGGCCTTTCGATCCATAATTATTGCGATAATGCGAGGACCATACAAAGGGATTTAAGCAAAATACAATAATATTAAATACACTATTTAAAAGCAATAATATAAAGATACTTATTGATCTATGTGACGCAGACGTCTAATACAGTTGTACTTGAAAACAAGAAGGCACTGAAACAATTATACTCGTATATGACGACCTCTGTGAACTAGTATATATCCCCAATTTTTTTCTAAGAATTTCAGCCTCCTTATTCCTTGACACCTCTATAACGTATTTCTGATTGGTTGGAAGATATTTCCACATGGCAATATGTCCACCAGGCTGTATTTCATACAAATGTAATACAATATACTCGTATTATACTCGTATATTCGAACCCAATAATATCAAATTATGGTTAAGTATTATGATTAAATCTAGCATACAATCGCCAACTTAAACGAATGGGAATAGAACGTGGGCAGGAAAAGGGATGAAATAAGTCGAATAAATGTGAAGTGTAAAGAATATGTGACGTGACGATTTGTAACACAATATAAAATAAATTTATTATGAACAGAGAACTGATATAATAAGTTGAATAAAGAAGAAAAATCTGATATATTTTGAGTATGTTGATGAAAGGAGTGACGAGAGGCTGACAAAATAAATTTGAGGTGCGAATGTGGTTTTAACGTGTAGTAGAACACCAAGAAAATTTCGTTTGAACAAAGTGAATAGAATTTTGACATTGATTGATTGTCATCATTTTTTCCACCTACTGAAAAACAAACTTAAATTATTTATTGTGAAATTGTCCGTGAATTATCTGAACACTACTTGCTGAAAAAAGAAGACGGTTTTAAGTTCAAATACACTCAGAATAATTGAATTTTGTTAGGGAGTAGAGTAATTACGAACAAATTTTAAAAAAAGATAAAAAATGCTTGACTTTCAAAGGACGAATAAAGACCTTGAATAAAAGTTTTTTCTTCGTCGTTTGGTAGTCAGTATGTTTTTTGTTTTCACCGCTTTATTCGATTTGACGTTTACAAAAAATTGAATTGTATCTTTTATACTTATTTGACGACATATATGTACTCGTATATATTTTTCGAAGCGTTAAAAGGGGCCGATTGTTAGCTGAATATCTGGTTGAAATAATTTAAAATAAATACAGTTACGTCATGATAAATATTTAGTTTCCAGATAATAACACTATTTTTCTGTAATTTATCGTTTTTTTAAGTACATTAATATATTAATACTAAGCTTGAAATCTATTTTCGTATTTGTAAATCTTATTATTGGCGTTATTCATACAATACTAGTGTATCATAACTATACAGGACAATTCAAGTCACCTTTAAATTTTGATTATTGATGTAGCAATACTGTAGAGCGCTGTTTCGTTACACCTGTCGCATTAAAAGCTCATCAAGAATGTAAGACAATTATTAAGCGCTATAATACCATAAACATAAACTAATAATATTTTAAAGTTATACCAGTTCCATAGTGAATTTTCTGTAGATTAAACCCACAAGGCATGGAAGGTAAGCGAGCATTATAAAAAGTAGGACATACAATATTATCAATGATAAGAAGTATCTGAAGTATGTTTAAACTTTGAAATATATTAATTGAACTATTAACAAATTTTTAAGGTCTGTAAATGACTGAACAATGATGAATACGTACCACAGTTTGTGAAAAAACGGGATAAGCGCTTGTGCTAGAGGGGAAAATCCATCTTGTCAAAACGTAGCAAACATATACGAGTACTCATAGTGTATATATCTGCGGCAATCAGAAGCCGCAAACTTAATAATTTTTACACGAAATATCAATAAATGGTATTAAAATATTACATAACATTTTTTCTATGATAAATATTTTCGAAATTTATTTGGGGATAGTTGTTAGTTAACTTATTTAAAGATTTTGTGGCTAACGTAAAATTTGATGACCTCCGTGGCATAGTTGGTAAGACGTCTGTCTCCCAGCCCGGAGGTTGTGGGTTCAAATCCCACTAGAACCCAGTTTTTTTTTCAAATAAAAATCCAGCCTGGTTTTGACTTAAGGTCTCTTTAACATCTTTCTGGTCGGTTGGAAGAGATTGCCACATGGGAATAAGCCCACCAGATTGAATTGTATACAACGAAAGTGTAATACAATACAATGCAAAGTTCTATTTGTCAACATATCGACAGAAAAAGTGTATATTCGTGTTGTCGATTTTTGGTGGTTTGGTAAATTTATCTAATTACCCTGAAAAAGTTCAAAGCACGGTATTCAACTACTTAATTGAATGATAATTGCGTTATACAGCCTTAAAGCCAACGCCGATTGGATTGGACGGTGAAGATATGTTTCATTTTAATTTACGACTCAACAGTTGGAAAACGTTCTTCATGATAGACGCACAAAAATAACGTGTTTACTCGGCTAATTAGCATTCACATAGAAGCGACACACTCGCTCCCCGGTTATGAATCCAATATTCATAAGGCAAAGGTAACATGTTATACCCGAAACAATCAAAGGCGCCATCATCACCATTATTCTCCCAAGCTGTCAGCTTATGTGACCATGGTTTGCGCCAGTGAAGGAATGTTGACTTGGTTCATGATGCCAAGTGTACGACTACATACGCATTAACACTTAAAACGATTTTCATAAAATAATTTGTTAATATTGCACTTTAATTTAATGAGACATTTTGATTAAAAAGTAATATCTAATTTGATCCTGCTTATCAAAATAGTAAATGGAATAAAATACTGTCCCAAGTCATAGGAAATTATTTATTTCTTGTAGAACTATTACTCGAATTTTCCCATACCTAGATTACGATCGATTGGGTAATGAGTACTATATACTGCAGTCTCGGGCATATTTGGAGACAGGTTTAATGTCTTTAAATGTTCTCTGAGGAAGCGTTCATATTTATTTGAACCATAAATTCGACACCACGGTGTGACTCGTGTTGTTTTTTTATTCTCCTTTCGACATTTTTTTTTTCTTTCTAATATGTACCATACTAACTGTTAACTACAAAATTGAATACATGAAAAATATTAATAATTTCAATTGCATTACGTAATGTCATTTTAATATGTATATTATTGAGTGTAAAGGGGACTTCTTCAGCATTTTTTCAATCTTAAGTCTTGAATAGTTAACCATTTTACCTTAATTTTATTTAAATTGGACTTATGTTTATCTTATAATACCCCATTGAGAGAAATTTTATTTTTAAGTTATAAGTTGTATTTAATATGTAGGTATTGTATTATTTGAATTATTTCATTTGATAATTCTTTAGCTTACGTATTGCACTATAAATTTTTATGTTTATTCATCATATTTTGAAATATATGTATCTCTTGTTTAGAAAAAAATGTAAGTTTAATTTGAAAGATGTTGATAAAGTATATTTTGTTTTTTTTATTTGTTACCTATGTAAAATAGGCTTATGTGTCGTTTATTTTGTCAATAAATATGAGTTTATAATTGTGTCTTTGAACACCAACTTTTTTTAATCCCTCACACTTAGTTGTCGGTGCACAGGCGACATATAAACTTAAGGTCAGTTGTCGGCTGATCGATGACGTGTTTACTCTTACTTTATTCAAAAGTAAAATTTCGCGCGCAACTCATAAGCTTACCTTGAATAATTATTTTAAACTACGTAAAATTAAATCGTTCCTGTTTCAAGCACATGGAGGTGAAAAATTTTAGTCAATAATGCGTAGATAAAAAATAATACTTTTCTACTCGATCGAATTGGCCAGTGCAAAATAATCCGTGGAAACCATTTGAACGATATCTTGATGAAATCATAAACTGCGTGCAATATTCTTTCAAATTAAATTTTCAGGTCTATTTTTGGTTTATTAGTTGTAGTTTTATTTTATTTTAAAGTTCTATCGTTCTTAATGGGAATCCCATCTTATGATCCATTAAGGTACATAAGAGCCACCCACGGTCAACATATGAATGAAATTATCGTCAAACAATAATTGTCATTAAACAATCTATCAATTGAATTCAACTACATGACCCCTAAATCCATTTATATGTGTTTTATTTCAAAAACAAATCTTATCACATAAAAAAAACACCATATATGTGATTTTTTATAAATTGACAATTGTCAGTTTTACTTATTTATTTATACACAGTTAAAGATATAATTATCGATACCTAATTTTAAAAGTGAGATGATTTAAAATTGTATATCTGATAGTATTATGAATCTCCAGGTGTTAGACTGATTATCCAACATTCTTGTTCGGGAAATGCTGTCACCCTGGATCCAGTTTAATTCTTAATGGTATACTCGATGAGACATGTCGTGATGACAAAACCTATTGTTTCCATTCAAGTAGAAAATTTATCCTGTTCACTAAAGGATTCCGCGGCATGTTCCTCGCTAATGTATACATTGCGCGTCCTTTGTGTGTTATTCCTTGCAGACTACAAAAGCCGTAATATACCTGGCGATAAAGAAGAGACAAGCTCTTAATCTTAACACTATATAACGAACTAATTATTGTACAGTCTTATTGCAAATATGTGAACATTGTTTCCTCTTATCTTTCGGACATAATAAAGTCAAAAGCTTTACGATCATACTTATGTATACCAAACATTTTTTTCTGTGTGAACATTAGCATTTTTATTTAACGACCATTGTTTTTTTAGATATACGTATGTGAATGTATAAGTATTATAAGAGTTCAAACAAATACATTTAAAATAAAAAGAATACGAGTATATTCAAAATTTTCCCAACCGTTTTCCCTAGTTGAAAATGTTTTTTTTTATTATTATTGCTATACTGAGTATATATGCATTCAATCAACATACTCGTAGATAACGAAACGTACCGTAACATTGATTCCGATTTTGAAAAGACACAGAAAACACAAGTAGATATATTATATATACGCTCGCCGGATCCTTCGGAAATCGAACCTGAAATCATTTTGTAGATTTAGATGTTCTAACCAACTAGACTACAAATTGTAATTTGTTTTTATCAAACACTGCTTATTCCACTTGTTATAACGGTATAACCCTACCGGTTTCAAAGCTTTCACTTCATCATAAGGGGTGTACAAACATGATGAGGTGAAAGCCTTGAAACCGGTAGGTTTATACCGTTATAAAAAATGGAATAAATAGTGTTTGATAAAAATATATTACAATGTCTTTAAACCTCCACAATTTTAATGCCTAACTATAAATGATATAAAAACATGGACTTCAAATGTTTGCATTATGCCTTAGTATTTAATAAAAGTTTTCATAGACGAAAAGAGATTTTCAATACAACACAATAATACAATGGCATTATTCCTTCATCAAACAATTTCAATCAATCGCCAGTGAGAATAAACAATCTATTGACGCAATGTTATTGTCAGTTTATATGATTCCCAATATCCATTACTCTGTACAAGCTCCAAATGAGTGAACAAGAAAACCAAATATAAACCTTTCGGTCATCAACCCATCTGTAGGCTCGAACCTCTCTTCTGCATGTCATGTCTTCTCAAACAAAATGGATGACATCCTTGTTGTTACTGCCCATTAGCATATTAAATCAGCTACCACCTAACCATGATTTGTGGAACAAATTTCGTGGTAGTCATAAAGAAACAAAAATAAATAAAAATAACCCGACTGCTATCCGATTATTTTAAAATATTGAATTCATCTGGAGCCATATCTGATATTATGATCAATATGTACGTTGACCAGACTACGCAGGAATGGTTTTGCTTGTAGACATCATGGCCTAGTGATAAGTAGAACTCATTTAATTACAATAACATACATGTTTTTCTTTCTTCATTGCTTTTAATAGTGTTCATTTAATTTACTATGAGGACAAAAATCTTGGTAAATTTTCTTAGAAACATTGTAATTTAAACCTGAAATCTCAGAGTAGAAGACCGAATATGTTTCATATCTATCCTGTCGTGTAGCTCATGACTCCCATGATAGCCTCTAACAACTCATTTCTGTTCTCCCCTGCACTCTGCGGCTCGAAGGGCAGTTATTAAGGGTAGTCCAGTTGCGTATCTCGTTTGGTCAGTTCAACGTATTGAGATTCTTCCTCTTGTGCGTCGTCTTTCCGTGATGTCCGTGATTCTCAGTTCTTCGAGAATGTAGGCGTTAGTTCACCTTGCTCTCCATGGAGTTCGTAACATCCTTCTCTAGCACCACATTTCAAATACATCTATTCTACGTCTCTCACTTGCTCTCAGTCTAAGTCTTCGCGCCATATAAGACGAGAGATTTAACTATGCGCATTTTCTGCTAGTTCTGCTCTTTCATATATTTTCAAGCTTTAACATCACATTTTTTGCCATTCCAATTCTTTTCACTTCAGTCACACATCCTCTATTGTTGGTAATACTGGAGTCAATGAAAGTTAATGAAAATTTATATAAAGTAGCATTAAGAGCACTTTTTACGTTTATTTATCTTTTTATTTTTTTCAAAAAGCATTCAACTGCCTAACTAGGAGAGTGCCCGTCTTTAGGCAGGTTGTTTTCTGAAAGTAAAACAAAAAAAGGAATATATAATTTAGTCATAAATATACAACGTTCCACTATAATCCCATAACACCAAAAATAACATTAAAATTATAGAACACTAATTTTATAAAGGAACATTAACTGGTTCGTAGACTCAAAATAACACTCGTAAATTCACAAAAATGACGGAAAAGAGAAAGGCATGTGAAACACTAGCTAGAGTATTGAATTATATTATGTTGTATAGCACTTTCTTTGTTTATGGTACAGCCTGGCCGGTTTATTATCTTGTAGCAATAAGAAATATGTCAAAGATACTTTAAGTGAAAACCAAACCGAATATTTGTTCAATTTCATGGCAACAGGAATTGAACTCGCGACCCCCGGACTGGAAGACAGGCGTCTTATCAACTAGCCTGATAATCTTGGAACTTAATTTATTGCCTTTGGAATTTAAATTGTCAAGAATCTGGGATCGCTCAAAAATGATTTTTTAATCAAAGTCCAACCTAAAAATTAACAATCTTGATTCTTTATTTCTTTGAAGAACTGTACCACACATAGACTGATGTTATTTCTTAATTTTAATCGGCTAAAAATTGTTGTTTCTTTTTTTAATTTCATTAATCATAATAGTTATGTTATCATGTAATCATATTTTTTTTCTTAAACAGTGATGGCACAAATCATTTAAGTACCGCTAGATTGCCTATATAAAAATATTATTTATTAATAAGCAATCCAAAAACAAAAGTAACATTAAAAAAGTATATTGCCATTTCTTTATGTGATATGTGTTCGGCCCAGTCACTGGACCCTGTTAGAAGCTAACGATGATTGTTAAAGGTTTTTTCTTAATGATGGATGATTTATAGTTCGGAATATAGATGTAGCCTAATGTTTTAGATTCAATAAGAAGCTGATATCATTGAGTGTTTATACTTTAACAGGTTTACTTTTGAAAGTCACGTGTACTTGTACATTTAATTTTAAAAATGTTACTACATAATAAATGTAGAATTGACGATGTGTCTAGCCTTTATAAACAGAATCACGCAATATTCGTATGTTATATCCATTTTACTCCCTATGTAGATGCAATTAAATAAGGTTTTTCCTAAGAAATTTCATACAAATATGAGAATTACATTTTTTAATATTATATGTGAAACCTAAAATCAACAAAACTTTAGCGATTTTTTTCTTATACCTTTGCGACCTTAGTTTCTAGTTGACATTGCGGTATTTAAGCTATAAATTTTCTATATCAATATTGAATAACTTTTCTTGTGCGTTATGAATGATAATTTAATGCTGGCGATTAGGTGTAGGGAAAAAATGCTGAAAATATAAAAAAGTTAACAAAACCTTCAAAATTCTTAATATTTTAAAATATTTATGACCTTATTCAATATTCCCAATCGCTATTCCCAAATATTAGCTTTTCCCAAATATTAGCTATTCCCAATCGAGCGTCACGGTTACACAGTGTTTTTTTTCTCATAGATCTAAAATAAACATTTAAAAAAAAATTAAAATGATTAACCTTCCAACCGTAGACTCCCGATTTTACTGGAAAGTATTTACACGTTTCTGTTGACTGGCTCTGACTTGCTCATATACATAACTCACTTGGTGTATACATAAATACTTTCTTAACTAAGCGAATACGACTTATTATAAAATAATTCGTGTATATAAATGGCAATCCATGCAAAGAAAGGTTATCTTATTTATATGATACTCATTTAAGCGACACTTCAGAGACCATTTATGTTTTACTCGTATGTCAAAATTTGACTGCCTATTTATTGCTAAGCAATACACCCTGCTTAGTATTTCAAATTATGTTTATTTGCTGTATGGTTATATGTTTTCTCCATTCTGATATTTTCTCTCGTTTGTTTTAGATTATCTCTCATTAACTTCACTTATTTAAATAAACGTCATTTGTCTATTCGATGTCATGTATGAAATTAAAAATATACTTGATAGGTGGATTGTTTTTTATTTTATTTTTCTAATTTGCAGGTTACCTTGAGTTTCCTCTTTAAACGAAGCTATATAAATTGTCCTTTTATTACGTTTTATTATTATAGTATTATTGTAACATTAATACGAATAGCTCCTAGATAAAATTAATACGAGTAGTTTTTTTTTATTTGCTCAGGTAATGTAATTCAGTTAACCCATCCGTCCTGATAATTTGTATGTTCCGGATAATTATTTGATACAACGAACTCATAGATTGTTCTATCAACCTATAAGTCGAAACTACCTGTCTTTGGAAATGCTGGTAGGTGGAGCAACCAGAATTTTTAACCGTGTGTGTCCTCATATAGACGTGTTTCACGTGTCGCTTAGCTCCTTCACGAAAAATGTCTTAAATTTAGTGTTATACTTGAAATCATTTCATTTTTTATATTATTTAAAATACTACATTTTGTCATCATGTTTTAGTGTAACATGTAAAATTTTACTATTGTTTTTATCAAATAAGTTTTATTTTTTTTAATTGTTTTATACAAGTTTTTTGTACTTATTATATATGGTCTTTTTACGAATTATGAAAACCTGTAATGTGCAAAGGACCTGAAAAAAAATTAATAAATGGAGTTTAATAGTATATTCGAAATGTTAAATATCTGCGGTGACGGTTAAAAATGCGACATGAATGTTTGAAATTCTATTACTCGTATGTCTTGCATTCAACGAAGATAAACCACCCGTCTTTGCACAAGATGTACTTATTGTAAACACAATTCAACCTCAACGCAATATGTAACTTCAAAGCTGTACAACATCTATCATTAAACGAAATCCCAAGATAATTCGTCTTGAAATCATGATGAGATCTTCAATTATTAATGGCATACTTTTTTTAATGTTTTAATAAAATTTTATACGTGTTCGAGTATGAAATTCATTTTATTATTCGTATGGAATCTAAATATTTATCATATTGGCGACGTGCAAATATTTAGCGTTGCTGCGATACTACATTGTCTTCGGTTCGTTAATCAAACCTTCGGATTTTAGACCCCCTGTACCATCATAAATCGAACCCCCGGAAAGAAGTCAGACACCTTATCGACTTGACCAAGGAGGGTAATAGACTGCAAGAGAGCGAAAAACAATCGCTACCTGTCACAGTAATGACAAATATATGATGGGCTGGTGCACCATAGTGTAAGGAGGTTTGATCTAAAAAACGATAAATATGTCTAAGAAAATTGTAAGAGTAGAAGGAAATAAAATAGGAATTTTGTAGTCTAGTTAGTAAGAAGCACAAGTCCGGTAGTTGTTCTGGGAAGAGTGAAAGAGGTCCATGGTACTACTCCTGAAGCTGTATCATATGAATATCTATATGAGAAAGAAACCATACAAGAAAGGAAGAAGAGCTTACAATTATAACAATTAATACGGAGCCGTTCAAAAAGTGGACTCTCCTCAAAGCGCTCTGACTCGGAATTCGAATTAATGACATTAAAAATATTAAAAAATAAATATAGAATATATAAGTTAAATATAAGGATAGGAAGATATACTACTACACTTAGAAAACATATTTGGTAAGAAAACCGCCGATAACTTACCAAGGGAAGAAGAACTATAAAGTTACCTTTTTTAAGATCTTTTGACGATAGATATTAACATCTTCGGCTTAAGGTATAATATTATGTATGTGTGTAGTGTTCATATATAATCAAATAGTTTGATAAATTTTCCCAAAAAGGGTTGTCTTCACTTGATCACCAACGGTAAGAGACCTGTCATAATAACTCGCTTTAATAGATCGATTCAAAACAAACGATTTATTCAATAATGACGAAATCGTCTTTAAATCCTAATCTTTTCTGAAGGAACATATTTTCACAAAGCAATAAGCCGGTTAGGTTGAACTTATATAATAAATACAATAGAAAGTTAATAAAAATCTGTCTTTAAAACCAAGAAAGTATTTAACCGTGCTGATAGTCTATATAAAGACGTTTTATGGTATTGAAAAAATGTCCAGCAGCAAATCGGTTAAAGTAGACTACATGTACGAGTATGTATCGACAATGGAAAAAGTCGTTCCTAAGATATTTTTTTTTGCCAGAAATAAAACAAATTTCTCAATAATACCTCTGAGGCCTAGATGGTAAGACGTTTATCATCCATTAGAACCCTATTTTTTTTAAATAGTTACATCATGGTTTTATTACTGCAACTGTAACAGCGTTCTTATTGGTATAAAAATATTGGCAAATGAGAATACATTTGTTAGACTGTACTAACGTAAGTTTAGTATAATACAATGATGATGATAGCGAATTTTACAACAATACACGGTTTCCAACTACAACAAATGTCAACTTTTGTCTCTAATTAAGTGTACAAAACACTTATTCTCTAGTCAAATTAAGCATCCATTTTCAACTAAAACAAAACTATTTCTTAGCCCAAACCACTTTCTCCTACCTTTCTTCTACTCAACTTACATTTATGGTATGTTAAGTTCAAGTAATTTTCGAGTAATTTCCATAAATTTGAAGATGTTCGCCTCTACAGACGCGCTAATGTAATGCAACCCCAGGGATCCCCCTGCGAATAAGTTAATATTACTACTACTTATGTTAAAACAGAATAATATCTCAAATAATAATTATTCTAAGTCGAGAATAATGCCCACAGAACTTTAGTTGATTTCCTAGATATGAACTTGTAGCGAAATCGTGTGGAACTATAACCGTCTGACATAAAGGTTAAAACTAAAAGAGAATATATTGCGTAATTACACTGTTGTTGTAGTAACATTCATATTAGGATATTTTTTTTAAACTAAAAGAGAATATATTGCATAATTACACTGTTATTGTAGTAACATTCATACGAGAGTTAGTATATTTTTTTAATTGGATTTGTCAAATTTGATTGAATAACACAAAAATTATTATAATTTATCATCTGATTAATCAACCTAACCTTAAATGGTCTAGTTGATAAGATGTTTGTCGTCCAGCCTAAGGGTTAGGAGTTCGATTCCCGTTAGTACCCAATTTTCTTAAAAAGGTTTCGGTCTAATTTCCCTAAATACGTTTTTGACATATTGTTTTGTCAATCGTTTGTAAGAGATTTATTGACTGTATGACAATAACTCCACCAGATTTTTTCTGTTTATAAAGTATAGTAAAAAAACACATTCGTCGTAAATAATATAGCCTAAAGAGCTTATTACCATGTATCAATCTCTACCAACCACTCAGAATTTTTCAGAGGCATTAAGTGAAACTTAACTGGTCTAACCAACTATGCCTCAGAGCTCATTAAATTCACAGATTTTTTAATAAGTTTTATTTAGTTACTAACCTTACGTTTAGGCTTTTAAAAATTTCCATGGTTTTTTTTAATCAGCCTCATTTGATTGAACCTGAGCGACACAATTATGTTATTAAAACTAGATATACTCGTATATTTAGGCGAAAATGTATACTCTGGGGTGGGTTTGACACATTGAGTGAATGGAAGACTGAATAAACACATCTTTATTACGACCGTGAGTAAGAGTCGTAGCAGATGAAGACCGAGATAAGTAAGGTTGAACCAAGATAATCATATTTTAACCCTCGGTCGTGCACAATACCAATCCTAACACGTTCTGGCGCAACTCATCTGTGAGATTAAAAATTAAATATCTGCTTAGGCTTAAGGGAAAGCTTATTAGAGTGAACTCTTCACTCAACCATGATTATATAACATTTGTATAATTCTTTGCACTTTTCAATAACAACATTTTTAATTTTCTCATATTGTTTTACTTAAAATAGAAGGTAACTAGTTAACAACATTCTCAGTCTTTTGTTGGCAGCTTATCAACACAACTAATGCAATTCAGTAACATCACCATTTTTTTCAGTCATTTAATACCCACAATAGGTTTGTAAAAAAGATTTAGCACAATAAAAAGTATATGGAATTAACTGTCAACTAGGTACCTCATCTCACAGATTAGATGCGCCCGCCCAAGGGTTAAACTAAGAGAAATCGAAAAAACTGTATAACAAGTATAGGCGTGAAGGAGGCGTAGGGAGCGTGCCGTAAAGCCATTTAAGTGTTTTATCCTCTGTGCTTACCCGTACATTAGAAGCAGTATTACAGATGGCAATGGTTCAGAAGAAGTCTTTTTTATGGAATTTAAATAATATTCTTAGATATTTTTTTACATATCACGATACACATTCCAATCAAAGGTCTGGTCCCTCACATTTATGGTAGCTGTGGCCAAATCAGATCCGAGGCGATCCTATGTCTATTGTTATGGTTTATTTTAAGTCCTTTAAACCTATTTAAATATTGAATTTAACTGGATTATATCTCATTAGATATTTTTGCGAAAACATTAATGATGTTCTCTTTAGAAAAATATCTGGGTTTAAGTGGGATTTGAATCCGCAACCTCCGGTCTGGGAGACAGGTGTCTTACCCACATGCCACAGAGGTTGTCATATCCTAAAAATAAAAATAAAAATTTCCTCGCGTTAATATTGTTGGTATGCATATAGGTTCATATCTAGAGTTGTTTTGTAGCTTTACTTACATTTTCCCCTGCTCTCGAAAAAAGAAAATTTCCTTAAGCATGTGAACAAACAATGCCTCGCCTTATATTCACTCATAAAATTCCAGGTAAAATTATAATGAAGCTACGTATAACGATGAGTTAACTGAGTATATGTACAGTTTATAAATCTCAATTTTATACAGTGGGGAAATACGTGATGAAAATAATCACGTAGCAAGTCAACTCGTAAAATTTTTAAGAAAACCATTTACAAAGCAATATTTTCCATTTATGCGAGCAATATTTCAAATTCACTTGGAATAAAAGCCATTTTTGTATTTATTAGGAAAATGGTTTCAAGTTAATGGAAAATAAATCATAGTAATGATTTTCATAGAATATTTTGCTTTTTATTTTATTTTTATCCATATTGATATGAATACTATTTTAATTTTTATAACACTTTTGAGCATAAATGTTTTATGATATATTTAAAAATTCAATATAAATATTAATCAAATTTAATATCATCTCTAGAGAAGTGTATCTTCTATTCACATGAAAGTGAACCGATAAAAAAATGTATATCATATACGAGTATATCAATGCGAAATAAGAGTGAATAATTAATTTTTATTAATTTATTTTATAAAGCTTATTATGTATACACGTTAAACGTAAATATATAAAAAATTTAAATATAAATTATTTATAGAAACAAGAAAATAAAAATTACATACAAAGCTTAAGAAATAGTACAGTAAAGAAAATAAAAATTAGTGAACAAGAATTACTTTTTAAGCCAAAACAACAAATTCCCATTACTAAGAAAGCACGAAATTCTTAGTTAAAAAACATTTTCAGCGGTGTTGAAGATGTCGATATCTGAGGCCATATTCAGAAGGGACGGCCTGTGATACAGAGAAAGATTTGGTAGGCTAGTTCAACTTACAGCCAGTCTAAATCGATTTATATTTCTGTATCTTAAATTGTTGTCAGGAACATAGAACCTTATATTTTCCAACAAAGTTGGATTATTTGTAGCTCCCATCAGCAACATGACAATATAAAAACAAACGCTGATATCCCCCCTAACGCTAAAAAGGTAGTATCAAGAAGAAGTCTTGAAGGATAGAGCCATATCAAGAAGAAGTCTTGAAGGATAAAGCCACAGATAGAATCCGCCCGTAAATATAGAGCTCTTAAAAATGTATTTTGGAATTTCGTAACTATTTGAGAGTAACGAATTCCCCGTGGAATCCACACCAATGCTTTACATTCTAACTTGCTGAAAGTAATGAAATATTAGAGCAAGTTCAAGAATTGTCTTATTGAGGTTGTATTTTTTCAGATAATTGAAGAGTTACGAGGTTTATTGGACGACGTGTAGCGATAGGAAAAAATGTCAATGGGGCAATAAAACATGTATACTCGAACTAGACAGTATCAAAATCTAAAAAGATGATTGACCTCAACAGTATTTTAGTTACAACTTTGATGTACGGGGATGAAACATGCAAGTAGAATAAGGCTAAAAAGAGCCGAATAAATGCTGTAGAAATGCGTGCACTTACGAGTAAAAGAATACATACGACAGAAGGGGTGTGTGTGAACTTAAGAATGATGTGGTGAGCAAGACGTAGTAGAGCACTCTAAGATGGTCTGTGTACGTGGAACGAATGAATTAAGAATAACTTACAAAATAAATATGTAGTGTAAATGTGAGTGAAAGGCGTGGTAGAGGAATACCAAGGAAAGTATTGTTGGATCAAGTCTATGATATGTTGAAAGAAGTAAATGTAAAAAGTCAAAGCAATCATTAGAGCTGAATGAGAAGTTGTATGGATGTAAAATATACGAAAGATGTGACACGATTGAAAAGTCTGTCGCTCTCTTCATTCTGCCTACTCCGATAGGGAGACGGTATTAAGGTATATATGTATGTAATAAAACTTTAAATGAGACGCTACTCAAAAATAATCAACATAATTAAACGCGTAGGTTTAAGCCTAATTATGTAAAATGTTTATGTAGAAAACATAAAAAAAAAGAAATGTTTAGGTAGAATTACCCAGATCAAACATGGAGTCTTTTATTCGTGTTGTTTTCGGTATATTATCTGCCTGTTTTTATTTGGGCGGGCGGAAAAGTGGAATTTTAATTAGATTTGAACCTAACAATTTTAAATGAAGATATTCCCACTGGAAGAATTAATTAAATTACAACATGATCAATCTTATTTGCTAAATAGAGATTAAGATTATTTGCTGAAGAATTAATTTGAAGGAAAAAAAACATTTAATCTGTTATGTTTATCTATTAGTATTATATATTGAAAGAACCAGAAAAACTCTAAAAAATACTAGTACTCTTCAAAATGAAAAAGTGGAGCTAAGAATACATTTTACTTGAACCAAGTGACTACCTTTGTAGCCCAATTTATAATACGGTTGTCTTACAACCGGGTAGGTTTGATTACCGTTGGTACCCAGATTTTTTGAAAAGGCTCCCAAGATGGATTACTTTAAGCTTATTTAGCACCTTTCTGGTTAGTTGGTGTAATTGTTACATGACAATAAATTAATCAGTTTGTGATATGCAACGAAAGCGTTATATCTTCAACAAGTCCATGTCAACAAATGCAGAAAGAATTATTGAATTAAAAATAAAAAACTGATTTGTTTTGAAAAGAAGTTGGTTTGGAATGCTTGAGGTAAATTAAATATTATTTAAAATAGTAACTTTCCATCGAATCTCTAGAGGAATCAGTGCCTTTTATTAATTATGACACATGTCTGTGAGATGTTGAGCTTGACAAGGAAGAATGAAACAAAACTGAGAGTTGTGTAGCAAACTGTGGAAGTAGGCTGGATTAGCATAACCACAAGATACAAAAGAAGAAATTGAGTTAGCTTTAAGACGGAAGTTAACATCCTATCACTATTTTAAAATACCCTTAACTGCCCCGTTGATCCCTCTTATCTTACCGAAAATATTCAGCGTCTTTCTGATCATATACTTACGATACCCTGTACCAAAGATTGTTTAATGTCCAGTTAAACGTTCTTTTTTTACGTCGTCCTTTAGTGTCCATGTGGCGAGACTCTGGAACCAGTTACAAACAAATGTTAGACTCACTCAATCATTGGCATGTTTTAAAAAACGACTGAAAAAAAACTATTCATTTCAAGTCAGTAATATTACGTATTTTATTCCTGATTTTTATTTCTTCTTCACCATCCTTTCCTTTCGCTTTAGGTGTAGTGTAATGCATGTGTGTAGTGTTCATATAAAATTATGTATTTTGATGAGATCCCCTAAAAAGAGTTGTCTTCAAGTATATCCTTAAGATGCACACGCCACCCATATCTCGAACACTTAGAGACAGACCATTCCACGTCACACGACCAGCAACGGCAAAAACCCTGTTATAATATTGTATCTCACCCTATTGGAAATTTGGAACAATATATTTATTCGTTGATAACAAAACAACTTTAAAGTTTTATCATTTTTGAAAGAACATCTCCTAGGCACAATTTCAAAAGGTACAATGACATTGTCCTAACAGATTATTATTATTGGAATTGATGCATGGAGGTGTAGCATCGACGATAAAAACTCAAGGTGTTTTTATATGTACTATATAATATGTAAGTTTGTTTAACTGAAATTGAACTCACATAAAATATAACTGGTCTCATGATAAAAAATAAGTCTCGTATAATGAATTAAGCGACTTTGCCATTAGGTTGGGTAAAAATCAAAGTTTCAAGAAGAGAAAGATGCCTCACTACAAAGGCACATAAACTAGAATTTTATTTATTTTAGAAAATGTTTTGCAGTACCGAGACACGTGGCTAACAATATTGTAAAGAAGATATTCTCCCATTGTAAGATTCAATTAATTTAGAACATGACCAATCTCGTTGGGCAAATAGGGCTCTTGATTTGTCTTGAATCATTAACAGGAATCAACCGGATAGACTTTGCACAACGGAAAGGCAGAATCACTAATCGAACTATGCCAACAGAACTGGGATTGAGGGGGCTTAAATAATCGTCAATTGGTATTTGCGGACTTCTCTCACCCCCTTTCTCTCTGTTTAGAAATACCCCCTTCATTGAGGCTAATTAATTGGCTTTCTCTCATTGGGTCTACAAAATTGAAAGATTCAAGTGGTATCAGGGCCTCCTGTGTTTAATTTTGAAATTATTTATCAATCGAAAAATGTTGAAAATGTAATCGAAAAAAAATCATGAGAGAATGAATTGAGAAATAAACATATATGTATATATATATATATATATATATATATATATATATATATATATATATATATATATATATATATATATATATATATATATATATATATATATATATATATATATATATATATATATATATATATATATATATATATATATATATATATATATATATATATATATATATATATATATATATATATATATATATATATATATATATATATATATATTTGTCTGAAATGAATGAAGAGCGAGAAAGAGGTTCACGACGACCATTCACAAATTTGGTGGAGGGGCATCATTTGTTCTAAGTCAGTTGTGTGGAACTTCATTTCCCTGGTGACTATGAAGACCAATTCTCGATCTGCATAGTCGATTACAGACATCACACTTCCAAGATGAACCTCTTCTGAGATTGGTCCTTCGCTCTTCTGTCTCCTCCTTTCCAGCTTCCTTTACCAGTTGATACCATGGACCGCCTTTCATCTGAAACATTTTTTCAGTTTCGAAGTTTTTGAGCAAGAAACTCCCACTCCTCAGGGAGTTGACTGTGATAACCCTCCCGATGTTATTGATGTTGGATCTTTGTCATCCCATACAAATCTTTTAGGGTGATATTTCCCTTTATACATTTAAATATTCGTTGTGAATTTACTCTATCCTTACCAATTTTCTCCCCAAACTTTTAGTCTAAATGCCACCGTAGTTACACTTGAAGGAGGGAAAGGTTGAGGGAGTCAACCCAGACAAAAAATCCGGAGCAAAGCATCGCAAACAACCTGAGCTGGTAGTTTCTGCAACTGAACTCACTTCAGATATATAGTATTAGCCCCTGTTGTTCCACTTGATTGTAATATATGAGCACAACAACCACCCTACATCAACAAAAATGAAAATACATAATAGTGTGTTGTTGCCCACCTTAGTAAAGGGTCTTTCAAATTGAGCGGTTTTTTTAATTAAATTTTTTTTAATTCTTGAATAAAACGCACAATTCGCTTTGATTTCAAAAAACTTTTTATTGATCATTAAAGTATAATGTATGATATTTAAACTCAAAAAACAATATCCGCCAAATATCTACCTCTTGCAGCTCCACAGATGTCCACTCTTTTGTCAAAACTTTCAATGACATTTTGGCATAATTGCGATTCTAACTCACCAATAACGCGAATAATTGCGTCTTTCAGCTCAGGAATTGATTGGGGGTCATTTTTATGGACCTGATTTTTCACGTAACCACAGAGAAAATAGTCCAACGGTCTCAGATCACATGATCTTGATGGTCAATTAACACCACCGTTTCCGGAGATTACAATACATAAAATAATTCAACAATTTGAACGCGTTGTTGTATTGTATACGACTCCATTTTTATAAATGTCATACATTACACTTCTCAAATGTCACAAGACCCAGGCAAGTTCGCGACGCCATCAGTGTTTCATTCAAGAATTTAAAAAAACGCTCAATTTGAAAGACCCTTTATATGATAGTGAAGCTTAAACTTGGCAGGTGAAGATTAAAATTTAAACTAATATTTTGAAGATGTGTATACAAAAAAAAACGTGGAGTGGCAATATATGAAAGAAGGTGGAACGTTGTTGAATCAAGTGGAACAGATTTTGTTAACAGGTAAAGTGAGAAGTATGAATAATAGAAGATTGAGCATGACGACATGTAGTAATGTGGAAAATATGAAAGTTGTGTGCTTGTAAAATTTAAGAAACTTGTTCTCTGTGCCTACCCTGCAAGGGAAACGTGATGATATTTTAGTACTTTCAAATAACCTCCATGAAAAGTTAATCTAAATAAATCCAACCACTGTTATTTATTTTGCAGAAAATTAAATATCTTACTGACCTTTAATCTTATAAGAACTAAAACAGCCCTGCTGGTTTCATCTGACACGCTGTTTCAACTCCAATTACACGGTGTTGACTCAAGTGCCACACACCATAGACCAAACATTGCCGCTCCTGCAGTCAATCCGCATTCACTGGGAGCACACGTGTCATTTATACAATCCACCATCACTCAGTCCCTTCACAGTGGACCCTTTATATAGGTATACACCTCAAAGGGTTAACATTTTTAGATCTCTTCCAGTATTTGGAGTCTTTATATATTGTTCAATTGTTGTCACCAATAGTGAGAGACATTTTTTTACTAGGGAAATTAACCATGTGAGAATAATTTGTTATTTTGGTATAATTTATTATTATGTTGAAACTTTTTTGATGAAAGACTAAAAAAATGCCAGGAAGTAGGCATAATTTCGAGATGGATATCGTTATGATTGATAAATTTTGGAAATGCAACTAATATATGAGCGTTATTCAGAGACAAAAGATATAGGATACTTAATGAAGTGAGTGATGATTATAAAGGGTCTTTCAAATTGAGCGGTTTTTGTAAATAAATCTTTTTTAACTCTTGAATAAAACGCACAATTTGCTTTGATTTCAAAAAACTTTTTATTGGTCATTGAAGAATGTATGCCATTTAAACTTAATAAACAATATTAGCCAAATATTCACCTCTTGCAGCTCCACAGATGTCCACTCTTTTGTCAAAAGTTTCGATGACATTTTGGCATAAATGCGGTTCTAACTCACCAATAACGCGAATAATTTCGCCCTTCAGCTCAGAAATTGATTGGGGGTCATTCTTAAAGGCCTGGATTTTAACGTAACCCTAGAGAAAATAGTCCGACGGTGTCAGATCACATGATCTTGGTGGCCAATTAACATCACCGTTTCCGGAGATTACAATAGATATAATAATTATCAATTTGAACGCGTTGTTATATTGTATACAACTCCATTTTTATAAATGCCATACATTAAACTTCTCAAATGTCATAAGACCCAGGCAAGTTTGCGACGCCATCTGTGTTTTATCCAAGAATTAAAAAAAAACACTCAACTTGAAATACCCTATACATGTTCGTTGAAGAGGAATATAACTTCCATATCTGAGCTTCAGACTCCTCAGAAATATCCGCTTTGGTGAGTTGACGGACAGCAGAAGAAACATGGTGGGCAGCGCAAGAGATATACGACACTGTTGATGGTTTGTACTCGGAGTATCTGACTGACTGTGGGATACATTTGGGATAATTAGTGGATATTTAATTGGGATTGTTGGGAGAAAAACATGGTCGTAGAGAGGAAATTATAGAATTGGTTACATATATAAATGTTATAAAATACACATATGTTATGTTGCATATTAATATACTAATATTTTTATATATCAAGACATATAAGAACGAATTGCATGACACACTTAAAAACACAAACGCCTAGCACAACCAGGATCAAATAGCAGCAGATCGAGTCAAATCGCGTAGCACTATCAGAGATGCAATGGAGCGAGAAGACACAGACAAACTGTAAGTACTGAAGTGCTCATCAAAAAATGGTTTATATAGGCGTCTTCGATGGCACCAACAAGAATTCAAATCCCCCACTTAGTATTGTATCTTCTACAGTACTGGGTAATAAAAGACATTCTTCTTTTTCTGCGTTCGACTTTTTTTCTCCAGCCAGGTCATATCGTCCAGTGTTATGTTGTTTAGCTCCGGCATGCCTCCAGAGAATACGTACAGTGGACAGCTATGTACGATCTGGCCCATGGTCTGAATTTCCCCGCAGTCACAGAAATACGACTCCGCTAGGCCCCACTTGAACATATCTTATACAGTACGGCTTACTACACATCTGATCCTATTTAGCGTACACCACTCCTTCAGAGGTAGGAAAAACCCAAGCATCCCTACCGTCGAATCGCCCACAAGATTCCTTTTTTTTTTACATCTCATTCCGTCCAACGGCACCGCCGTTTATAGGCGATCGGTCCGTTGTCTATTTGCTCCAGTCTTCCAGATTGGACGACGGGAGGTAAAATGTAGTGGAGGGGGTTCTCTTATTTCCGTTACAACAGGCAGTGCCAAAAACCAATAAACCCGCCAGGTTGTACTGTATATAAGAAAAGTGTAATACAATACAATACAATACAGTTGGTCGATTTGTGACATCCTCTTCCAATGTTTAATGAGATAATATTTTGTTTTTAACCTGGCAAGTTTATTTCCATGTGGCAATCTCTTCCAACCAACCAGAAAAATGTTTTTATAGGTCCTAAGTGTTAACCAGACTGGAACCTATTTTAAAAAAATTGGTTTCCTTGATGGCTTAAATAGATATTCAATGACGAGCTATTACCTAAACAGTTTAAAACACTTGAACTAACGTTTCTTCCTCTAGACATTTGGCTATCAATAACATGAATTATTGCCTAGTAAATATGTTTCTACCAAGTCTGTATAAATTGAGTTAACATTATCTAAAATATATCATAGCATTAATAAAGTAAGCAACCAAATTTTGCGAATATACGTACATTAAAATGTAATTATATGGAAAAAATCTCCATTTAATCACACTCCATAATTTATCATCAAACTCAAATCCGACATAAATACGTAATTGGTTTCATATTAAAAAAAAATTATTTCAAACATCTAAATGAAATAGAATGAAAGTATCGAAAACAGAAAGGTTTTGTTATGGCATAAAGTATTTTATACAATCTCTCTTATTTATTAAAATTCCGTTCGATTTTTCTTCACAAGTTAGCAAAATTAATGAAGAGAACTTTTAATGAAACTCTTTATTAATGTAAGTTGACATTTAATCATTCATTAAGTAAACAGAAAAGATACTTAAGCATATTTAATATTTCATCATTAATCACATCTTATTCTTCTTACAGAAAATCGTTAAGTGAGACCTATATTTTCACTTCCAAATTTTAACTCGTATCTAATTTATCACCAAATTTTCTTACATAACACTTCGTGTTTTCAAAATAATATATCTTCATCACTTAAAATATGTATTATTATAAAAATTATCTTTATTACAAGATATTATTTTACTGATAATTTAAAAAAAAGTTAGATCATAAAATGACGACC
The DNA here is from genome assembly GCA_949825065.1 of Odontocerum albicorne. NCBI lineage: Eukaryota > Metazoa > Arthropoda > Insecta > Trichoptera > Odontoceridae > Odontocerum > Odontocerum albicorne. The sequence goes on from OX463851.1 coordinate 28,027,520, forward strand.
TGCGTGCCCTAGTTGGTAAGATGCTCTGTCTTCTACTTGGAAATTTAAAGTTCGTTTTCCAATGGTATCAAAAAAAATAAAAGAACAATCTGCTTTAATAATGACTATTTGTAAAGCACCGTTTACAGAGCAGGCTCTCCTCAAATAGCTTCGACCAGGAGCTCGAACTCACTGTGATTGGCAGATTAAAATTATTACATAATAAATATATAAATTGAGAGTAAGGTTAATAAGGTCCTGGCTGCGGTCATCAGTATAGGTACTACCCCAGTACATTTGGTAAGAAACCCGCAGAAAACTTCCGAAAACCTTCCGATATGTCATAGTTACACATTCGGCTTTAAGTGTAGTGTAGTGTAGTGTATCTATGTAGTGTTCATATTAGTTTAAGAGTTCGTCTGGAAATAAACTTGCTTGCGATAGACGTTACGTACGTGAGAGCTGTCAACAAAAAAATTAGAGCAGAAGATGATGAGTTCCGTGGCTTTGTTAGTGAAACGCTGGTCTTCCTCCCGGGTGTTTCAGATTCGATTCCCGATAGTACCCAAAAATATAAAAAAAGGGTTCCAATGCGGCTAAAGAATTCAGATAGTAACAAAACTCATGTGATCTAGATTTGTGCAATTATTGTTGACTGTTGACGTGCGTTAGTGTTTCAAACTTGTGCGACGACAACCTGTCAATAAATTACCGACTCTAATAATTCTTAGCCCAAATCTGCGATTACTAGGGTCGAATGCAAAATTGTTTCTTTAACATTTCCATATGATGAATTTCTATAGCATATTTAAAATAAGAGGCAGGTATGGTGTGAATACAAAACAAACTAGTGGGCGTTATATCATGTGGCAGTATTTTTAAACATATCAAAAAATATGATCAAAAGCCTGTTTTGAAATAAGCTGGTCAGAAAGTATTTATTTTGGGTGTCAAAAGATATCGATTCCCCAAAAAAAAAGAAAAAAAAACGTTCTATCAACTAGTCTATAGAGGCTAGTCTATGATTACAAATTATAGAAACTTTATGCTGAGTGTTGGTTAAATTTCTTTTTCAAAATACAACATTTACAATTTACGTCGTTTTGATGGAAGAGCGATAGTAGAGAACAAGTACATAACAATATAAAAACTCTCCATATTGTGGAAACAGAGACCGAATTCACTATCTAAAGCCTGTAACAAAAGTGGTTCTGACGAAATGGTCTTATTCCTTTATCATAAATTTCATATTTTTATCCTTAATACTAAAATACTCAGCTGTAACATTGACATTCTTACACACACCTTAATCTCAAGCTTTTACATACACAAATCCAACCACATAAAAATCATGTTAACCTTTCCCTTCCTGTGCTAAAAAAATCCGCGCGTTCCGGTGCTATGTATTCAATACACATGTACAAATGAGCGATTTAAAATCGGAAAAATGAGAATATTCATAGCTAATCGCTTAAATGAATTAAATTTGAAGTCAAAAGTGATATTAATTGAAATTTAATTTCTCAAAAACATGAAAAAAAATAGGCCGATGTTTACAAAACGGGCGAAGAGACCACCTCAAATGGATGCCCCAGAGCTTCCGAGAACTGAGACGGGACACGGTCTCGGACTGTTATACATCTAAGTTATAAACAAAATTGCGAAGTGAGATTTTATTTCTCGCGTTCCCATATACCGAAGTAGAGTGAGACGTGAATAGCGTCACTTCCTCATCCATAGCGGTTTTTATTAATGAATATACCTACGTCACACACTGGCACACGTTTGATTGTGTTGGTGAATTCATTCCCGATTTTCACAAAACATCTCTGATGTGGCCGATAAGTGCTAATTATTATTAATATTATTTTTTCATTCAATGCATTACTGAGGAATACCAAAAATCTACGTAAATGTGTAAATGCGTAAATGCATTACTGAGGAATACCAAAAATCTGAACCCAGTATTTATTATATTTATAGAGATATTAAAGTTTTTAGTAGCCATGTGTTCTAGTTACACATCACAAGGAGGGAAGGGTTAAATAATTCCTCATCGGAAATACTATATTCACATTAGTCAATCACTTATATGCTCTTCTTGAGACCTATAAATGTTCATCATTCCTCGTTCTCCCCCTGTCAACGAATCACCTTATTTTTATTTAAATTTGAAAATCCTCCCTCACCCTTAGAAATCCATTTTAAATTCTTAACACAGGGTACTAAATGTCCTTCATATCACTTGATTTTAACCGTTATGGACGAAATTCTCATCTTTATTTTTATCATTGTCTTTTTTAAAGTTACATCAATGTTTAAACATGACTTTTTCTGTACTTTGGAAGACTGGTTATCAATCATTCTTATAATATATTTTCTCTGTGTCTAACGCCCTTAAGTTATGATTTATCTTTGTGATGTATACGAATTCCATCTTCCTCTGTATGTGAATTCCATCCATTTTACTTACCCAGCATTCCAATTATGTTTTGTTACTGAGTTTTCTTTATTTTACCGAATTGATCTTTACTTTACAGATGTATGCAAATTTTACAATATTTTCACACAAATTAAAAAAAAACAGTTCGTGTGTTTTTCGCGCAAGAATTTAACAAAACAAGCTGAGAACTTACAAATTTGACATATTTTTGGTTTTAAAATCTTCTATATGCTATGTGCTACAACTTTATCAATATTTATCACTAAACTAAAGAAGCATTATTGTTTTCAAAACATTCTTCTTAAATAACTATACAATTCCTACCCTAATGCTTATTTCTCTTGCGATATTTCTTTTATTTTAATATTGTTTTCATCCACAGTGACATTAAAGACACGGTCAAGACTCCCATGAATAACATAATTATGGCACAAAAGCTGGTTGATTAAAATAAGTTGTTTTAAAGCAATGAATATATCAGATGTATTTGAATGAAGGTGTTAAATAGATAAATAATGTGCACGTATATTACACAATATATATAAATATAGTTTATGCTTTTCTCACTGTTCATCGACTGTCTTTCTTTAAAACATCTCATGATGCAATGGGCTAGTGTTATAACTATTTTATAGCAGTATCATTTTCTCTACGTCCCGCAATATTATTTTCTCTATGTCCCGCAATATTATTTTCTCTATGTCCCGCAATATTATTTTCTCTACGTCCCGCAATATTTTAAAAGAAGCAAAGTTTACTGCTCATAACCAAATCTTGATCCTAAAATAAGAAAAAGTAAGCGAATTATGGACGTAGAAAAACGTAATGAAAGTAAAATAATTGTGGTATTAATAAACGCATTGCGTGGAATGTGTAGAAAAAACAATATATTTCAGGCTATAAGAAAAATGCAGATTGAAAGAAAGTGCAGTGCTTAAAATAACGAAAGGGGCATTGAGTTGGTTCGATCACTTGGAACAAACTCAATGCCCCTTTCGTTATTTTAATATTTTTCGCTTTCGTTATAAAGATAAAAAATATAAAAGATTTCCTAAAGTATATGCGAATAGTATAGTAAGGTGTGGAAGGAATCAAACTTCGAAAGAGGGAAGAGTAAATAACCTTTTTAATAGGAGAGTATGCATTACGAAGTGTACAGACATGGCAGGAGCAAAAATTGTGTGCCAGGATATCTGTTCTCTCTATTATTTTAAACAAATTCCGCTGGAACCCAGATTTAAAGAAAAAAGTATTTCAGTCCAGTGAAGGCCTCTTTAACATCTTTCTGATAGGCTGGAAGAGATTGCCACAAGGCAATAATCCCGCCAGGTTGTACTGTTTACAATGAAAGTGTAATACAATACAAAGTCTTCATTATCATCACCATCAGGCAATGCCCATTTTTGTGTTAAGTAGAGGGGACAAATAGATCTCCACGCTTTCTATCCATGTACACATTTGCCTGGTCGTCTACATTTATACTTCTCGTCATACATGCTCTACTGTTTCTCATACATTTTGCATTTCTCAACACTTCTCCAACTTGCGGCCTATTTGCTAGGTCTGCCTCTTCCTCGCTCTCCATTCGTCACTGACATATGTATTTGGTCAAGTATTTCGCTACTTATTCTCTCAATGTGGTCATATTATCTAAATATTATTTTCTTTATTCTATTTGTAAGATCCATCGCTTGCGAACGATTAACTTTTATTCGATCATTTCTTACTCAAATAAACATTGTGATTCCATATATTCTACGTATACCTTCTACAGCATTTTTTCTACTTTTATCAGTTCCGTATATTGTCCAGGCGTAACTTACATACATCAAGAATGGTATTTGTGCAGCACTGTACGCAATCGTTTTTTATGATTTTGCGTTTAATTTTGGTAAACACAGTAATTAGTGTGATATTGACCATATTAACCATAGCAACACGTCTTTCAATATATTTCTCTATCTTACTATCTATGGAAAACATTTATTAATTAGTTTATAATATGTTATATATGGTATGTCTTAACATATCAAATGGTTGTTACTGGGCCCCGTACTCGAGGATCCCTTCCCATTCCAGCTTTTATTTAGTTGGAAAGCGAAGCTGTTCCGTGGAGTTTTTTCATCTTTCTTTTCCTTTATCCCCTCTTTTAAGTGAGTAAACCGTTGCACACCAGCAAACTCACCGTTCACACCGCTGTATTGGATCCGATGACACACCTGAAGTGAGACGATTGTAGCACACCGATATGTTTTTTTTTTCATTTTTTAAAGAATATCTATGACCGAAGTCAGAGGTATCCGTATGCCACCAAATACTAGACGAAAAAAAGGCCTGTATTATGAGGGGACTAGCATAGCGCGGGGTTGGAACCGGCAATTTTTCGCAACGTAGTCCAGTACGTTACCACGCGGCCTGCACCTCCCAAATATTGTTATTTCAAATATTCATAATATTGCTTTGCATGATGACGTAGATAATGAGCGATTAAGCAAATTTTGAAAAGCAATTAGCTTTGCGTAACAATGTACCTATACAACAACAAATAATGTTTATCTGAAAATGATTTTAAAAAAACTTTTTCTATTTGTCTTGCAATTAAACCCACGAAACAATATTATTATGTTATTATTGGCAACGTATTTAATTGACTCGTCACATATAATAATCGGTTAGGGCAGAGGATAATCATTTTCACGGAAAGCAGTTTGTTGCATTATTTGTTGCATGTGAGTAATGATCGTTGGCTGCGTGCGTGGGTGATTCTACCTCCTTGTTAGCGGATCACGCTATTGGGCTATCGATCAGGCGTATTGGCAACGAAAAATCTGTAAGTCAGTGTAATGCCGTTAACTAAAAAGTTAAAAAAGATTCAACTTTGAATCTTTTCAAACTGTTTAATATAAATGAGCTTTGTTATGAGGGATGTTTTTTTGTGATTAATAGTGTTTGCATAGTTGATGAAATATGATTCGTATAATCGTTTAGATGTAATACCTTGTTACAAACGGGGATAATAAGAGTCCATTGACACTGATTTTTATCCAAAGAAAATTTATTTTCCATATCTTGCTTTTAAACCGTTTAGTTTGCCGTAAAAAAATGCATAAAAAATATTTTTAGATTTAAAAAAAATATCAATATTTTAATCATACTCGTAATTTTGTTTCCTGATGTTTGATTCAAATATTTTTAAAAATTTTAATTTAATGTATAATTTTAATTTCCTTAATGCAACAGTTTATTTTGTAGACATTTTTGAAAGAATATTATTTGAGTTGGGACAAATTTTCTTCCAAAATGTATTTCGGTTGAGAACCGTGCTGTAAAAAAATACAATATTAACTAACAAAAATTACTTGAAAGTGTCATGTAATTGCTGTTTTTATTTTAAATTGGTTTCTTTTTTTCATAATTTATATTGAATTTAGATTTTTCATAATGGCTGCAACCGTTAAAAAATAAATGAAACAAAAACAAAAGAAATCAAATCAACCTAACAAGCTATTGAAATATTACCTTTCACGTTTTTTGGTATTTTTTACTAAATATATATAAAAGCTGAATATATTGAGCTCTGAAAGATTGGCAAAAAATATAGTTTGACATGTCCACCTGATTATTTAAAAAATAATAAAATACAATAAAAGTGTATAAAATTAAGACTGAACGAAGTCGTCGTTCCAGTAAAAAGTTAAATTTCCGAAAAAGAATCGATTATCTTCTAGCCGGGAGTTATGAGCCTCATTCTAGATGGTAGTTAAATAACGTTACATTTTTTTTTCAGATGAGGCTTTATACTCGTGACACCTTTCAGATAAGAAGAAACTGCCACATTTAATAATTTATATTGAAACATTTTTTAATTTTTATTTCAACGTATTCGAACATCCGTTATGCGGACATATTGAAAAGCTTGGCTGCGAGATTGGGACTATTTTTCGACTCCATCTAAGTCTATGTCATGTCTAAGGAATAAAAGCTACTGGAGTAGGCACTTAACTCTAAGTTAATCATACATATGTGTATAATAAGATTTGTAAGGGTGTATCTCGACTGGGAAGAGGTTATTAGATGAGCCTAGACCTTTTGATAGCCTCTCTCTTAAATTTATTTTCTTGTCCGTTGCTTTAACATAACATAACACATCGATCAATAAGTCCCGGGACTAACTACTAAAACAACATTTGTTGGCCAAAATTCTTCATTATTCATCGACATAGTGTCTTTCAAGAGCGATACATTTATTCCAACGCTTTCCTAACTTTTCTAAGCCTGCCGTGTAGAACGATTTATCTTTGGTTTCCAAATAGGCGATAGTTTCGGCAATCACTTCTTCATTGGAGCCAAATCTCTTTCCCTGGCATGTTTTTGAGGTCTGCGAACCGCCAATAGTCGCTGGGGGCCAAATCTGGAGAATACTGTGGGTGCAAAAGCAATTCGAAGTTTAACTCATGCAATTTGGCCATCGTTACCGTTGACTTGTGACACGGTAGGTTGTCCTGAAGAAAAAGAACTTTTTTCTACTTCATATCAGACCATTTTTTTTTTCAATTTCTGCCTTCAAACGCTCCAATAACGCTATGTAATATTTGCTATTGATGGTTTTCCGTTTTCAAGGTGATCGATGAATATTATACCATGCGCATCCCAAAATAAGGAGGCATAACTGTGGATTTTATGGTCACTTCGGACGACTTTCCCCGGCTGCTCTCCACTCAGCTGACTGCCGATTTGTTTCCGGAGTATAGTGGTGGATACAAGTTGTATCCATTATCACACACCGATGCAAAAACTCCTGTTTATTTCGCGTAAACAGTGCCAAACAGCGCTCTGAATCATCGATGCGTTATTGTTTCTATTCCATTGTGAGCAAACGCGGCACCCTTTTCGAAAAAAGCTTTTTCATGACCAAATGTTCATGCAAAATAGTGTAAACACTACCAATTGATATCTTAAGGATGTCAGCTATCTAACGCAACTTTACTTTGCGATTTTTCATCACGATTTTGAGTTTTTTTTATGTTTTCTGGTGTAACAGCCTCATTTGGACGACCAGAGCGTTTAGCATCATTTGTGTCTATACGACCGCGTTTGAAATCAACATAGCACCGACAAATGGTTGTGTTCGACGGAGCAGAGCCCGGATAACACTTTTCAAGCCATCGCTGAGTTTGAACGGTATTTTTCCCATTAAAAAGCAATGTTTTATCAACACACGAAATTGGTTTTTTTTTCATTGTTTTGAAAATAGCAAAAGTACCGTCACTAAAACCACTGTAACTCAATGGCACAATGTCGGAATGTCATGAGCACGTAACTTCTAAAGTAACTAACTGAGAATGGATTGGATTTGTTATTTGAGGCGCCATCTGTTGGTTAGTCCCGGGACTTATTGATCGATGTGTTACGTATAACATATATGTTTAATTTCTGTATGAAAATTTTCATACTACATTTCTATTAATAAACCTTTTATCTATTTATTTTCAATACTACCGGAGGATGTTTTTAACCTAGTTAGTACACGTTTTTTAGTGCCATCAGAATTGAATCTAGATGGAAGAAAGTACTCGTATCTTGCTAATTTAATCACAGAGGTCCTCATTATCATAATTGAATCACTAACTATGTATACTATAGAAGTAATAAAAACACTCATTTAAATATGTATCATGCTTAGGACTTTCTTCAGCAACCATAGTCATTATAATAACAAAATAACAATTTATACAGCGCCGCTTAGTGAGTAAACTCTCCTCTATTAGAAAATTGAATTTTTAGAAAAAAATTCAATACTCAAAATAAATAAAAAATCATAAATTATAATGTCATAAATAAAATAAAATATTTGCTTACTATCACCATTTATAAAATGAAATCATGATATGTGTAATAATGTGTTTAAATGTCATACATCATACTTCAATGACCGATAAAAAGTTTTTTTGAAATCAAAGCAAATTGTGTGTTTCATTCAAGAATTTAAAAAAATTGAATTAAAAAAAACCTTCAATTTGAAAGACCCTTTATACTCGTATGCATAAAAGTACTAAATTTGAATTTCGTTGATTTAGAGCCACTGCGTGGTTTTGAAGATGAAGAAGATGAAGCAGAAGAAGATGAACCGTAAAAAATGTATAATGTAAATTAATATGACAAAATATTTCATACTCTAAAGAAACAAGTGTTTATGCTCATCCTAACATTGAACGAATCATACAAGTCCTTCAAAACTTGAAAGAATATGTTAGTTGCTACAGAATAATGTATGAGGAGAACAAGATAACGACATGGATGGGACCTCGCTATTTAACCAAAAAATAAACAACATAATTAATGAAATTAAAAAAGTTTTTCCACGAATTTCATACTTAACAAAAAAACACATACAAATATTACTCGTTACTCATCTATTATTTACTTGGTTCTAGTAAATTATTCGCAATGTGATATTGTGGAACTTAATTGGCAATTAGTCAAATATGATTCATGTTTACTCATAAATCATTAAAATAAGAATGACTCATTAATATTTAAGCTCCGGTTTTATAATTTATGGTCCGGTGATTCCAAAGTAACCGATTAAATTGGTTTGCCAAATAGTTTTGAATACAAATATTTATATGTAGATTTTTTTGTGTTATGAATTTCTTTGTAGCTTTTTGAAAATGAACGAAATATTTAGTGTTACAACATGACAACCTAGTTGATAAGATTTCCAGTCTTGATGGTGCGGGTTCGATTTTCGTTGGTAACCATAGTTTTAAAAATAGAACACCATTCTGATTGGTTGAAAGATATTGATACATGTCGTTAAACTTGCCAGGTTGTAATGTATATAGCGATGCCCAAGATAAGTAATTTATTTTACTGTTAAAGTAAACGTTCCTTTAAATTATACGTGAATTACTTCCTAACATTTTATTTGTGGTATATTTGATAAGACGCTGACATTCTTGGTTTAGTTTATAAAACGCAGAACTTTCAGTCACAGGTTCCGGATTTGATTCTCGATGGTACTAAATTAATATGACTCTGTAACAGTACCTACTCGCATGCACTAGACGCCTGTAAGTGTTGTTTAATTTTCTCGTGCTGTAGTACGAGTATTTGCAGCACTTGTGATTATGAACTGTGAGTTACGTGCCTGCTCCAATGACTCGAAAGTCTTAAGGCTCGATTTATGGTACTGAAGATAATTATGTTTCACGGCCACGTTATTTAATATATCCTACGCCCGTTTGGATGTGTTGCCAGGCCCCATAAAATGAAATATAATTTTATCAATCAACTATCATTTCTTTAGTTTATTTGCATCGATGACCTTATTTCATTTCAAACAAGAAACTAATTGAGATAATATTCTTCATATCTAAAAACAGACAACCTTCTCGAAAGCTTTCTTCATCCAGATAAATCTCAAGTAACTCTGGAAGTATCCTCAAACAGCCTGATGTCACAACCCTTAAGGTAGTCACTACATCAAGTTGGTGCTATATCTTGTTTATTCACGTGCGCAGACAATTGAGAAACACTTAATATAATTATGAACTACATTGAAAAACTTTATATTGTATAGAATCAAGGTAGACAAATATCGTTATTTTTAATCCACATGGTTATGCTTTGATATATGATAAAATAATTGAAAGAAAAGTAAGTATAGATAATATGAAGAAATATATTTGATTCAACTTCTGCTACGAATCAAGTTCTGAGATCAACCACATTTGCAGTCCTGTTTCTTTATTTGCACATGAGGTGCTGTCGGTTTTGCATGCAGACGTGTCTGCTTGCCGGCACTGCTTCGGTCACATGATGATGTACGCCCTGCCCACTCCACGGTGGTAGACCCCGCCCATCTTCAGGCTCCACCCCTGGAGGTGGCAAACTTCTGCATACTGCATGTTCAGGAAGTCAATAATTATCATTGTTCAACTCCATCACTCAAACTGTGGCTCGATTATGAGAAATGTATAATTAATTTCATATGCAGAGAAGAATATATCCGACGACCTTCACAGCATAAGGTAAGATGTCAGCCTTCCAAGTCGAGGGATGCAGGTTTTATTCCCATTGGTATGTATTTTTTTTTAAAAAGGTTCCAGTCTGGCTTGTTTGATATATTTTTGATTATTTTTTTAAGCATGTCAAGATGTACAGCATACAACGGAAGTATAATGCAATATGTTGCTCATCAGAAATAAATTATCCAAACAAATACAATAGTTAAGGTACAAACCAGAATCACAAAGCTTATATTTTTTGGTTCAGATCTAAGATAAATATGATAGATTTACGAAACACTGGATTAAAAGGTATATACGTAAAAAGACATACGAGGCGTATCCAGAAAGTAAGTGTACTGAGGCTCTCACGACCGGATGGATTTTATTTTCGACATGTTGGCTACACTTCCGTGTAGCCTGACCCTTCCCCTCCGCAACGAGACCGGTTCGAGGTCAGTAGGTTGAGAAGTGTCGACGCGACAACACGTTTCGTGAAAAATGTAAATCTAATCTCCCGCCAAGTGTGAAATACGCGACGTCATCCGTTATCTCGTTTGGAAGGGAAAACCTCCGGTTGAGGTTTATAATGAGGTGAAAACTGCATATGGTGATAAAGCTATGAATCGTACGAGTGTGTACAAGTGGTGTCGCGAGTTTAACAACGGTCGTACGTCTGTGCATGATGATCAGAGGAGCGGAAGACCTTCAATTGTGACTGACGAAATTGACGAAATTGTTTTGGGACTGTCAAGGCATAATTTTAATTGAATATATGCCTCAAGGGGAGACCATCAACTCTGCAAGATACTGTGAGACCCTAAAAAAATTGCGGAGGGCGATTCAGAACAAGAGGAGAGGCATGCTGACAAAGGGAGTCTGCCTGCTGCACGACAATGCCAGACCACACACGGCCAACGCCACGAAGGAACTGCTCGCCTCGTTTAAATGGGATGTCCTGAACCATCCCGCGCATTCCCCTGACCTAGTACCTTCAGATTACTATCTCTTTACCTCCCTGAAGCTGTACATGGGTGGAAAAAGGTTTTCAACCGACGAGGAGGTAAAGGAGGAGGTAGAGAAGTGGACGGAGGGGTTGGCGGGAAACTACTTCGAGGAAGGCATCAAAAAGTTGATACCCCGCTTCACCACCTGCATTGAGAGAAATGGCGACTATGTCGAAAAATAGCTTACATATGTACTACGGTAAACACGTAATTTTTTTGTTTAAATAAAAAAAATTGTAACCTACAAAAATTCAGTACACTTACTTTCTGGACTTATCTAGTATATTAAAAAAAAACTCTCAACGTTATTTTTCTTTGATGTTATATTACAAGAATGTTGGTGAAGCCGCTAAAATCTATAAACTTAAAACCACATATTACAACTCAAACATATTTTTATTTTATCATGTTGATAAGTACAAAAGTTTATCATGTTGATAAGTATAGAAATAATATAGCGAAAACGCAACAGCAAAATTATTCGTCTTAATTTAAAAAACTCGCCAACCTTTGTTGGCTAGATAGACAATTTCTTAAAAAAAACATTTATTTACTTAATAACAAAATTTATTACAAATAAATTCAACGATAACACTAAAATGCATTTTCATAAGATGATCAGAAAAATGCTTTCGCATGAAAAGTTCATGAGAAGTAAATAATCTATTATATGTACTTTGATCATATTTTCTAGCTTAAGAGTATTCAAACACGTCAAAATGTCGACCTTCGTAGTCTAACTATTAAAACCATTAAATTTCATCCGAGGGGTTTGGGTTCGATTTTCAATGTTACGGAAAAAAAATTAAAAAATTGTCTCAGTCTGGTAAAATAATTTACCTCTTTACATGCAATAGAAAATGCTTACTAGAACAATCAGTGTTTTGTTTACTCCAGTGGTTATAACTTGAAGAATAACTCATGGAGCCGAATACAATGTCTTCCGGTCACGATATGTTGAGGAATATCTTAAGAATTAATAAATAGACAAAATTGCTGTATGGTTTTGGATCGTTCTATTTTGACAAAATTACATACATACCATCATATAGTTTTCCAGTCAGGGTAGGTAGAATCGACAGAGTACCAGACTTTTATATGTCTTATCATACACCTCCTACGATTTCTCTTACTTCTTACGTTTCCTTCTTTCAAAATATAATTCGCTTGATCCATCCATACTTTCCTTAATCTTCCTCTACCATGCCTTGCATACAAATTTGTATAAATTATGGTTTTGATAGTATTTCTTCATTCATCCTTTCCACGTGCCAAAACCCTATCAAACTTACTCAACACAAATTCACATTCCTCTTTAGTCACTTTATTCCATATTATGATATTGTCACATCATGTATTGTTCTATATGCATACATAGTATTGGCATGTATTTTTTAAGTATTGGCATTTTTATAGTTCATGCATTTACAAATAAATTCAGTTTTTTTTAATCTTTTTCCACGTCCATGTTTTACTCCCATGCGTAAAAGATGATAATAAAATGACAAAATTAATTTCTTTATATAATATATTTGTTCAGGCCACTAATCACCTTTTTTTTAATTTATACGAAGTCTTACGATGATAAATATATTTTTTTAAATATTTTATACGGGGTACTAGTTTCAAAAACATTTGACGGTCTCTATAATAACCTGTTGTGGAATAACTCTTTCCGGTCGATCCGGTCTACCGGTTTTCTCATATGTAAACTGCACTCAGTACTAATCATATGGGCGTCGGTGACTTGTGACAGCCTTGTGAAAATATGGTATCGACCAACCGTGCAATTAGGTACTTTTGTTACTGGTTGAAGTTGTTCCAACATGAAACCTTAAATGGATCTAACTAAACTAACAATTTAAATACAAAATCCACTGTAACTTTATAATATTCTATTTTTGTTTACTTAACAGTCAGAATTACTTAAGTAAAATGCTTAAGACCTTTCTACTTCTCAATTTAATTTTGCTTTCTTAGATGTTTATTTTGATTGGTCAAGGGTCGGTTGGAGGATGATACGCTAAATTGGGTGCTTCTCGTGTTTACTTAAGATTGAATCAATTGATAAAGTCATTGTTTGATTATGGAGTTAGGATAATTTACAGGATACCTATCTTGTGTAATTTGCTTTGCCAACAAAGAGGCTTCATTATACTATTACCCTATTTACACGATGTCAAGTACTCTCATAAAATTGCTTCAAATAGCTGTTCGTTTTCTTATGTAATAACGCCAAATAAATTTAAACTATTCTACATTAACTAACTTTTAATTTTAGTAGTCCTAGAAGGGAAAGAAAATTTTATTTTATCTTGAATTTTAAAAATAACGTATGTTGCAGTGATGAAAAAGAAGTGTTTTATTTGCTTTATTAAAAATTAATGACATTGTTACTATTTCAGTAAGCATACTTAATTTATTGTAAGATCGTAAGTAACGAATATAGCAAAAGTTTATATAAATAGTGAGTGTTCTTATTTTTAATCAGACAATGTCTTCATAATGATAATTATTTATCTATATCATTTGTGTTTTAAATTCATTAAAGGAGTAACACTTTTTTTTTACTTTTTTGTGTTGTATTGCACAGTAAAATATTATCAAATTACATTTTTTCGTGATTTTGACAAAAAAAACTATATCTGTGGGACAAGTTTATAATTTTTTTGAATAATGATTTTTTTCAGAAAACTAACAAAAATACCAAATAATAATTATTGGCGGAATAACACTTTCTTTTCAAAGTTAATACAACATCTTTGTTAGTTTACTCTGTATCATAAATAAGTATGTGGTTAAATTTGATGAAAATGAAGTGATTAGTAGTGAATTTCAACTCAAAGTTGATTTTTTGAGTAAGATGGTCTGGACACGTGAAACAAACGAATGAAAAAATACTAACAAAACATGTCTATAGTGAAAATGTGAGGGGATGGCGTGAAAGGAGAATACCAAGAAAAAGGTTGGATCAAGTGAATAATATTTCGAAATAAGGAAACTTAAAAAGCCAGATAAATCTTAGTATGGATGCAGAAAAGGCGAAGGATGTCTGTCGAGATAGAAAATCTGGTTCTCTGTCCGCTCTACCTACCCCGACAGGGAAATGGCGTGATGGAATTAACATTTATATTTTTTTTTAATATTTACATAACGGTATAACCCTACCGGTTTCAAAGTTTTTACCTCATCCAGAAAGTTCCAGCCAACTAGAAAGTTATTAAAAACTCCAGAAAAAGAAAGTGAAACCCAGACTGGAACCCTTTAAAAAATATGGTTACCTACGAAGAACGAACCCGCAAACCTCGTGACTAGAAGACATGAGGCTTTATCAACTAGGCCACGGAGTTCGTATATTAAGTTACTCGATAAAAACAAAACAATGTTTATTTACATACAGGGTGATTTGCACACGATACAACATATTAACCCTTACAGGCACAGGTAAATTTCACTTATTTTTACTCAGGCTGCACAAAAAATAAAAAATCAAGTATCTCATTATTTTTTTTAATGTCTTTGAAAAATAATACGAGTACATACTAAATTAACATATTTCCACTTCCTCGGTAGGTCAAGGAACTCCTGGTGAGATGGTACAACTTATGTACCACTAGTCCATATTTCCACTGGTACTTCTAATGTACCACCAAATAATGCCGAAATACATCCAAGTAAAATTAAATTTTAACCTAAATATAAATTTACCACAATTACTGAATTCAATTTTATTACAACACAACTATTTTTTATTAAAATTTAATACAAATATATAACGTTTTCTTTTATACGCACAAGTCGGCTCACCAAGAACAACTAACTGTCAATAATATTAGAAGCTAAATGAATTTGAACAGGACCAAACCTGCAGCTGTGCGGATATGAGTCATAAGTATTATACTATACGAAGTGGTACATAATCTGAGAGTTCGTGCAGCAATAGAGAGAGGTTTAATAAGTGGTACATTGCGTGTATCATTGTGCGGTACTGCGTCAAAAAAAGGTGGTACATAACGTGTACCACTAAGCCTATAAGAGTTAAAGTATGCGATACAAAGAATCAAGGGATGCCAAACTGTTTAATCAATTATTACCCAGTTCCGAAAATGAAAAATATGGGAATAAAAGGTCATAAGTAAACGTGATAACGGAATACTACCACGTAATTAGTTGGTCAAACTTTTTACTGTAATTTTTTACATATTCATGTAAATTTTGATTGCCTTTTTAATAATTATCAAATATAACATTGTTAGAGTTCAGTAAGGTCACTGAAAAGTAGGACATAAAAGGATTTGAGTATATAAGATTATCAAAAAGTTACGTTATATTAAAGTGTAATATTTTTTAAGTATTTTTAATGTATCAAAACCAAATTAATTGAACTATTTTGAAAAAGATAAAAACACTCAATATTATTTTTTTTTATTGTATAATACTTTTGTTATATACTTGTCTCTTCCCACGTGTCAGAAAATATTAAAGAGGCCTTAAGTGAGAACAAATCTAAAATTCTTTTAAAAATGCTTACTTCAAACGGTAATCGAATCCTAGGCAACGAACACCTTTAGCAAACGATAGTCAATAAATTTATCAAATATATTTACAGTTTCTTAAGATTTCATAGAATTTAAAAATTTATTCAGCTCTTCCTTGAAGGACTTGGAATAAAGCGAAAATATAAAATATATTTTGTCTTCAGGATTTTCAAGAATAAATATTATAATATGCTTGATATTTCATTTCTTCAGTATAAATTCAGCCTTTTGACGCATTCGAAATGTAATAATATATTCCGAATAAAACAAAAATTCATACCGTGACCCAAAACAAAACAGTCATTTGAATTTTATTGTCTTTTAATTAAAATCTTCCTGGCATAGGGTGGCATCTAATTAAAATTCTAATTAGTTCTCATTAATTATATTCAAAATTGAGGCAACATGGGCACTGCGATGAAAACTAAACAATGGATTTATTGTTGTCGTGGTTTTTTCATGTGGGAGTGTACACATCGTTTTATATATTTTTTACTAGACTTCTAACCGATACTCTTAATGAAATTTCGAAAACTCACCGTTATTTCGTTGAAGTTTATGTGAGCAGGTATTGAAAACAATCTCTTGAGATTAACCATCAATCTGTTTTAATGTGAGAAAATTGAAATTCTTAAATAAAACACCATGAAAATAATGTGTTTTTTTTTTGTAAGATACGTATATCCTATTTTATCTAATTTTGTAAACAATACATACTCGTAGTTAAATTAATTATTAAACTAGTCGTTTGTGCACACACATTCCATCACGTCGTTTCCCTGTCTGGTTAGGTAGAGAGGAAAGAGCACCGGACTTTCCTATCACGATACTTATCTTTCGCCTCTTCTATATCCTTCTTATACAAGTCATAAAATTTCCTTGACTTATTATATTAGTTGTTTTGCATTTTGAAAAAAAAAACTATTTCAGTATTTCAGACAAGCTGATAAACTTTATGGGATCATCACAGAAACAATGGAGGTATGATTCGGTTTAGGAGCAGGTTAGATATTTTTTATTATTACGTCATCATCATCATCAGCCTTAACAGCCCAGAATATGTTTTGGGTGCATGTAGGCTAATTCGTCACCTATCTCTCTCAGCAGCATTCCTTATCTAATTGGTCACACCACCCAACAATCTTAGCTTTGGTATCACCCTCTTCGATGCCCCATCCGATCACTATATCGAAATGTGTCCAAACCAGCACAGTCAAACAATTTTCGTCAGTTTTACTTAGCTTGCTTCGCCTTTTAGAGTTTCGTTATTTTCGTAATACCTGTCTCCACGAGTCATTGTCATAAATATGACCATAAAGTATTGTGTGGAGAATCTTTCTCTCCAAGAGAATATTTCTCTCTAAGAGAATCTTTCTCTCCAAGATAATATTTATCTCCAAGAGAAGCTTTCTCCCCAAGAGAAGCTTTCTTCCCAAGAGAAGCTTTCTCTCCAAGAGAAGCTTTCTCTTTTATTATTAAGAACCTGATATTAACTTTCAACAATGAGTTTAGAGAATCAACAATTTGCTACCTTTAATGTGTTTTGTTTGAAGTCTTTTAATACATTTTAAATATGCGCGGTGCATATTGTAAATGTACCTATATTAAGCGCTTTATTGCAAAGTATACCAATGATTACTACGTCCATACCACAATATTTTCCAATTAACCAGAGAATAGTTACGCAGGTTTGTGCCAGATGCCAAGTGAAGTTTTTTCCAAAAATATTTAAAAACACCTTTAAGTATTTAAAAACCAATGCCAGCAAAAAAATATTTGTCAGGGAAAGGACAAGAATACATGAGTTATGGAAAAGCACATTTCGTAATTGAAGAGAGATTTAAAATTATTTATGTCGCCGTTTTAAGCAAGCCACCGATGGTTAGAGTCTTACGACAGCCAGTTACTGGTTCCAGAATCTGATGGCATGGGGTGTAAAGAATGAGCGATGGACTGGAAATCTCAAAAAGCATGTGTTTGAGCGTAACGCAAGTCTCAGAGTCCTTGTGGTTCAACATACTAATACTTCAAAACTTTCTCAACTAAACAAATTATGCATGTTTGGTGTGTGCATTGTGTGGGCGTTTACACAAAGATTCAACAATCAGAAATGCAGTTTTTCTTGTATTAGAAAAAAAAATCTTAAAGTAAACTTTGAATTAGCCATTTCTTTAAAGTCGAAGTTTACGGTAAAATGCACGCCGTGGCAACTTAAGAAAATGGAGTCCCGTTTTTGATTCTCCGATGATGCTAGACTTATTAATATTTAGTATTTAACCTTGATGGAGGAAGACATAATGGTGTTCAATACGCCAGACTCCTCCAACTAGACGTTGTGAACATTTTTCATTTTATTTGTCTTTTTTTTCTTTTGTAGTCATTAGATTTTTCACACGTGTGTATAAACTTTTTTCAAGTGTCTGCACTGCATGCACATATGTATATGATATATGGATTCTTTGGGTCTGCTATATCAATATTAAAATCTGGAACAAAAATATATCATATTATTTCAGATTTATTTATTGATGATTAAATTTGATTTTTAAAGTAATAATCCTCTGCTTTCTTTTTCTCAAATTCCAGGCATTAACATTTAAGAACAATATACAATACATTTTTATTACATCAAGACTGAATTGTTGAAAATCGTTCATTTTGAATATTCGATAATCCTTTGTAATAAAATGTCCGTTTTTCAACAACTAAGTAGGTGCCCATGTTGCAGTAGGTTTTTTTATTATTAAAAAATATTTTATTTCATATTTTGTATCCTGTTTTATTATTTACCAATCGAATGCAGGGTAAAAAGGACATTTATATGCAAAAAAAGACCCAGAAAACATATTTATTTCTGTTTATTTGAAATATCGAAAAACATACATCAAGCAAAAATAATGACTTGTTAAATGTGTTTTTTATTTATTTTTTATTTAAATAAAGTTCTAAAATGTTTTCATTCCATATAAACCTGTACAACTTTGTTATCTTAGTTGGTAAGACACCTGTCATCCAGCACTTTGCGGGTTAGATTAATGCTGGTACTTAAAAAAAAAATTAAATGATTTTGGTTTGGTATTTAAGGCCTTTTTAAGATATTTTTGGTTTGTTGGAAAAGATTGCAACATAAAAATAAACTTGTTAAATTGTACTGAGTATAACGAAAATGCAATAAAATAAATACAAAGTGGCAAAATATTTCATCAATTATCTTAGACGTGTTAAGTCTGGGATGTGTTATTTTTTTTATATAATTACGCCTTAATCATTTTAGCCTATACAATAAACACAAAAAATGAAAATATGTAATTTAAACAAAGTACGGAGAAGAGTTTCTTTTTTAGTATCACACAATGAAAACAAAATAATTTACATAAATGAAATGGCGGTTAAATCAACATCGTCACAATACTTCTAAAACAAAGAGCCACTATATGTTACAATGCATGAGAAAAATTAAAATCAAAATCACAGACCGTGAAAAACAAGAGAGCGCCATCATCCAATGGCCTAGCCGCTATGAATCATTGTACATACAGTAGCCAATTAAAGAGATGATAGCTCGATTTACAGTGGAATTTTTCAAACACAATCCTAAATTTAAAACAGGTAAGCAAGCATCCGTCTCGGATCGTCACGACTCGTGGATGCGATAAATCATTTGGGAAATAATATACATACAGGACCGGATTATTGTTTAATTTTAGTCTAAATAGATGAAGTTTGATGAGTATGTCGAGAGAAGACTTCTAATCTAAGATATATTGTTTGGATTCATAATTATAAACATCATCGGATCATCAAATCAGCCCATATTGATTCAATGTAGGATGATGGTTAGTTAATCTAGATGCTTCTTACAATTATTGCGGTTAATTATTATAAAGTCAAATATTACTGGATATCTGGAATTCAAGAACCTGAACAGCACAAGTGAACTTTTATTATGAAATTTGTTCGAGTAAGAACTTATTATTAACTCTCTAAACACACTTCCTGTAGAACTAAGAAATCTTGACTTCGAATGAAACATTCAGGTGATGATTCTCCTCCTTATATGTTAAATGAGTACACTATACAACATTAAATAATAATCATCATCGCGTTATGTTCCTATTAGGGTAGGCATAGAGAAAAGGTCTTCATCTTATTTAATCCTGACAAATATCTTTCGATTCTGCCACGTCCTGATCATTATGCATAATCTACTATTATAAAAGCTTTTCACATTTACATCTTTCCGAATTCGGTACTATAGTTCTTGCCGCGTTTTTTAAGGTATTCCCAAATTTCTCATACCTGATACATAATACGAGTATATAACATACTACTTGTATTGATTTTTTTGTGAATCTTTCATTCTTTATACGAGGCCGAATATCTTAATGCTCCTTTCTTCATTTTAAGTATTGCATCTCCTTTCAATTAGCAATCTTCTTAATGTCCTCATTCTTTCTCTTTCATTTATAATTTTTCACCCCATTTTTACACAAAACTATGGAATATTCTGAAAATTTAACAAAATTGAGTAAAATTTTAAATAATTCTACATCTATTAATTGTATTTTTAAGACTTCAATATCATATCAAAACGGTAGCTCGACAAAATAAGTTCCCATCGACAAACGTTAAAATTTATATTAGAAGTGAAGTTAAGTCGCTTACCTGATAACCAGAACAATGTAGATACTGGCGGTTGAAATACGAGACTGAAAAACAGCTGTGCTTTATTTTAGGTCTAGATTTCAAAGTAAGTTGTCTTTATTTATAGTTATTTTTATAAAGAGAATATAGAACACCCGAATCAAACTTTTGGCAGCCTATGGGTTATAATCCAGAATATTAACAGTTAGGGGCTAGTGCAGATTTTTTTTAGAATGATAATATAATTTTTAGGATGATCCTTGTGCCTAGATTAGATAGATGTAGTTGCTGATATCTACGTAGAGTTTCAGAGGCAATGAGCAAATTAACTACATTTCCAATCAACCACTGATTACTATCAATATTACAGCTAATCAATTGGCATGAATTAGTCACGTTTGTAGCGCACACTATCTTCGGCACTAGGTTATCCGGGATAATACCTTGCTTCCTGGATAATGTGTTGCTAGACCTGGAAAGATGAAAGAGCGACTATTGAAAGAAAAAAGTGATGAATGTTCAAGAAAAGAAAAAATATCGAAAGAATTACAGTTTGCAGTCTTTTTTGGTATTGGAGTTAGGTATGATGATGACTTTTGTTTCACAATTTTTATGTTTTATGTAGACATTGTATAGGGGGAAAGTGATAATTTTTACTTATTGCCAGCATTGATATTTCAATGCATTCCAAAAAAAACATTAAACTCATTAAAAATTCATCTTCATATAACGCAACCCATCTCTGATCAGCAAAGTGACCGTCCACCACCGTGCCATGCCAAACCAGAGATTTCGATTATAAATTAACAATAAATCGTCGTATAGTTTATGTATCGAAGGTTTAATTAAGTTTATGATAAATTATTGCCAAAATAGAATTAATAAATACAGACACAGCAAACAAGCGAGACTGGTTCCGGCTGTCGCTTCTTGTGTGATTCCCAATCAAGATGTTATGAACACTTTTTGTATCAGATTCAAATTATCACGACCTCACACATGCACAAGTGGGTTTTCATTCTTTCAGAGGCTAAAAACAAATAAAATTGTGGGATTAATTCCGAGAATAAAAGACTTTTTAATATTTTTAATTGCCTCTTTTTAGAATATGATTTAAATTTATTTTTATTTGTAATTGGAAAAAAATAAATAAAATACCATTACTTAAAGCATTTGAAAATATTTTGCCAAATTATTATAAAGTATCGTTCAAAAAATTTGCTTTTTGTTGTCCCTGAACACTAAATTTGCTTATTGTTGTCCCTGATCACTAAATTACTTGTGAATTTTTTAAATGAAAGCTTTCAAAATGATTATATCAAAGAATACATTCTAAAATATTTATTAAT
This sequence comes from Odontocerum albicorne, assembly GCA_949825065.1. Classification (NCBI taxonomy): domain Eukaryota; kingdom Metazoa; phylum Arthropoda; class Insecta; order Trichoptera; family Odontoceridae; genus Odontocerum; species Odontocerum albicorne. The sequence goes on from OX463851.1 coordinate 28,049,489, forward strand.
TTTTCAACCTTTATTATTTCTTAAGCATTTTTAATGAACTTTTCGATTATTATAATTCTAAATAAAATAAGAGTTTCTATTTTTGAACACACAATTTATTCCAAATATTTTTTTTTAAGAAAAGATGTGTCCGAAGTCATAGGTATCCTTATTTCCTCGAACACTTAGCGGAAAAAGTGCCTGTGTCGTCCGAGGGGAGTAGCACAGCGGAGGATTTGAACCGACGACCTTTCGCACCGAAATCCAGTGTGTTACCACGCGACAATGCATCTCATAAATATTGATGGACATAAATAGTTTATTAACATTACATTTTAAGCAGATAACAAAATGTTGGTTAACTCAGAAATTATTTTATCAACTGATGTATAGGAAAAAAAACATTCAAAAGAATAGAATGGTTAAATTTAGTTTCACGTCCCCGGAGGACTTTTCACCCTTTGCATAAAGAATCAACATATCGCTAAATATAACAAATATATTGCAGTACACAGCAGCGTATCCAACAAATACTTTTTCCCAAAATATCCTCACAAATGTTAATTTTCGTTTCAACATCTTTAAATAAACATTTCATTCCATTTAGAACAAATTTCTACCATTCGACCTCGATTCGATTCATTTAAATTTCTAAGAATATTGTTATTGATTTTAGCTGAATCCCATATTTGGTTGTGGCCCCCATAATATTTACATTGTATATTAATGTTATCTAACTCTGTGCACGAGATACAAGATCCGCAAATGGGTGTCCAGTTAAATATTTGCATATTTAATGGTGCGTATGCTTTTCCACACAAACCCCAAGTGAGGAGCTTTTGCCTTCAGGAACTTTCAACTTGTGCTCGTGTTCATATACAAGCTTCTGTTCTCCTAGATACATTTGTACCAAACCACGATGCTACGAGAGAATCCACAAACTAGAGTTTAACTGGTAATTTAACTGTATAGTTAACTAGAATGGAATTAGTTTTAGTTCTTATAATCGATATTGTTATACCCATATTATTTCATAATATTTAACGCTCTTATTTTTATTAGTTATGGAGTGTTAAGTTCGAAATAAAAAAAAAACATAATACGAGTATATAGATTTTATTTGAATGTTTATTTTTCTGAAACCATACATGAATAGTAATGACATTAAATAAATGACGTATCTCATTTGCCTACAATTAAAAAAGATTACTTCATTTATATTTAACTTTTATTTTTAAAACAATTGTTCTCTCTTATTCGTTGATTTGTGACAATATTTTAAATTTAATTGCAAATGATATTGTATTCAAAACTATCTTTATTTTCTGATATAATAAAACAATAATATTTAAAAATAAATTTGAAATATTTAACATAAATTCAACAATTATATTAACCGAACTAGAAAACTCGGACCAGAAAATTTGAAAAATTCTTTCATACTTTATTATCTATTTTTACTTCAAAGTGATTCAAAATACTTGAAATGTTATTTAAAAAGCTTAATATCTTAAATAAGTTTTTTTTTTCATATTAATTGAACATGCATGAAGAGCAAACAAAGGCAAGTGCATATCTAATGTATATTAAATTTGTTTATCATTGTAACAATTTCTATCTCCGGGCTACAATTAACACGCACTGCCCCAAAATATTATTAAACAAATACAAAACCTCGTTCTAATGACCGGGGAGGGGAACCCGTAAAAAATATTGCATCCCAGTAGTTATTTTCTAATTAAGGCCTTCACAGGAAATAGATCAGGTAAAAAAGGTTTCGCCTAGATACAGCCTGGGTCCACTTAGAACAGAATTTAATAAACGATTGCTATATTGTTAATAATCATGGTGATTTTCTATAAAAATAATTACAAGCGATTTTCATATTGCAAATTGTTTGATTCTTAGAAGTTGTAGTGTATTTGAGTTATTCATGGTGATTCTAAGAATTATGAGTGTTTCTTTAAATTACAACATATTTTTGAAATTATTTCAATTGTGTATAATTCGTAAAATTATTTTAATTATCTTCAACGAAATTATCGTATAGTGTAAATAAATATGCTTTGTTATATGCCATTATAATGGACAGCTTATAATTATTTCCATATGAATAATGCTTCTTAATATCAACTGAATTTTTATGTATTCAGTTTCATGACTACTTGGCTTTAATTCGTTATTCTCAGTTGTTGTGTATGTTTTTCTTTTTAATATCAAATGTCAAATTGTTATGTTGGATTTTTGAGAGATGCATTATTTTTTTTACTCTAAAAGGGATAAAATCAAGTTTCAAACATTTTTATTTGTCATGCTGTTTGATGTTCAATTATTCATTGTTTGCTTCATTTTCAAGAAATGGGAAACCATCAACTAAATCAAACAAATATATTGTATATGGTGATGTGCTGTAATTTGAATCCGCAGAGTTTTAGCGGCATTACGCTGTCAAAATTTGATAAGAGACTTGAAATATAAACCAACTGTTAATTGTGGCCGTTTTGAATTCAAGACGAGGCTGGATCTCATATTTTTTAAGCTATATTTTTTAAGCTATAAGATCTTTCAAGTTTGTCGATAGTGAAGTGTTTGAAATATTTCTTTACTTCCAAATATTAAATCTTCTAAAAATTACGATATTTCGGAAAATTATTGTTTTACGCTTCAGTAGAAGGCTTATTGCCGTCTGGCAATTTCTTCCAAATAACCAGAAATATGTTAAAATACTTTAAATTAAAACCCACTTAGAAACATTTAAAAAAATGTGAGAATCGAGCATAAAACCCCCACGGCTGGACCTTATTTTATTCATAAAAGTGCCTTAAGGGTTGTTATTTCCCATCATGGCTTAGTGAAATCAGAAAAATAAAGAAATATTGTGTCAATATTTTTTTCTTTAATACGAGAAAAGTTCCATCTATTCCTTCCAAGAGTAGAGGAAGACCAAGGAAAGTATGTTTGGATTAAGTTAATGTTATTTTTAAAGGACAGGCCGGAATTAGGAGAAATTGTAAGAGTTGTATGAGAATGTGTATGGTTGTCAAATAGACGAAATATGTTTGTCAAGATAGGAAAGTCTGACACTATGTCCTCTCTGCCTACCCTAGTAGGGAAATGACGTGACGGTGTATATATTTGGATTTATTTCTTTCCATAAAAGTTTGTGGAAATTAAAATAATATTTCCTCTCAAAAATTGTAAATTTATTCTTAATTATCAGCCTTTCAACTAATTTACAACATCTGAAGAATATTTTTATTTTTATTTAAAAATACTTTTTCAGGAAGTGCTTTTAGAATTTTGAGAATCCCGTTTCCCCCATGAGTGTACCTGGGAGATCTCATTTACAAATAAGTGGTCAGATTCTCCTGGCGCGGCCGTAACAGGAGAGCCGAGATCCTTAATAAAACCTACCCCTGACCACTCCTTGCAGGATCACGGCTGGGGGATGATACCCAGTAGCAGATTTGAAGATGAGGGGGTATCTTGGCGAGTCACTTGGTCCCGGTAAATAAATCCGCAACGTGGTATTTTGCTATTTTGCACAAGGAAGGCATACTGAGGTTAAATTACTAAATTTAGGATCTCAGTTCAGTAAACGAACTGGTTATAATTCATCAACAAACTAAAATTTGAGTTATAAATTTAAACGTTGAATTTTAGAAATACTTATAATTAAAAAAAAATTAAAGAAGCTAATGATATACCCGATATATTTAATTTATTTTAGTATCTTTGAGATCAGCATTTCGCATTGGCTGAACCCATCACATGGACTCCGTGGCCTTTCACTCTGGGTACCGGGTTCCATTCCCAGCGGTGCCAAAACAAAATAGTAAAAAAAGGGTACCAGTCTGGTTAAAGATCCATCTGGTAACAATACTCGCACCTGCTAGAAGTGTGGCGTTGCCTGTCCTGCGGTAGTATTTCCAAGACGTGCGAGTGCGAACTGTGAGTCACGTGCCTTCTCCAGTAGTTCTTAACCCGAAAGCTGTATTTCTAATGCCGAAGATAATATCTTCCAGCCACGTAGTTTAACAATCTTGCATCATCAATAGGTTGAGGGGTACCATAAAAATGAAGGAATGAATTAACATCGATTACTCTAAACTTTCTTTCCAGTGTCAGAAAGCTTACAAGATGGAGGAATTCAAGAAGCTCTTCGCGTATGTTTTTTTGCTGTATCACACTTCTCTTGTTTATGTGTACAATCTAACCTGGCGAGCTTATTGCCATGTGACATTTTATTTTATCTAATCAGAAGGATGTTACAAAATCCTGGAAAACTTTATTGGGCCCAATTTTTTGAGAACTGGAAATGAAATCCAAAGCCTCCAGGTCAGTAGACAAGCATCTTATCAACTAGGGATTTTAAATCTTTATATAACTAAAGCAAAATATTTTTTTTTCGAATTTCCATTTTACAGAAATATTTAACTAACAAAAGAATTAAAGAAACCTGGAGTGAAAACCAGACTAATACGTTTTTCAAGAAAATTAACCTCCGGGTCAGAAAAAAGGTGTTTTATATTGTATTATATTTTCTCTGTATTCTGTACAACCTGATGAGTTTCTCTCTCTCTATCTTTTCCAAAGTATCACAAATATGTTAAAGACGTCTTAAGTGAAATCTAGATCGACACCTTTTTTTTTAAATGGTACCAAAAGGATTCGAACTCAAAACACGTGGGATGGAAGAATCTTACCAACTAGGCCATCGGCGTCGTCATTTATGGGTGGTCAAGTTTCTTTTCTTTCATGAAAATAACTTAAACAAATAAGGAATTCAATTTAATGGCTCCTTAAACAACGTTTCAACAAAACCTCTAAATAAGCAGGAATTTTAATAACAAAGTATTTAAGAAAAACGCTCAAGTTTTTTTTTTGTATTGATTACCCGTATCCGGTTATGGGTTTAAAAAACGGCTACCTTAACGTTGTGATCGTTGATCACCGTATTGTTTTCTTCTTAAACCACATCATTAAGAAGTATTGTGAAAATTAAAAAATACTCTTCAATTTCTTTTATTTAAAAAATTATACTCGTACATGTGTTCAAAGTGTATTTATTTATTTGGAACTTCATTGCACAAAGATACAATTGGCAGGATAATTGCCTTAATTTTCTCTCCTTTGCCTAATATGTAAGACATATGTTTTTAACTTAGGAATTGCAGGTTTGATTCCCGTTGAAATCCAAATAAAAAAAGGTTCGGTCTGATTTTCCCTTTTCTGGTTAGTTGGATAGATTTACATATAGTAATTTACAAACCAGTTTGGATAATTTACAACAAAAAATCGGTACAATTATATAAAAATTATATACTCGTATGTTATGTTACACAAGAACAGAACCATTGATTAAAAAGTCAGAACAAAAATTACACATTAAAGAAGACACCGATCAAAAGAAAATATACAAAACTTTAGTTTTCAATATAATAAACTCACAGGTAAATTTACATTTTCTTGTAATTTATGTGAAATGGATTATATGTTCTAATATTGTAAAATTAATTAACATGTATATTTTAATTTTCTTATGAGCTTGAAAAATACAAATACAAACACATTAGATTTGCCCTACATTTCATATAATTGAGCAAGTATAATTAAAACGGAATGTAAAGAGAACTTTATATACAAATTATATATGGACATTACAAAGTTGTTGACTCACATTCGTATTATTTAGAAATAAAGAAAATAAATGTATTTATGTTGAAATTATTTTAAAACTTGACAATTTCATACATTTTCATTATTTACAAAACTTGACAATTTCATGCAAATTGGTATTACAACTAAGATGATAAATATCTATGCCATTTTATACAAAGCTCTCACCTCGTTGTCACCCAAGTATCAAATAATACATGTTCTTCTAAATATTTTTTATATTTCTTACCTTTTTCTCAGTCAAAAATATCCTTCCATTATTTGCTTTTCTGCCGCTTCGTCGCTCTCCATTAATTTCAGGCATGTATATTTATTTCGTTACTCATTTTCTTAACGTGACCAAACCATCTCAAGATTTTTTTGTAATTCTACATATACGAGTATATGTAACAACATCTATCTCTAGCAAACAGTCAACCATTATTCAATAATTTCGTACTCCATCAATTATTGTTGAACTAGATATTTGTTTCAAATTGGTTTTGGAGTTTATAAATGAACTCTGATGTATAAAATATCTATTATTTTATAATTAATTTTATTTCCTTTTATATTGCTAAATATTACACTACAAAAAGTGCACCGTAGAGTAGCTGTAAACTACAAACGATTCGTTTTTTTTAATTATGTTGATATATTGTATTTCTTCAATATCAAAGAGTTCAAACACAAAATGCATGAATGGCTTCGCCCCTGGTCGTTCTGCAGCCCAACCCTATATTGGCACTTTGCTCTCTCCTTGTTAATAGTAATAGTATCTTATAGTAAATAGTATGTATAAAAATATCAATTTGTAAACCATTTTAGTCATAATTTGTAGTGAAATAATACTGAGTTATTACAAAAACACAGGTAACAAAATGATACATTTAGAAATACGTTTATACTTTATAAGATAATGAAAAAAAAAATTTTATCCCAGTATTTTTCTGACACATGTTACATGATTAGGTAACCAGTAGAAGTATTTCACGTTGGATGTATACTTGAAACTTGTAATACTCGTATATAAGTAAAAACATGAATGTTGAAAACACTTTTTTTCTATAGTAATAAACATGTTCGAAATACTTACGTCTGTCAAGGATTTTCAATATTGTGTAATATCGGTTGTCATGGCAGATACTTGTCTGTAAGAAGATTTGAAAATATAATTTATGAAGCTGTGAGTGTTTCGTTTTTAATTAAATGGCTCTTCTTGAAAAAGCTATAAAATAAACGTCAATGAAAAGATAAATAATAATATTTTGTTACGTTTTGTAGAATAATCTACATTTAAGAGTTACGATTTCCTTAGATTCTGTAGAAACGCTTCTTTGATGTTTTTTTTATGGCAATACACCATTACTTATTTTGTTTAGTGTTATATTATATAATTAAAGAAGACTGAGATTTGGTTGTTTAAAAAGAAAGTAACTCATTTTAAAAAATCAATCAAGAAGTGTTGTCGTGCAGCACAAGGGATATTTTAATTTCCTTTTTGACCTTGCCCCATAACAAGGTTTCTAGACCCAACCGTACGGGCATTAAGACGATTTTGTCTAGTTTCAATTTTACTAACAGGAACTAGGATTTTGAATGCAAAATATTTTTGACCCAGAAATAATAATTTTAAAAATTATACTTCAGTTATGTTTCCTTCTTGACTCTTTTATATTAATATGAACAATCAAATCAATTCAAATGTAAATAGAAGGCGTACTAGGGGAAGACCAAACAAAGTATCGTTAGAACAAGTGAATTGTATTTTGAAAGAAATAAATGTGAGAAGTAGGAAAAATTATAGAAGCTGTTTGAGAATACGTATTGATGTGGAAGAAGCAAAATATGAGATAGTAAAGTTTGGAGCAGGGAGGGGTGTGATAATATTTATTTATGAATGTAAATAATCTAATTATTTACTGATTTTTTACAGAAAAGAACGATAAAAAACGTCAGGTTATTTTTGTTAAATATAACATTTTTTAAATAAATTTATGAGTTTTTTTATACAATATATATGATAAGTTTACGAGCTGTAAATTTTATACATATTTAAACTATGTATTTTTTTTTTTTTTCTTACAACATATTATTAAACCGAAGAAGTTAAAATAAGGAAATAGTTTATGAGATATAGTTTTCAATGTATTTAATTTTTTTATAGAATAAAAACATGCCATACATACAAACCATAACCCCTTTTCCCTGTAGAAAGGAAAGAGCGTTAAAGTTTACTTTCTTGACACACATATTTCACATCTTGCATACACATACACGAACTCCTACGATTTTTCTTTATTTTAAAATATGTATCATTAAATTGATTCAAACATACGTTTCTTAGAATTCTTCTACTATGTCTTTCACTCATATTTGCACTGTACGTTTGTTTTTTATAGTTTTTCTTTATTCGTTAGGTCCACGTGTCAAAATTGGTTATCATTGCTCTTCCTTACTCAAAACATTAGCCTTAAGTTTACGTTCGCCCTCAAACACTTCATTCCATATTCTGTCATACATTGCCACCCTATTTATTCTTCTAATTACACGCATTTATACAGCATTTTATTTATTTTTTCAGTCGTTTTTCACTTCCACCTTCACTCTCATTCATTCAATTTAGTATTAAAATACGGTTGCTATTAAAATACTATTATTAAAGCAAATACCTTTTAAGACATATGTGTAGTTTTTCATTGACATCTGTTGTTCTTTAAGTTATTTTTTTATATTTTATTGAGTACAGGAGTCAGCAGTGGCTTTACATAAATTCAAGGAACACTGTTGTCGTGACTTGTATGACGAAATAGTTATTCTTTAAGACAAGAAAAAAATATACCGATGTTGCATATTTGCCAATATTTATTTTGAAGATGCCATAGTAGTGACTTGTACGAAATGAAAGCATAAATAATTATCTTTTAAGCAATAATTAAAAAATGTATTAAATTTATTTAACGCATAGAAATTGTTTACATATGACACGGCGTATGCATACATACATATCATCCCATCGTGTCATTCATTCCTTCTTTCCCCATGTCCAAACCATCTTAAAGCTCCTTTCTTCATCGTGCTTAAAACATCCATTTTATTAATGCATTAATTTCTGATGGGTTCGTTTCGCCTTCTTTCATACATTGACACTCCACAAATTTTACTAAGTGCACGCATCTCCACAGCATTCACCTTACTCTAATCCTTCTTTTACCAAGTTCTAATTTATTTTCATACGTCAAGGGGGGAACCAACATACTATTAAGTTCTGTCATTTTTCCTTCTGTTGATACGCGGTTGTATATAACATTACGTGCTCCGTTTATCTTGTTCCCGGTCGTTACCCTTTTTTCAATGTCCCTTATAAGGCACCCAGATACCAACACTCATCAACCTGTTCCAGTTTTTCTGAGATGCCCCATATATCACACATACACTTTATTATGTAACCGTAACCTTTTTATCTAGTTGAAACATTTAAAAAGTTGGGTCAAGGAAATGATATTTTGAACGAAGGAAACCTAGAAAGTAAGACAAATCGTAAGAATTGTGTAAGAAGGTGTATGGGTGTGAACAGGCGAAAGATTTGTTTGGAGATAAAAAATCTGGCTGATTAATCTCTATTCCTACCCCCAACAGGGAAATGACGTGATGCTGTGTATGAACTTATAAAAGTTAAAATTTAAGTCAGCAAAGCAATTTATACGATTTGTAAAAAAAATTATAATTTTTTGGAAATTTCCCTTTTAATTTGAAAAATTGAGAATTAAGTAAATAACCAAAAAAGAATCTGTTTTTATTCGAAAGGAAAATAATATCTGCAAACAAAATTCTCATATCTCACAGTCTCGATACCCGTGTGTACTGACTGACCCACAATAAGAAGGAAAAATGTATATTTGGTCTTGTAACGCACGTTACTAATTTTAGAAATCATCAGATAAGTAAAACCAAACCAAGACGTGCCCATATCTCTTCAAACCGTCATCGACGAAAAGAGATAACAACTTGTTGAACATACGAGAAGACTATTTTTTACTGAAATGGCGACGACCACCGATCTTACTCCTCCCCAGAGCAATCATGTCTTATATTACCAGGACCTCAATTAAAAAAATACCAGAGATATAATATTATATAGCTACGTAAGATCCCGGGGCTCGATACGCTAACAAGAATTACGGCTCGGGGCTATATTGAACAATTTTCGTCTTACAAACCTATCATTAAGTTCCCGAATAACTTATAAGTATAAGATAAACAACATCTCGTTACCAACCTCAAATTGTTTTATCGACTCCAATTTTAGTATTACTCGGTTGAGCAAATATGAACGCTAGTTGACTGCTGAGGAGATTTTTTTTGGTTTATTCGATGTTCATTTGATGTTGATCTTCGTCTCATTGGTGCTTGTTGTGAAAGATATATATAATTTTGAAAATTATTTAGTTAAACACTATTTATTCTACTTTATATAACGATATTACCCTACCAAGGTTTCAAGGTTTTCAACTCATCATAAGGGGAGCACAAACAATGTGAAAACCTTGAAACCAGTAGGGTTATACCGTTATATAAAATGGAATAAAAAGTGTTTGAATAAAAAAATCACAATGTATTTAAACCTCCACAATGTTATTTATAAATAATATATGATATATAATTTTTTGTTGAATATTTTATACTTGTGCAGATTTTCTACGGAACTTTTTAAGTTGCTGGGTCTGTTAAGTGGAACGGTCTATTTGTAGAGCTCCAAAATATTTAGGTTTTCTGAGGAAAATATTATTTATACGAAAGAAAATATCCAAATACTATGAAATCATTGTTTTTGTTTATTTTACAAGATCCAATTATTAGTTAATCTTTTTCATGTAATATTATAATAATATTTATTCCAGCAAGTGTTCGAAGGTGTGTAATTCAACATAAACTATAACAATACATAAGTAATTAAGAATTGAGTACATGTATAGTATAAACAAAATAATAAAAAAATATATACATTAAAAAAAAATAAGTCAATTACTTTTTGTTTTCAACAAAATAAAAAACTCCCAATAATTATCTGCTATTATTATTCAGCACAGATTATTGTTAGATTTTTGTGACAATAATAATTTACCTACTTTCAAATAGCAGTCTTTAAGAGATGCAACGTAAATTATTGACTAACAATCATTACAATTAATAAGTTACCAGTTTGCATTTTACTTTCATGTATGTTCCATATACTTAATAATGATAAATAGAAAAAATATTGACATCTTTCATAACTAAACTGTTGCGAAGAATACAACCGACATTATATTTTAATGCAATTTTTTTCATTTCGTCTAAAAAAATATTTTAATAACCTAAAGCTGGGTTTTGATTAGATTCGCTGTTTTAGATGTGGACAAACTTTCTAAAGTTCAAAATTTAAAACTTTTTCAATTTAACACAAAAAAATTATTAATTAAGCTTAACTTTGGTGTTAACAGCCCTTTTTTCTGAAAAACACAGGAGATTTTATAGATGGAAGGTTTTACATATAATACAGAAAAGTAGAATACTAGATCATATATATTTTATTTTCAAGTAAATAACTGTTATTTTCAAGTAAATACTGGTTTAACAACTTACTTAATATTATTTATCTTCTTGTTCTGTGTAACGTTGAAACTGTCAGTGAAAGACGTGTCAATATTTAGAGGTTATTTTGATGATAGACTGTTCCAATGTGCCTACTAATTTTTCGTAATCAAATGTATGTTTGTTGATTGAAAATATAATTTTGTACATTTGAATACATTTAATTTTGTGTGTGCATTTTTTCCCTTTTATCTGCTGTAATTTTATGGAAACGAGATTACAAATTTGGGGAAAAATGTTAATTTTTGTGGGAATATAGATGGACTCCACTTTGCCTGTTTATAATATATTTTTGGATAATATTACTCTCAAAAAAATTATTTCACTTTAGATTCATGAAGAAATTTATTCAGATTTATCGTCTTTTGAAAGCAATGTTTAAGATGTATTTGACAAAAACCTTAAAAGTGTTTATTGAATTAAGATTAATTTAGTTTTCTTATTTGTATACTAAAAGTTGAATTTTGAATCTTATGAAAGCTTATGAATCGTTATCTCATTTACAGAGGAAAATTTTAATTGAAAAAAAAATAAGGTTGATTTATTGATCATTATGGAAAGATTTGAGTGTTGAAAGTCATGGATAAAATTAATTAAGTATTTCTGTCTTATATGAATAAAATATTTTTTTGGAATTGTATCCAAGAGAATGCATTACGGAGAAATCACTTTATTAACTGTTTCTTTGATTTGTTATTCGATTGATTATATTCCTTGCATTTTGTCCGATACCGTAAATTATTATTATCAGTTTTTTATAAAAATAAAATACCATATCTCAAAATATTACTTAACCGATTTAATGTTCTGTAAAATATTTGATGTGAATGAACTCATGAATAACTTCGAATTAACCAACGATCGATTAATCTATATTAAAAAAAAACTTTACCTGTTCTATGCAAAAAGGCTCGACATCAATCGTAAATTCCCCTCATGTCTTATTTCTTGGCATTTTATCTTTCAACCTTCCCAAGTAATTTTCAATTTCATTTTGTCATTATATCGGCATATTTCGAATTTCATCATGAGAAGGTACGTAAACATACAATCTCTCACGTTTCAGATTCGTGGATGTCGACATTTTAAAGCACTAATTAGATTCACGAAAAAAATTTTGCTCACCGAAATTCAAAGGAAAATAATTCAGACAACTGAAATATGAAATTATTTTATTGTTTATAATGTTCAAAGGAAGGAATGTAACTATTTAAGATACTTCAAACTTGACAGACTTTTTAATATAATTGTCTTAAATGGGACTTGCATGTTTGTTTCAGAATGTGGATCTATTGGTATATCTTACAGGTGTAAATAAATCGCATCAAAGGAAAAGGGCAGACAAGGGCAAATACCGGTCAAAATATATCAACTGCTGAATCTTATGAAGATTTATTGTTTTAGAGTATTTTTTTGTAACCAACCAGTTTTTGTTTTAAAATTATTGTCGGATCCATGAGCGTGTCTCAAACTTAGTAAATGAAAATAATATACGAGTAAAAGTAACACATATTAAAGAAACGGATAAACATCAAGGAAAATAGGAATAAGTATGGGAAAAGTATATGAGTTAGAGACGAGCAACATTTTTACTGCTTAAAAAGGGATACAAATTGGCCAAATATTTTGTCATAATATGTAATTGTAATGTATTATATTACACTTTTGAACTTATATCTTGAATCGGTCCAGCAAAGGGATTAGGAATCAATCAATACATTACGTATCATAAGGGCTTCCGTGGCCTAGCTGGTAAAACGCATGTCTTCCAGCCCGGGGGTTGCGGGTTTTCATCCCCGTTGAAACCTGGATATTTTAAAAATTAATTTCCAATCTGGTTTACAAGACTTCTAGTATTAGCTGGGAGGTCCAAAGTCTGAGGGAATGAGATGGAATACAAGTAGCCTGAACGAGTGGACTTGTTCCTGCTAAATAATTAGTTGTAAGAATTGTTATCTAGTTATAAGTAGTATGTATGTGTTAATTATTTCGAAGAATCCATATATTAAGATTATAAAAATAAAATGACATATAGGAAAATAAGATTAAGTACGTTCATAATATATAATTAAGATTAGTTAAGTAATAAATTTTTATATAGGTATAGCTTTGACAAATATTTGTACATTATATTACTTTGTTTAATAAAACAAAAAAAATACTTCTTTAACACCTTTTTGTTTAGCAGAAAGATATTTTCACGTAGTATTAAACCCTCTTAGCTTTGCTATATGCAATAAAAGTTTAAAATAATACAATATAACTATATGATTATAGCGTCTTAAGCTTTTCAATTATGTACTTTTTAAATTAAAACCTTAATACAGTTTTAAGTTTATTGTGTATCAAAATATTTTTTCTCATAAGAAACATTTTTTAAGCATCACTCAAGTGTTCTCGCTGTCTCAGGCAATTGGTTTTATGCCCGGATCATGGCTAGATCACATAACTGCTCCACTTTTTATGAGAATTTCTTCTCGCACTCGCATTCTTGGTGCGGGGCTGAACAGTTAATCACCTCACCCACGATACAATCTCTCGGCGGATGTGAGAGAAATGGACCACTCATCTCTATGCATTCTCACATAAAAATAAATCTTCATTGCCTATTGTCATTTTGTTTATAATAAGAACTTTTAAAGTCAAAAGTTCATCTAAAAGTATGATCATTCTTCAATATCAAACCCTATAAACCTTAAAGTGAGAAATTCACATGTTATCTTTTAAATTTAAATTCATGAATTGATTTTCGATAAAATCTAAAAAAAGATTCCACAGGTCTATAATCAAATTAATTGTTACCTTTAATATTGTTTTTATGATACAATAGCAGACCGCTTCTTAAGTTCTGAAAAAAAAAACGATGTAGCTTTGTTTTAATTTAAGATACAAATAAAACTTTCAAATACTTTGCATTAGTGTAAGAAAAAATAATAAAACTTATTCTGCACTATTGATTCTTGGTGGAATTCAATTATATGCAGCGAAGCATGAATAACATTATTTCTGTTGTTATTATGCTAGACGTTTAATATTTTTTTATTGGTTTTTAATAAAATTGGGTTAAAAATGTATCATGTGTTAATAAATATACTCGTATATTCATAGAAATAAACGAAAAAAAAATATTTTACTAATTTTTAACCGTTTACTGTTTTCACTCAACGATCACAACCCTGAAGATGTTCGTTGAGTGAAATCGGTTAATAGTTAAAAAGGAAGTGTTACGAAATTAAATTAATTATACCTACCAATTGATATTATTTCTACATATATTCTTTAGTAAACTGTACAATCTCGTGAATTGGGTGTCAAATGTGGTTTAAAATATCCATGGTGGTGATATGATACTCGAAAATGGTGTCCGCTCTAGAAGGCCTGTATCACTGATAACGAATAATCAAGCCTTTGGTCGACAATAACCAGTGTTATATGATACAAGAGATTACAGAGATACTGAAAATATTTAAAAAACAGGTTTATAGACAGTTAAATCTAAATATTAACGTTTTGTTTGAATTTAATCTAAAAACAGAAAAATGCTTTCCACGCAAACCAATATAATGGAAATTGTATGTTTATTAACGAAAAAGTCCTTTTTTATATAACTTTGCAATGAAAATAGAAGTTTTCACTCTACTATAACCATCCTGAAGATGTTCGTTAAATCAAATCAGTAAATGGTCAAAAAGGGAGCTAAATGAAATAAAATAAAATTTCTATAATATTTTTGTCAAATATTATTTGATCGTATTATATTATATTGTATTACATTTTCATTGTAAACAGTACAGTCTGGAGAGTCTATGGTCATGTAATAAATTCTTTCAATTAACCAGACAGATGTTAAACAAATTAAAAATAAGTTTATTAGTAGCAACGTAGTACGTAAATATATAGTATATCCTGAAATTACACATCTTTAAAGAGTCAATGAAAAAATATATCCCCGAGAGATAAACAATAACAAGGTCTATACTAATCTAACATTATAACAGACTCCTAATCTAGATGCACCTTCACCAGCAGAAAAGAGCCCGGTCAAGAGGAAGTCAGATGTTTTTTCAGCCCACACCCTGTTGAATGATTTTAATAAAAATAAGGAATAAAAACAGGAATAATAATAATAAAAACCCCTAACCCTTGGGTCAGAAAATGTGATAGCCTTGCCAACTCAACCAAGGAAGTTGGGACTTAAAATCTATAACTATTTTAAATAAAATTATTTACTTAACTAGTCAAAATTTAATTAATTAAAACATGAACGATATAATTGTACGTATCAAAAAATAAATGTTTCAGTTCAGTAATAAACACTTAAAGAGAATTTAAAGAGAAAATGTTGGCTGTTGGTTGTTCTAATACTTTATTTCAGTAATCAGATATTTTACCAAATTATTAAAGAACTTGTGTTTTAATGATTCTCCTTTAATACTTTTTTTCTACTCGGTTAAGTGGTGTTCCAAATATAGAGCTCTTATTTGAAATTCTAAGTACAATTCTCTTATCACATTTGATATAAAAAAACTTCCACGTGTTTCTGAAGAAATATATTTCAATATTCATAATTTTGCTTCGAATTGTTTCATTCAGTTTTCTGACGAATTTTCTGCCTGTTTGTACAACGAGATGTACGCAATTTGTAAGTATCTCAATTAATATTGACGTAACAAATCACTGGATCGGTATTTAAGTCGAAAATGTTCCTCCGAACTGAGTAAAATTTGAATTTCTAAAGTACCACAGTATTCTCGATGAATTTAAACAGAGATGATAAACTTAAATATTACCTAAGAAACTCGCGAACGAATTACAAGTATATTTGAGGAAATTCAACAGGTTGAGCAAAGTCAACAGAGAAAAGTTTTATTAAGAGAATCCATCTCATTGGAGTACATTCAAATACATATATAATTTGAATAAAATAATTTAAACTGAAATAAAAACGGGTACTGTAAATATCGTTCGACTATCAAAAATATATTTCCAATATTTGAACTAATACCAATGTATTTTTATTTATTACACGGATGGTCGAAGTATGTCAAATATAGTAAAATGATTTTTTTTCTATTTCAATTTCATTTTATTTTAATTCAACGGTCAAATGACCTTTACAAAAAATGTGGTCTAAACGTTCCGTAATGATGATATCACACCAAAAGATTGTGTACACTCTGGAAGGTCAATTACTCCTGATGACGACCAAATCAAGACATTCATTGAGAATAATCAGCGTTATAATTAAAACTTTATAATAATTTAAAATACAATGGAAATTTTACAGCAATTTTTCAATTCGAATAAATACTCCTTTATTCTTAATGCTTCAACAAAAAATTAACATAACAATTTTTGGTTATAATTTAATGATTATTCAGTTTAATACTGAAAAATAATGAGAGGCTTAGCTTCAACTTTTCTCTTTTGAATGATAAATGAATTATAATGAAGCTAAAAAATCACATTGCTTTATGTTTAAATAAACTAATTGCAATAGAAATATTTGTTTCCGTTCTTTTCAATAAATATAAATACCGTGTTATTCAAATATATATAAATTTAACCAAGAATTGCGAGAAAACTTTTATCTTTAAAAAAATTTACTATTTCTAATCTGGATAAAAAAGAAGGCGCCAAGGTTTTTCAGAAAAAAAAACACGAATGGAGATATTTTGGAGATGGAGATATTTTCGCATTTCCTTTCAAGAAAGCGTGAATTTATGTTCTTAAGTTTGGTATAAAACAATAATTATTGAAATTATTCTCATTTTTTTCTCTGTTAACAGATGTAATCTGGGTCAAAACCACAGTTAGTACATGTTTTCAGTAAAAATATACAATGATACACTCGGAGTTATTTTCGTTGTTCTTTTAAAAGAAATCACGAATATTGTGTTATTTTTATTTACATATATGATGCTAATTATTAATATATTTTTTGCGAAACTCAAGATAATATTAAAAATAAAGGTGATAAAAATACTCATATCCAGCCTAAAACAATTATAATCTAGCATATGGTTTTTGCTTTATGTAATATTCAGTGTTATTCCTTATTAGAAATAATAATAAGTTAGTCCTTGCATTATTTGAAAGAGATAAAAGAATACCATTGACAGAGTTACGTATTAATTGGGGTAAAAATTCAAATGCAATATATTTATAACATTTTAAATAATATTTCGAAAGATTATAAAACTCGATTTTTTTTTCTGCCCCGGTTAATATAACACCGGATAATCGAGTGTCAACTGTAATGTTTTAATCGAAAAAGTGAGAGATTTTAATGAAATATGCCAAAAAAAACAACTAACAACTTATTATTTTCACTATTCTCATATATTTATTACTGATTAATTTACAATTCACTGTATCATTAATCACCCAATTTTTTTATTTATTAGCAACAAAATAGTGGCAATTTGCACCGTAATGGATTGTTTCGATTCTCCATTCGATACACCTGTTATGTTTTAACATGTTAATCGATTCTTAAATTATGATAAATTATCAAAAAATATAAGTCCGACACGTACAGTTATAGTGGAGAACGTTCTTAATAAATCATCCGGCATTTAATGTGCCTGACATTTTTAGAGAAACAATTTAAAAACACAATTAAAGTTTTTAAATTTCAATAAAAGTTAAATAATGTTTATATCAAATTTTTTTAAACGATGTCGGCTTTTAAGTGTTTAGTCAAGTCTTGGCTGTTTTTTTTACACAATTTCGAATTTTCTTGTTATAGCCGAATAAAATGTTGAAATTTTGTCTCAAACGGGATATTGAACGGCGTGTAGCGATAGGAAACAAAGTCAACGGGTATATAAAGCATACATACATGCTTTAGAGTCTACAACAGTATTTTAATATCAAATTTGGTATAAGGGGTGGAAACCTGGACGTGAAAAAAATCTAAAAGGGGTCGAATAAATGCTCCAGAAATGCGTGCACTGAAAAGTATACGATGATAATGTACGAAAGAATAAGGAATGAAGTGATTAGAGATGAGTGTTAATTTAAGGCTGATGTGTTGAATAAAAGCACTAAGAGATGGTTTGAGCGTGTAGAAAGAATGAATTAAGAAAGAGTAACAAAATAAAAACATAGTGCATATGTGAGAGAAAGGCGTGGTAGAGAAAGACCAAGGAAAGTGGAGTGAGTGAATAATATTTTCAAAGAAGGAAATTTAGAAAGTCAAAGAAATCGTAGAAATTGCATGATGACGTATACAAGCTGCGAAGGATGTGTGTCGAAATAGGAAACTTTGGCGCTATGTCCTTTCTGCCTATTCCGGCAGGGAAATGGTGTGGTATGTATGTACCCATATCGCTAAGAAAAATAATAACTTGCTTGGTTTATTATGTGTTTTTTTAAACTATATTTTTTCAAGACAAATAAAGCTGGCTGCTCATAATGAAATCTTAGTCCCAACATTAGGATATATAAGCAAAATATGGACGTGAAGTAATTGATAAATGTAAACTTAATGTGGTAAAAATAAGAACGTTACACAGAATGAGTGAGAAAACAATGTATGAGAATAAGAAATTATGCACATTGAGAGGAGATGCAGTGTTTAAGAGGGAGAAATGATGTTTGAGATGGTTCGGTCATAACGAAAAGAAAGAATGATAAAAGATTTGCAAAAATAATCTAAACAAACGGTAAAGGGGATATGCTGAGCTAGGGAAAACGTAGAAAAACACGAAATGACTAAATAAATCACATTTTGAAAAAGGAAGAGTAAAAAGCCTTTATAATAGTAGAGAATGTATAACAAGGTGCTGAAGCGAAATACGTGTATCATAATAGAATGAAGTGGATACACATTATCTTTACCTATCCCAGTAGGGGGTATGGTACCATAGTGATGATGATTGAAACAATTTAGTGAATAGGAAAAGGTAAGAAGTAATACATTTGAAAACATGATGGAGAGATTTTTCATGTCGCTTTTGGGAATTAAAACAGAAGTCTCATGAGCTCTGTTTGTTTTACCAGGTCACGACAGATGGATGTTACATAATACTGAATTTATTATAAATACTTTTATGCATAGCGATGAATCAAACTGAGTTTTTATATACTTCTTCTTTATTGTCTAACCATGTCAATATGTTCGTAAAAATATTATCCCTTTTCACGTAATTTATTAAGGTTTAATAGTATTTTATAAAACTTATCTTAAATTCAGGAAGACTTAGTGGGATTAGAAAGAGTTTTGCTACTGTTTTTCAAAACAACTTAGTGTAGGCATCATAGTTTTTTTGCGTGCCTTCGAGAATCGAAAAGTCTAGGTGACAAACTGTAGTTTTACGACACTAAGGCCGTTGAAGTAATTTCATTAGTTGTAAATGGTTTTTAAGTTTTATTCAAGAAGGCTTGATTTCAAATTAATATGTACATTCATACTTTTTTTTATAGCTGTGAATGTGCTTGTAAACATGAATTGATAAGGGGGTATTTTACTCTAGAAATTCGAATGTGCTTGTAAACATGAATTGATGAGGGGGTATTCTACTTTAGAAATTTGAAAAAAGTAGTTTTTTTTTCATATTCTTGAAGTTTAGACCTTTAAGAATGTGTTGTCAATTTTTTTTTCACTTGCTCAAGTATCAACGAATTCTGAATTCTACTCGGATTCCAAATTATTGAAATGCACTCTAATCTACTGCAAACCAGTAAATTATAAAGAGATCTTATAACAGAGCGTTGGCTCTGTTGATGTTGATCAAATGCCTTAGAGACTTATGACAAATCCCAAAACTTTATTGGCAGATTAGCGCATACTCTCAATATGATAACCAAATATATATTTGCTGTTGAACATGACAAATATTAACACAAAAGAAAAATTAATTTGTGCATTTGACAGTTAATAAAGAAACATTGAATAAAATTCTTGACACTTATCTAACAAAAACATGACGATGCGATATGATTCCAAATATCTTAATTGAGTTATTTAGTTATTATTAGTTATAAATAATTGGTTTCCATCGATCTTTTATTTTTATCTTTTACTTCTATTACATGTACAAGATTGATTGAATTTTCTTTCCATCCCAGATAATAGTGACTTTAAAATAATCTCCCCCATCGGAAATACTCGTCCGTGCCAATAGACCGCTTGCTCTATAGCTCGGTAGCTACAAAGCTAATCTAAACTCCATGCAGCATCAAGGATTAGAACGGCAAACGCCGACATCAAGCCAGGAGAACAAGGCAGTAGAGTTTATACGTGTCATTAAGCAATGAGCTTTACTGCATCCCGGTGTATTGTACTGTTCACTGTAATGGTTAAAAAAAGGATATTGAACTTTGCTTTAATGCCGATAAAGAAAAATAGTCATTTAACCGATTTTTAGAATGGTTATAACAATACAGTTGGTAAAACAACGTTTGCTTCTTTAATACGTAAAAACATTTTTTTTAAATAATAGTTTGAATATAAAATGTTTAACCTGTATTTTTACATAGAGATCAAAGTCTTACTATTTTTTCGTACAGTTTTGTTATATAAAATACAGCCTGGCGTATGTATTGCCATGTGGTAATCTCTTCCAAATAATCAGAAAAAAATTTAAGAG
Source organism: Odontocerum albicorne (assembly GCA_949825065.1). NCBI lineage: Eukaryota > Metazoa > Arthropoda > Insecta > Trichoptera > Odontoceridae > Odontocerum > Odontocerum albicorne. Next base: position 28,070,356 of record OX463851.1, read on the forward strand.
AAAAAATAACTTGAATCCTTTTTAATAAAATTGAATACCGACGGGAGTCGAACCCGCAAACGCTGAGTCGGAAGACACACGTCTTACCAACCAGCCACAGAGATTGCCTATATTTAACTTTTTATAACAATAAGTAAATAATTGAACATACGAAGATGGAGAAAAATATAGGGATAAACGTGTACAAATAAAATGAAACTGAATGATAAATAACTTATAACATCCTGATTTGTTTCACTTTTTTAACATATCAATTTTACGAATTTCATACTTATCAAAAATTTACCAAAGAACACATGTAAGCATAGTTACACAAAAAAGAACCAACCCGCATTACGAGTTGTTCAGTTTATTCGAAATATCGACTTTACATACCTCAATCTTGTATGTGTAAAAATATTAAGCCAGTGAATCGGGTAGTGCAAATTAGAGAATTCTGTTATTTATGTAATATTTTCTTAGATGATGGAAGATATATAAAAGCTATCTAATGGCATGTAGGAATAATAAACAAACTCAATTAGGCACTAAAATATATAAACTAGGACCGGACTGAAACAAAATCTCCTAAGATGGATAGTTCACCACAGTATGTTAGTATCACATTTGATGTCTCGTAGGTATAGCAGTGAAACCGGAATGGAAAGGCGTAAAGGGTCTTTCAAATTGAGCGGTTTTTTTAATTCTTCGATAAAACATAGATGGCGTCGCGAACTTGCCTGGGTCTTGTGACATTTGAGAAGTGTAATATATGACATTTATAAAAATTGTGTCGTATACAATACAACAACGCGTTCAAATTGTTGTATTATTTTATGTATTGTGGTCTCCGGAAACGGTGATATTAATTGGCCACCAAGTGATCATCATGTGATCTGATACCGTTGGACTATTTTCTCTGGGGTTACGTGAAAAGCCAAGTCTATAAGAATGACCCCCAATCAATTCCTGAACTGAATTGACGAAATTATTCGTGTTATTGGTGAGCTAGAACCGAAATTATGTTAAAATGTCATCGAAAATTTTGACAAAAGAGTAGACACCTGTGGAGCTGCAAGAGGTAGACATTTGGCGGATATTGTTTTTGTATTTAAATGTCACACATTATAATTCAATGACCAATAAAAAGTTTTTTTAAATCTAAGCAAATTGGGTGTTTGATTCAAGAATTAAAAAAAAAAAGAATTAAAAAAAAACGCTCAATTTGAAAGACCCTTTATAAAAGGAATCGAATAAATGTGGGTATGCATGCACTTAGGAGAATATACAGAGTGGCAATGTATGAAAAAATATGAAATAAAGTGATTAATGATGAATGTAAGCTTAAGGTGTTGAGTAAGATGAAAAAGAGCACTCTAAGATGATTTGGGCACGTTGAACTAATTAATGAAGAAAGAATACACATGGTAGAGGAAGAGCGGGAATAATATGGTTGAATCACTGAATGATATTGTCAAAGAAGGTAATGTGAGTAAGATAACTCGTAGAGTTTGTATGAGAAGGTATGTGAATGTAGAAGATTCAAAAGTTATGTGTCGCGATTGAAAAGTTTGCGCTCTTTCCTTTCTGCCTACTCCAACAGGCAGACGGTGAGATGGAATATTCAACACATCAGCCTTAAGTTAACATTCATCCCTTATCACTTCATTCAGTATTCAGTCCCCTATGTATTCTAAGTGGATTTTTTACAGTATTTATTCAGCTCTCTTCAGTGTTTTTCCACGTAATTGTTTCACATCCATACATCAAAGTTGATATTAAAACGCTATTGTGGTTTTTGTAATTTGAAACCATAGGAAAGGTTCCTGATGAGAAGAAAACCTTTTTAAAGAAATATACAAGACTAAGTAATTTTGATACTGAATAAAATCAGCATCCGGATGCAGAGAGCAGATAGGTATTATGTTATTCATAGATGTGACAAAAACTGTCAAAACAGCACGTGCATCCGAATGCAACGAGCCAGCATCAGGTTCGGATATGTCACAATATTTCCAACCGACATCCGGGCTGCTCTTTTTGTGTTTTTCATCTTCCAAGTCAGTGAATTGCATAATGCGGATTTGTTCTTTCTAAGGATTACCTTACCACAATTTTTTCCGCAATATTTGGGTGGTACCATCTAAAAGGGCAGAGCATCGTTAACCTGTTGAGGATCGAGATTACTAGAAATAAACTTCTTTTATGTATTTCATAAATTTAAAGATTTCTGCAAACTTCCTTTATCTTTCGTATTCCTCTTAGATGTTATTTTTTAAATTTGAATATAATATTTTTTGATGTTTTGTATTGTATTACATTTTCGTTGTACATAATACAAATTGGTAGGTTTATTGTATTGTATTACACTTTCATTGTATACATAAAGTACAACCTTGCGGACTTATTGACACGTGTCAGTCTCTACCAACCAACTAGAAAGATGTTAAAATGGCCTTAAGTGAAAATCATAACGGAATAATTTATGAAATATCAGGTTTAAATCGGAATTTGAACCCGCAACCTCCAGATTAGGAGAAAGTCATCTTACAAATTAGGCCAAAGAGGTCGTTGTTTATTGTCATTGTTAAACCAACCAACCATACACAAGTCTCAAGTAAAAATCAGATTGCAACGTTTTTTTTTTAAATCTGGGTACCAATGGGAAACGAACCTGTTAATTGAAAAAAATGTTGACTGCAACTAAGAAAACTGCTAGGATGAAGGCAAATGTGGTTCGATCGAGTGAATATTTTGAAATAAGAAAATGTAGAAAGTTCAAGAAATCTTAGGAATTGTATGAGAAGATGTATGGATGTAGAAAAGGCAAAGTATGTTTGTCGAGATAGATAAATCTAGTGCTATGTTCTCTCTGCCTTCCCCAATATGTAAATTGTGTGATTTTACTTATCATATATATTTATGTACGCTTATTATTTAAAAGTTATTTTTAACGAAGAGTTTACTTCCAAAAGGTTAAAAATTTAAGTACAATTTCATTTCAAAATAATTTCTGATGCACCTGGGAGGGTCGTATGGAATCTGTGCAATTCAAAATGGAAACTGACACCATATCCGATTTTTTTTGTTCTATACACGATGCCACTTCACAATGAACACAATTTGGGTTTTACGAAGAAAAAAAAACCTTTATGTGTTCATTCGTATTAATAGTGAACAACGATTTTATAGTATAGTTATTCTACGAATGGAATTTTTGTGCCTTTATCGAGTTGTTGTAAGTCATTACTAAGAAAGTCAAAAAAATGTTAATAATAATAAATATAAAATGTATATAATACCGTTTCGAGACCACACTTCTCAAGGGCGCTCTAAATCATAATTCGAACTTATTAATATTGACAAACTAAAAAGTATCAATAAAAAAGTTGAGTTTAATGACTTCCCAAATCTAATGGTTACATACTCTAACTTGTCTGCATACGTTTAAAGAAAACATATTTGGTAAAGCAAACTGTAAATAGCTTTCTAAGGGAAGACTATTTGAAAAGAAACCTTTCAAAATTTTCCGATATGTGATAGTAACACATTCGGCTTTTGTATTATATTGTATTACACTTTCGTTATATATATAACAGTACAACCTGGCTCGATTATTGACATGTGGCTATATCTTCCAACTAATCACAAAGATGTTAAAGAGGCCTTAAGGGAAAACCAGACTGGAATCCTTGTTAAAATATCTGGGTTTTAACGGTAATCAAACCCACAACCTCCGGGATAGGAGACAAGCGTCTTATCAACCATATCACGGAGGTCATCGAGTTCAGTGTAGTGGCTTTATGTCGAGTGTAGTGTATGTGTGTAGTGTTCATATACAAATCAAAAATTTTGATAAGAATTTCTAAAAAGCGTTGTCGTCAAGTGTTTCCTAAAGCCGCACTCACCCCCCATATCTCAAGACTTAACCAATTGAAATTTACAGTAGAAAATGAACTAAAATCAAAAATAAAGATCGTTTATAAATCAAATATTACGTAACATTAATATGATAAACAATCGTAAATTTCAATCGAGCTCTCTTCCGGGAGGCTTGTCTTGGTTGGTTATGAAGGCAATCCTTGTTACGAGAAAAAACGTAATTATTTCTCTTGTAACAAACCAAGATCAGTAATCTGGAAGCATAATTTGTAGAATAATAAAAAAAATTATTTCATAACTTCTCAGGTTATTTTGTGTATCCCAATTTTTATGAAATCAAAAAAAAATAGAGCCATCAATTAATTTAAAGACATTACAGAAAATCTTATTGACTTAGTAGACAGGACGATGTCTTTCAGTCCCTTTTGAAGGTTCCGGGTTTGATTTGCTATAGTACCCAACTACAGAGTGGTTAATAGTTCCTCTGAAAATAACTATTACTAACACGTATAATAATGCCACAAATTATGCTAATACAGGGGCACTAATTTCGGAGTCTTGATGAAGACGACGATGTTCAATTGATGACTTAATTGGCAAGACGCGTGTCTTCTAGCTCGTGGGTTGTGGGTTTAATTCTCGTTAGCACCTAGATTGTTTTAAAAGGATTTTGGTCTGATTTTTACTTAAGATTTATTTAATATCATTCCGATTGTACCAGACAACCAGGTTGTCCTGTATCCAATGAAAATGTAATATAATACAACATAAAAATCAAAAATAAAGATCGTTTATAAATCGAATATTACGTAACATTACTATAATATGATAAACAATCGTACATTTTGATAAGACTTCCCAAAAGCGTTGTCGTTAAGTGCTTCCTGAAGCAGCACACGCCCCCCCATATCTCGAATACTTTAAGGCAAACAATGACTAAATAAATTTAAATTAACTCCAAAAAATTAACAAAAACCAAAAATAAAGATCATTAATAAGTTTAATATAAGGTTACATTAATATAATATATAAAATAAATACATTAAAATTACAATACGAAAAATACGCTATTATCGAGTAAAACTAATACAAACAGTACCGAACCAGAAACTTATTAACATTGAACTGATTAAGAAATAGACTATCAATATAGTGTAATATTGTGCACAGCGTCAGGAATACTCAAATAGTAAAAAATCTGGAATATCATGTCTCAAATATTATCAATATAAAATATTGTCATTTTTTAAACATAAAATTAATCGAAATTCGGCATCAGTTGTCGTCTTATGGTCGAGTGCTTGCTAAGCAAGCAGCGTTTCGTTTGTGATTCCTTGTGGTTTTCCCTTCGGGACTGATTTTACTAAGATATTATGGCGTCTAAATTTATGATTCTCTTTGTAGATTAGTTTTGACTTAATTTTTTAGTGCTACGTAGCGATAAAATACGAGTATATATGATTCTCTGTGGATGAATTCTGCAGTAGATTGAATACTCGGATTGTATTGTATTTTATTATACAATACTTCAATTATATACTATTGAACACAACAGACTTTTGGCTTTATGGTGATATTTTACTACCAATTACAAAAACTGGGACTTTTTTTCTACACATCGTAAGGATTCAAACTAAAGACCCCTGTAAGGAAGAAAAGGGTTCTTCCAAAACACTCGATATCCTTTGTCAATTTAACAGTGTTGATCTACGGATTTGCTGATGTTTAAAGATTTAACATGTATAGGTAGGTGAAATTAATTAACAAGGCAAACAAAAAGTCCTTCAAGATTGCAAAGGATTTGCTGTCATCATAAATCTATGTATATTTTGAGTTCTTACTAGTAGAATGTAATTATAATTGAATGATTATATTGTGGTGAGCAATAAATTAATAATAATTATTCAACAAATGTAAAAGGGAAAACAGGTTTACTTGTAAGATGTAGACCGAGTAAATCGTAGTTAGACCAAGTGGATCAGATTTTAAAAGAAGGAAAAGTGAAAATAATGAATATATTAAAGAAGATAGTGCATGGTATGAATGTAGACGAATAGAAAGTAATATGTCTGAATAGAAAAATGTGATTTGTTTCTCTCTTTGCCTACCTCAGAAGAGTCATGACGTGACAGTATGTAACGACGTGCCCTCAATTTCATTAAATGTTTCGAATAGTGTTTAGATTTTATATCCACTAATTGAAATAGTATTTTTTTTTTCAAAATACAGGATTGAGCATAAATCGTACTACTTATTTTTTTTTCAGATTTAAAAATTCTTTTTTTTTTTGTTACTAAATTCAGTTATTCAAATATTTTTTTAAAATAATTTTGTTTAAATGCCCCCACGCTTATTGATGCAATGCCTTCCTCGAACTACGAACAAGTTAATCAGAGTTGCTAACGTGGCTTGGCGGAATTGCTAACTATGGCTTCAAAAACGGCCTTAATTGACGCCGTCAGCTTGTTCCTGTTGCGTGCCTTGCTTTTATACTCCTCCTGTATTTTTCGTTCCTTATTCTCATATAACTCTTATTTTTATCCCTGTTTTTCTATATATCTATTTTATTTGATCTTTAGAATGCTACTCACATATTACTCGTACATTTATTTCACAAAAGTATCGGCTGGTCCCGAGTTGCGCTGGTGCGCTGAGCACCAACGCACCTCTAGACGCTGAGCGAATACAAAATATCGCTGTCTCACGGTTTACTGTATGTCTCTGTCTGCCCTATATGAATTTGCATTTCCCTCCGGTGCGTATTGGAGATCGCTCCGGTAGTATTGACAAACTTGACCGGTCAATTTAAAGAGAATATTTTTTTAAATTTAACTTCTTTTTTTTTTTAATTTTCACTTAAATAAAAATACTCGTTCCATTTGTTAGTATTCTTTACACATTTAATCTATACAAATATTTAACATTTTTGGAAGTCATATTTACGAATATATAATTTAATTATTGCCGCGGGCTGGAAAACAGACGTCTTATCAAGTAGGTCATGGTGGTCGTAACATCTACACATATATTTTAACAGACGAACACACTCAATAATTTTAATTAGAAATTAAATAATACAGTAGTATAAGTTTTAAACTTTATTTAAAAAATATTATCTATTGGATTGTCCGGCAAATAATTTTGTAATTTTAGGTCAAATTCAAAATGAAATATTGACCCAAATTCTCATCAACGGTGGTTTCCGATATATTCACTCTCTCAGCAATCTCTAGTGCCGTAGAATACTTGTTTTTTCGATTAATGCCTAGATTTGGTCGTCATCAGTGGAATTCGGTCTGTAAAAGTGAATACCTACCATATTCGAGTGTCGTATCACCAATACGTTTTTTTAAACCACAGTTGACACACGATGGCATACTGCATCGTCGGCATGCAATGTACGAGTATGTTTATATGTAAATATATATATTTTAAGTATGTGTCCCATTTTTTTCGGTAGTAAAAAGCATCAAGCATCATTGATACTTACATCTTTAAAATACCACGAAAATAATGGCTTAAATGCGCTCAACTATAACCTTTCATAATAATAAACAATCAGCACGTTTGGAATGAAGTTAGCAACAAAAAATTGGTTCGTACGAAACTTCTTTCCTGACATTTTTAATGTTTCAAAAAATACCAAGAATTATTAACTTTAATAAAGGTGCATGCTACTTTTTAGAAAAGAAGAAAATAGTCACCCTTCTTGAATCTGTGTGCATTCAATGTTTTATTTAAAACCCCTGTATTGTTACTTTGTTACATTGGTTGACTACAAAGGAAGACAGAATGCCTAAATCCACAACAATGCAGCGTGTTTTCATCTAAAATGCCATTCAAAAATCTCTCTGTGAAGAAGTGTAGTATGCTTCTCAAGTTATACCTAAGGCTCACAAAGAAGAACTGCAACGCCAGGACAAAAGTTCGAGTAACGAACGAAATTGCGCCACTTTGTAAAAATACTATGAATCAAAAATATATTGGAATACTTACGAAGATGTTTTTTTGCTAAAGAGTAAAAAGCTCTTCTTCAAATTTATGTATACGAGATTCAATAGATATGCATACAAAATGGGCAATAAATTTGACCTATTCTATCCTTTTAGCATATTCATGAAACTGACATGACCCGAAATTTGTGCCTTTATATAATAAATGACACTTTATTTTTTGGAAAATCGCGCGGAAAATGTAAGTATGCAGTTTATTTTATTCATCAAAGTCTCATTATGCATATATTATATCAATCTGAATGAATTTATAGAGGTTAGGTTTATGTTGGTGTATTTTATGGCATATATTGACTTTCAAGAATTTATTGAATTATTTCATACATTTGTAACTATAATGTGGCGATTTAATCGCCAAGTGGTAAATACTTCCAACCGTCCATACAATTGTTTTACATAACTATGTAAACAATTAATTTTCTCTACACCAATAATGTTATTATTGGTGTAGAGAAAAAATACTTGGCAAATCTAAAATCGTAATTTCCAGAAGTGCTGTTTTTGAAGTGTGTTTTCCTTTTATTTAGTTACACTTCTTTGCTTTTTCTTTAAAGAACATATGACAGCAAAACTTGATTTAGATATTAAAAACTTATACACAGCCAGACTGACTGACAATAATAAAAATAGTATCAATGATACTAACAATAATAAAAAAATTAAGTGAATATCAAATTTAACAGGGTATTCGATGGCCAGGAAAGGAAAGGGAGACTGGATAAATATATATTGCAAAACCAGTGAAAACATGCTTTGTCACTGAAGAAACATTTAATATGTTTTAATTTGCTTTTTGAGGCTTGTAAATGATAGTGCAAACCTTATTTTAATACGCAGCATGTTCCAGAGTCTAGCATGAACAGTAAAATACGATAATAAAAGGGAGAAGCTGTGAACTGAAAAAGTCGTTAAAACGATTTAGGCTTGTTTAGCCTAAATCGTTTTAACGACATTCAAGTATCGTCTGGAATGAAGTGGTCATCGTCGTTGCTGGGCCTCGTAGCCGAGGATCGTCTCGCCATTCCAACGTCAATTCAGTTGGAAAGTGGAGTTTATTTTAAGTGAATGAGCCGTTACACACCAGCAAATTCACCGGTCACACCGCTGTAGTGGATCCGATGACACACCGAAGTAAGAGGATCGGAGCACACCGGCATGTTTCATTATTTTTTTTATACTTTCCTTTATGCTCACAAGTACTTGGGGGTAAAAATGCCTGTGTCATTCGAGGGAAGTAGCGCAGGTCAGGATTTGAACCACCGACCTTCCGCACGGAAGTCCAGTGCGTTACCGTGCTGCCATGCACCTCAAGTGAATTCATATATTGTATTACTCCAGCAGGGAAGTTCCATGATAATATGTATAGTTACATACTCGTATATGTAGGTTGGATGTTACTATATTTTCGTACAATTACATCTCCTGACACTCAGATTTTAAAATTTTAATAAATTATCTATTCAATACACTTTTACATACGTATCGTCACGTCATGTCCATTTTGGATAGGCAGAGAGGACAGATCTCCACGGTTTTTATTCATTTACAACCTTGACATTGTCCAGATCCATATATGCTGTTTTGCTTTTCACATTTCATACTTTTCTTTCAGTTGTTTTTTTTCTTCGAATTAATAATTTCATTCTTTCCTCGATTAACCTCTTCCTTACCCTTCATGGAAAAATGGTTCATTTTTTTGTTTTTCAAAAGATTTTTTTAAAATATTTTAATAAGTTTAATAAAATTAATTAAAGAGAACAAGGGGCGTGTTAAGTGTATGATAAAAAATCCACCCTAAAATTACTGGCGTGGCCACCCGTTAATCCTCGAATATTTCCATACTTTTAGGGGTACAACCCATTGAAGAACACTTTGATTAATCCAAACTAATTACATTTTCTCACCTTATCACAATGGGGGTTTAATACTCGAGCCTTTCAACATCGTAAGGTTACTGCAAAAAGCCTGTAACTTCACATTTTCGATATTTGTAATTATTATTTTACTATGTTAAACTAGTAAAAGTTTCTACTAAACCTTATCTCGCTACAACGGTGTTAGTCTATAATCAAACGTTTTAGCGTTAACTTTGTAGAACTCTATAATGTAACACGTTACTAAAATTACTTTTTAATTGCACGACCTCTTATAATGAAGCTCTCTTCCGGCAGGCTTGCCTTGGTTGGTTACGAAGGCAATCCTTGTTACGAGAACAAACATAATTATTCCTCTTGTAAGAAACCAAGATCAGTAATCTGGAAGAGAGCCTCAAGATAGAAATCAGCCAATTATGTGACGGCAATTAAGTATAATTTGTAGAATAATAAAAAAAAATGTTTCTTAACTTCTCAGGTTATTTTTTGGATCCCAATTTTAATGAAATCAAAAAAATTAGAGCCATCAATTAATTTAAAGACATTACAGAAAACCTTATTGACTTAGTAGACAGGACGATGTCTTTCAGTCCCTTTTGAAGGTACAGAATGGTTAATAGTTCATCTGAAAAGAACTATTACTAACACGTATAATAATGCCACAAATTATGCTAATACAGGGCACTAAGTTCGGAGTCTTGATGAAAACGACGATGTTCAATTGATGACTTACATGGCTTAATTGGCTAGACGCGTGTCTTCTAGCTCGTGGGTTGTGGGTTTAATTCTCGTTAGCACCTAGATTGTTTTAAAAGGATTTTGGTCTGCTTTTTACTTAAGATTTATTTAATATCATTCCGATTGTACCAGCCAACCAGGTTGTGCTGTATCCAATGAAAGTGTAATATTATATAATACAACATAAAAAGGCTGAAAATAATCCTGATACGGATATTCAAAGAAAAGTATAATATAATACAAATAAATTGAATGATTAAGGAGAACAAAATTAATTATAATAAAATTACATACAAACACACATTCACACAATTTTCTGTTGAGGTAAGCAGAGAGAACAGAGCATCAAGCTCCTCCATGTCCATAAATCCTCTCATACAGATTGTTCTGTTACTCTTAATTCTTACGCTTCAATCTTTCTATATTTGATTGAATTGACCCAGATATACTTTTATCGATCATCCTCTACTACGATTTATACTAATGATTACATTGTAAATTTATTTAGTCAATCTTTCGTTACCTATGATTCCCATGAGTATTGTAACACACTATGATAAAATAATGTTTAAAAATATAAGATAATTATGGAAAAAATAGTAACGACAGGGAACAAGGCAAACGGAGCACTTAATGTAATATACAACAAGTGCGCTACATCAAAAGCAGCAAAAATGATAATAAGTGTAAATGTGTAAGTGCCCACCGTGATGTATGGAAATGAAAGAGAATAATAAAACTAAGATTTATGATGTAGAGATGCGTTTAATAAGAAAAAAATGGTGAGTGTCAATTAATTAAAGAAGGTGGGTTTAAAACATCAGAAATGAATGAAACGATAAAATTAATGTTTTGATGGATGAAGAAAGGGGTGTTTTGAATAACGAAATAATGACTTAACGAGTAAGAAATTTAGAAGAAAATGTAAGCCGAGTAAAACGTGGCTGGATCAATTGAAGCAGATTTTTAAAGAAGGTTAAGTGAGAAGTATGAATCATAGGAGAGTGTGCTTGACTGCCTACCCTGTAAGGGATACGACGTGAGGATATGTACGTAACATATGCCATCGTCGTTGCTGGGTCTCGTATTTGAGGATCCACTCGCCATTCCATCGCCAATCTCGAGCTGCTCCTCCACGTTGATTACGTGATCTTCTAGAAGAGAAAACTCCGATTTTTAATGTGTCCTCCCTTCTGTGATAGACATGTGAATTCCGCTGAAGAGTCTGGTCAAACTGACGCATGTCCGCTGCATGCTGACTGTTTTTCATTAGTTTAGCTATTAAGACACCATCAGGTTGAGAGCAGATAGCTCCGCAGTACCTTCGATCAGCTCGAGAACAGAAAACTGTCCACCTTCCAAGATTTTGGGCCACCTGTTCTAAGTCTTTAGGCGCCCTATATAATGTCAGCGGCTCCCGTAGGCTGTACGTATGCACAGTGATAAAGTTAGGTTTATACAAAACCGACAGTTATTTCAATGTTTATTATATCGCAAGCATATAAAGCATGGTTTTATTTTTTCATTTAATTTCTGCGACAAAATATATCATAACCTATTTATTAAGTAGACGGCGAGCAATTGTTGATAAAACTATCGCTCCTCATTGGCGGGCGCACGCGATCTGATCACGCTAACCAGGCCCGGCCCACCTAGCGCCACTGATGTGGCCGCACTTGCCTAACATCGCAACATTATCGTTGTGAACAGGGGAGCCTTTGCTATTTCTCAATTAAAAATACTTCTATTTTTGAATTTTTACAATGGTTGTATTTGTAAGATCGTTGTGGCCGCGTTTGCAACATTATCGGTCTGAAAAGGGGTGAATTTTCTATTTCTTGAATAAAGACAAGTGTTTTAAGACTTTTTCCCATGGTTGTATTTGTCACATCGTTGTGGCCGCGCTTGTCTACCACCGCAACAGTACAGCTCTTAACAAGGACGCTTTGTGATTTATTGGATAAAAAGTCTACTGTTCACACATTTTTTACCATGGTTGTATTTGTAATATCGTTGTGGTCGTACTTGCCTACCATCCCAAAAGCACTCCTCTCAACAAGAATGCTTTTTAATTTATTGTATGAAAGTCTACTATTTTCGTTTTTTTACCATGTTTATATTTGAAACATCGTTGTAGCCGCGCTTGCCTACCATCGCGGTAATATCTTTCAGAAAAAGGGTGGCATTAATACTTCTTGAATAAAAAGAGTCCTTTTTTAAGATGTTGTTACCATGTTTGTATTTCTAACATCACCCAAGCGCCACCATTATGGCGACACTCGTTGGCTACGGCTACAAAATTAATGCTCTAAACATTTTTGCTACTTCTTGAATACAGTCTTTGCTATTTCTTGAATAAAAAGACTACTTTCGTATTTCTTTTACCGTAGTTATGTTTGTAATATCTTCCAAGTCTACCATTGCAATATTATCGCTCTGGGGCATCTTAAATATTTTTTTAAATAAAAAGACTAGTTTTTAAAGATTTTCTACCATGGTCGTATTTGTAAAAACCGCCAATTGCCACTGTCGTGACCGTACTAGCCACATGTCTGCTTTAATAATTCTGGAATAAAAACCTGCAATTTTCAGATTTTATACAGTGGTAACACCCGCCAAACGCCATCGATGTTACCGCATTCGCCACTTACCCGTCATTGCAACATTATCGTTCTAACAAGGGAATTTTAAACAAGGGCGCCCTTGCTATTTTTTGGAAAAAATATTATTTTTTAAGATTTTTTACCATTATAATATCTTGGGATTCTATTGTGGGTTCAACCGAATTAAAACCTAAGTACGAGTATTTATGGATTAAGAGAGTAATGTTTGATTTAACTTAATACTAAGGGGTCGTTGTTGATGGGGCTACATTAATAAATCCATTTGCAATGCTTTTTGTATTATTGTACGTAAAACTAAGAACCACCCCAGTAAATATGCTTTGGTTTAATTCCCCATGGATTCCAATACTGGACAGGTTCTACTTTAGACTTAATCAAATTTGATTTATATTTTTGTTACTAGCTACTTTACATGGCTTCTAAAATAACCACTTGATAAATCTGACACTAAAAGGCTAAACGAGACAGAGTTTCATAGCAAAATATGTTGTAATATAGATAGTTAAACTTATCATTTAAAGCTTTTTCCCACTATGTGGAATTGCAAGTTGGTTTTTTGAGTCGGCACAAGAATTTCTTTTAGTACATCATCAACGTATATTTTTGACGGACACTCCTTAACTCTTTTTGTTTCGTCCACCATTCTAGGCAGGATTCGATGTGTCCGAGTCATCCCATTCTGTATTATTGTATTATATTTTCGTTGTATACAGAACAACCTGGTGGGTTTGTCTTCCAAGTAACCAGAAATATATTAAAGAAGCATTGAGTAAAAACCAGACGAAACATATTTTTGTTTTAAAATTTGGTGTCAACGGGAATCCATTCCGTAACCCCCGGATTAGAAGACAAGGCGTCTTACCAACTAGCCTATGCAGATTATCAGCTATTTACATTTGTTCTTCTTCAACATATAATCAACTATTGAAGAACAGAAAAAAGTATAAAATCAAGACAATTTACAAAATAAATTAATAATACAACTACTGAAAATAACAAAAAAATCAGTGATGTCACACCACATACCTTTTAGAGTAAGCAGAATCACGCCTTTCTAGTCACATGCACAGTCTTGGCCTCGTTTATATCCATACATCTCGTCATACACGCCGTTCTGTTTCTCATACTATTACATTTCCATCAGTTGAAATTTATCCAAGTATCTCCTTTGTTATCTCCATAAACTTAATTTATGCTGTACTTACGTATTTTATAAATTTTCTTAATTAAGTATTAATAATATTTGATAAAATCCGAAATGGTTGACCACACCTGTCATAGACTGGCACCCCCAGGCGTGCGTTACTAATAATCATAATGAATGATTACAACCACGAATTACCGTATTTTCAAAACTGTTTGCCTTCTTTCCCTCCCTGGGCTAATGTTGAGCTTATCGCCTTCAAACCAAGGAAATATCGATCAACTCTGAAATAAATAAATATTTACGATAATTCGCATTTCTTTGTGTAGGGGATGGAGGGTTAAGAAAGGTCAGAGAGAAGGAAATGGTGAAAGGAAAGTATTTATAAACAAGTGTTTATTTAAATGGAAATGAAGACTGCTTGTTCAAAGTATACTCGTATTGTGTTATTCAAATGAATTTGTTTATTTACTATTTAATGAAAAGTCTCGAAATAGTTTATGAATAATAAAGAGAAATATTTGAGGTCTATTGAATTTTTTTTATAAAAACGTACAGCAGAAATAAACTCCCAATTTCACTAAATTCATTCATTCATTTCTCATTGAATAAACGAAATGGCATTAATAGAGTGTATAAGTAGATTTTGGTTTGAAGGGAGTCTAGCTTGCCTACATATTTATCATAACTTACGGTTACCTTACGTGGTTCATTACGTTTGGTTGCTTTTAGAATTATATTTGATTGCTACCATAATTATTATCTTTTTAATATTTCCTTTAATCACTAAAGGGAGCTAGAAAATTAAATAAGAATAAATTGTATTTAAAAAAAATATGTAAATCTAGTCCTTTTTGGACCACCTTTATTACCTGTATGTCCTAGTTGGTAAGACCTCCTAGGCTTAGTTGATAAAAATGGTCACTTAGTAGGGGTTGTGGATTCAGTTTTCACTTAAGGCCTCTTTAAAATCTTTCAAGTGGCTAGAAGAGATTACCACAAGACAATTAACCCGCTACTGCCTACAAAAAAAGGGCGATTCTATAAAATCCACCTTGCATTTTTGTTATATTTAAAATAAAACACAAAATAATTTTATTGTATTATAAAATACTTCCATTGTACACAAAAGTTTATTTGACCTAATTTACTTAGATCCCGTGGTTTCAATTTGAATAGTACACATATTTGATAGAAAAAAAATATGTGGCGTTTGAAATAAAGTATCTTGTAGATATTTTCACGCTGCTGCATAGGAAAATGAGGTGTGTTTATGAGAGAAAAAATTAGAAATGTAATTATTAAGGTTTATGTGAGTCAAAACCTGATATTGACGCACTTTTTAGTTAAACTCGTAGTAGGGTAAAAAATACCACATTGAGATGGTTTGGACATGTTAAACGAATGGGTGTAAAACACTGACTAAACAAATTTACAATCCAATCGGTGTAAGAGTCACCGGTAAGGATGGCCGAGAAAGGTATAGTTACATCATGTCATGTCCCTTGTGGAGTAGGCCAAGAGAACAGATCTCCAAACTTTACTATCTAAGCACCCAACTTTCACCTTCTCCGTATTAATACATCTCTTCATGCACAATCTTATATTATTCATACTCCTCACTTTACATTCTTTCCAAATCTGGTCCATTTGGTCCAGTCACGTTTTCCTCGATCCACCTATTCCGCGCATACCTTATAATTCTGACTGTATATTCGCTTAGTTATCATTCATTCTTTCCACATGGCCAAACCATCTTGAAGCTCCTTTCTTTATCTTACGTAAAATATCTATTTTATCCATGCATTAATTTCTGATATCTTCATTACGCCTTCTTTCAAACATTGTCACTCCACAAATTTTGCTTGGTGCACGCATCTCCACAGCATCTTATTATTGTTCTTCTTCTGCCAAATCCAAGTTTCACTTCCATACATCAAGGTAAGCAAAAGCATAGCTGGGTCAAGGTAATTAAATTTTGAAAGAAGTAAATGTAAGATAAACAGAGCGAACTATATGAGAAGATGTACCATATGCATGTGAAAGAAGCCAAAGAAGTAAGTCGTCATAGAAAATTTTCGCGCTTTTTTGTCTCTGCATAACCTAGCAGGTAAATGGCGTGACGATATGGATGTATATCAGAAAAAAATGATAATATAAAACGGTAATCATGTATATTATAAAACAATTGAGGACATTTATAAAATATTCGAAAGGTTTTAGATTAAATGTATTTTTGATTTGTTCTCATTGTTGTATGATAAATATCAAATTTAAATCAAAAGTGAACTTTTTGGAAACTAAAAAAGAAACGAAATTACAAAAAAGCCAATTCTCAAAAATGACCTATTTTACAATACACTATATCTCAGCAGAATTCTAAAAATGGGCGTACAATACTGCCCGCATATAATGTTTACAAACAATAAGACGTTTTAAACATATTTGATCATCTGCCCTATTTCTTCCTTTCATTGAATTGTGGAAATACTAGACCACCTTGTCTGACCACCTTGGTTACAAAGAAAGAATTTAACACAAACCCATTGTTATCATGACACGCATTCAATTGACAACAAACAAGAGAATGATAGGTTTTTGGGAAATAAACAAACATGTTTTTCTTTAGTTTCTTTTCAAGTTTGTAATTGAGCTACTGGACTATCATCCATCATATAAGGTCTCACACCCAGAATCGTATTCTCAATTCAAGATAAAGCAATGGAAGATTCAATGTATTTATTGACTTATGAGAAAGTTTTCCTTGGAATTAAGGTGAGTAAATTTCGGTGTCACAATATTTCAAGTTTATTTCAATTGAAAAAGATTTTTCAAAAATATTTTGACACGAATGCTGTTATTCAAAAGTAACGATTATTTGGCACTAACTGTATTTCGAGGTGGTGGTATATGAGTTTATGGGTGAGTTTTCATAAATTTATAATATATCTTTTTTATGTTATATTTATTTAATTGACCATTCTAAGATGATTTGGGTATATAGAACGAATGAAAAAAGGCTTACAAAAGTATATTTTTTATAGTTAAGGCATTAACATTGTGGAGGTTTAAATATATTGTAATTTGTTTTATTAAACACTGTTTATTCAACTATTTGTAACGGTAACCTTACCGGTTTTGAGGCTTTCACCTCTTCATCAGGGGAGCGCAAATTGCGCTTCCCTGATGATGAGGTAAAAGCTTTGAAACCGGTAGAGTTATACCATTACAAAAAGTAGAATAAACAGTGTTTGATAAAACAAATTACAATGAATATAAAAGGTAAATGTGAGTGAAATACATATATGTTGGAGAAAGTCAACAAAAGTATGGTTGAATCAACTGAAGACATTTTGAAAGAACGAAAAGTGAAGGTCAAAGAAATTGTAGGAGTTGTATCAGAAGTTGTATAGCTGTGCAAGACGAGAAAGATGTATGGATAGAAAATAATGGCACTTTTTTATCTCTGTATATCCCGATGGAGATGGCGTGATGGTATGTATATATGTTATGTAAAATTAAGAAATAATAAACTGACAAAGTCTAGAAAAAATGGTGATTTATGACAAAAATTTTACGTTGTCAAATTGGAAACAAAATAATGTAATACGTTGTATTGTATTGAAATTTAATTACACTTTTTACAGTACACATTTGTGGATTTCTTACCATGTTACAATCTCTTCCAAGCAACCAGAATGATACTTAAAGAGGTCTTAGTTGAAAACAAAACTATAACCTTATTTGAAAAAAAAAACTGATAGTTTAGGAAATCAAACCCAAAAAAACAGAAATAATTATTAAAGAATTTGACAAATATTTTATATTTTTAATGCTTTAAGAGCGTGATATTTTTAATATTCTTTTAACTTTTCATACAGCATTTGGCACAAATCAGCTCATCATTCGTGTAGTCCATATTTTTTTCGTTGTATTTAATACAACCTGGCTTTCGTTGTTTTTAATATATTGGAATTTGGCAATCTCATCCGACCTACCAGAAAGTTGATACAGAGATTTTACGTGCAAACCAAGCTTGAATCATATACTAATTTGTATTCTAACGGGGATTGAACCTGCAAATCCTGGGTTAGGGGATAGCCATCTCACCATCTAGGGCACGGTAAATAATATTTATCTGTTTAATTAAAACTTTTGTTCTAAAATAATTATTTTGATATTTATTTTAAAGTTGTCCCAATAAATGTTATCTTAAAAAAATACATTATTACATTGTAATAAAAATTCTATGATATGTTTATTTTTTTAATAAAATATTAAACCAATTAATCATTTATTAATTTTTTCTTGATTCACAAATCAAATACTTATCAGCTTATAAACCTTTTTTTACTATATTCCCAACACCTGAAGAGATTTATCACCCAATCGCATTCCTTTAAGGACAAAATCCCGACGTTTGACACGAGAGAGAGAAAAAAAAACATATTAATATAGCCCTTTAATATACTATGAATAAGTCCCAATCGCATATTTTATAATTTTATACCGTAAAAGATGAAATACGAAGCACAACCATTATTAGTAGTCCTTAACTTTTTTTGTATTTGAAAAGACCATACCATTTAACCTCCCGCTGTTTCAGTATCATAAAAATCCATGTATCATACTGTGAAGAAGTCGCAAAATGGTCAGGACCCTCACAGTTTATGTCTATTGTAAGCAACGAGACCTTTTTTGTGTATTTTTCGATCGTAAACATTAACTTTGTATGGTCACCCTATGTGGGAATCAATAAATCTTTGAAACTTTCAGGTACCTACCCTTTTGAATGAAATGTGACGTTAGATATTGTTACAAGTAAGAATAATTTTATTATACTGATTGAAGATTGGTGTGTGGATTTTTTAAACTGTTTTTTTTCCTATTTTAATTTATATTGTAAATTTCAAGATTTTAATATAATTATTTGTATAACTGTTAAATGTTCATTATGTATTAAAAAATTTAAACGTATTTATAAATGGTACATTTCAAGAAAAAAATATATTAAATGTATTATGGTTAATCAGTGTACACCATCTGGTATCACAATATTTGATAAAGTAAGAAAATAAAATATTAATGTATGCTAAAGACGGATATCATTAGTTGAATATAATAAAAAGAAGAATATTGTCATGATTTGGCTACACTAAGAGAATGACTTGAAGACTTACGAAACGGTGAGCGTGGTAGAGATAGATTAAGACAAGAGTGAAAGGAGATTGCTGAAGTAATTTCAATTGAGGAAAAGGTAAGAAATATGAGGCACAGAAGATATGTGGATGTAGAAGAGACTTAATATGTGGAAAGGAGGAGGGAGATATGTTCTCTTTGACTACACCAAAAGAGACATGGCGTGATGGCGTGTGTTATGATGAATCGAAAAGTATAATAGTTTTTTCTAATATCGTGCTGATCTAAGGAGCGAAGAATTATCAATATCTCCATGAAATTTACACCTGTTGATTGATTTGTTCTTCTACTTTGTACTTAAATATGGGGGAAAATGTATTATAACTAATAATTATCGGATATGCCCTTTATTTTTTTCAAAATTTGAAAATTATTTCTGCTTTGTACGATATCCAAAGTAGTAATTCAGACATATTGAAATGTGGATGGGAGACTATATCATCTTCAGCCCTAGTAATTTAACCACTGGGGCAGGATCGTAAATCGCGGTTCGTATTGACACGACATGACAACACTACCGTACGTGGATAGTCAAAAAAATCTCCGTAACTCGCGCCTTAAAACCCTTTTTTCTTTTCTTTTTCTGCCTAACAAAGATAATCGAACCTGACACCTCCGAGTGGATGCTAAGCGTCTTATCAACTAGGCCACGGAGGTCGCCAATTCTAACCTTTAATATTTGAATTATCTGTTGTGTTTTTTTCTATTAGAAACATTAGAATTTAAAAGCAATACAATTTTCACATCGTTTAATATTTATAAAAAAAAACACCAAGAGGTTATAAAATAAATTAAAACTCCGATATTTTTATTCTTTCTGTTTCAAAGTTTACTTTAATAATTAATATTTTTAATTAATTACGAAACTTTATTATCATTTCGGTGTGCCATACCAAATTTGTTAATAGATAAACGTATTATATTCAAATATAACATTTAAATAACAATCAGGCAAGAAAATAAATTAAAATTACACTTTTTAATTCCTTCTGTTTCAAGCCCTACTTTAATAATTAATCTTTTCAATTATTTACGTGCAACGGGGTTTTGTTTTTGTGTAATCAAAAATTGGAAAGAAGTATCGATTTATTTTTTCACGCTAAATATCCTCAGTGAGATACAGGCACAAGCCTAGTTTACTGGGGATACGACAAATGAAAGGTGACAAACCCAGATCCATTAAAATTGTATGTCTAAATTAAATTACCTGTTGTTTTTTCACAAATTATGTATATTTCTTGTCATGTGTAATAATAAATAAATAAAATAAATTAATTACGAATGTTTATTAACATTTCGGTGTGCCATACCGAATTTGTGAATAGATAAACATTATGTATTCAGATATATAATTTGAATAACAATCACAAATTTCTTTATAAAACTAATTGAAATCAAAACATTTTTTTATTAATATTTTGAAAGGTTGATATTTTTTTCTCTTTCAATCATCTAACTCACAAAATTCTTAATTTTCTTATAAGAACAGCACAAAGATAATGTCGAAAAAACTAAAAACCAATAATTTTATAAAATGTATTTATATGCAAAAACTCTTATAAAATAAAATTGTAATTTACTTTTTAAGTCGGGACAATATTGAACTATCCCTTCGTATAAAACCCTAACGGTATGCCACGCGTAAAAATATTTTTCTTGCATGACACAAACTACTTTAGGGAGAAGAATCAAATTATACAACTGTCCTACTTTTATATGCCGTCAAGAAAACAGACAAGATATTTATTTGTTTTTAACTAAATTCATGTCTTTCTTTATATATGCTTAAGTATAAGTAACAAAAAATGTTAAATATGTAAGGAAAGGCTTATAAACAGGGATAATATAATAATAAAAAAAGCAAAATTTAACACATCGATCAATAAGTCCCGGGACTAACTACTAAAACAACATTTGTTTGCCAAAATTCTTCTTTATTCATCAACATAGTCTCCTTCAAGAGCGATACATTCATTCCAACGCTTTCCTAACTTTTGTATGCCAGCCGTGTAGAACGATTTATCTTTGGTTTAAAAATAGGCGTTAGTTTCGGCAATCACTTCTTCATTGGAGACAAATCTCTTTCCCTGGAGCATCTTTTTGAGGTCTGCGAACAGCCAATAGTCGCTGGGAGCCAAATCTGAAGAATACGGTAGGTGCGGAAGCAATTCGAAGTTCAACTCATGCAATTTGGCCATCGTTACCGTCGACTTGTGTCACGGTGCATTGTCCTGATGAAAGAGAACTTTTTTCTTCTTCATATGGGACCGTTTTTTTTGCAATTTCTGCCTTCAAACGCTCCTATAACGCTATGTATGTTATATAACGCCGTTAAAACAGTACTCTCCTCGAGACCGCTCGAACTCGGGATTCGAACCCACTTTTATTGACAGATTAAAAATATAACAAAATAAATATATTACATAATAAGTTGACTCGAAGGATAGGAAGTTGGGGTCTGCAGCCATTAGATCAAGAACTACCCCACATCTTCAGTGTTATAGTTTCAAATTTAGAAAAACATATTTAATAAAAAACTGCTAAAACTTTCGAGGGAAGATGATCTACAAAGAAACCTTTGTAGATCTACAGGTATATGACGAGTATATTATACTATAGTAACACAATCAACTTTAGGTGAAGTGTATTTGTATATTGTTGTGCTCTTTTATTTTTCAAACATTCATCTTTCAAAAAAAAAAAAAAGTTATATTTATTCAGTTACTTCAAACTTCTTGTTACGTCTGATTGAATTTTTTTTTATCATCAATATTTATTTGAATTAATTTATCACAATATAACAATGTTTCTTTAAATTAATAATAAAATTTGTAATACATATTTCTAATTCATTAGAATTGTATCATATTGAAACTTTTCATGTAAAAAGGCGTAACTTTCAATATTCAAATAGGACAGTAGAAACAATACTAACTTTACTTCAGATTACCTTAAAACTCCTGCAGAAACCAAAAAGATGACCCTTCCTTCATCTTGGTCTTTTACTTCCATCATTTCCTTTCTCCTGTTTTTTTCGGGTCAACCAACACATTTTCCATGTACCTCAGTCTTAGTTTGTAAACAATGATATCTTCTAAACACTCATATTAAAAATATTACAAGAGAGTGATACATTGAAGTGTTTGGGGCAGTATAGCCATCTCGGTCATCGCACAGTAGTCAATTTATTATTTATTTGTTAGAGACTCGAATATAAGGTGACTCCCGCTTATTTGTGTTGATTTTGAAAGAAAAAACCTCGCCTCATACTCGAACCAGTGTCATTATCCTTTATTTTGTTATACATTTGTTTTTCACACATTTTACACAACACTAAGTTCAATATTTATTCATAATACTGTTTATGAGGTTATTTTTTTTTTTCATTTATGAATAACATTTATTCGTTTCTGAATGGGGTTTTTGTTCGTTTTTGAATTGGCCAATTACTTATACTAAAATAATACGATCCATATTTTACCTCTTACGAAATATTAAAGGAAGTATATCATCTTTTGAATGACACATTTCATTGGTTTGATATATTTGCAAATGGATGATTTTAAAAATATTTGTTTCGATTTCTGCAGTCCCACTCGTTACACAGAAAAAAAAGAAAAAAAATTCTCAGTCAGTAATTAAATATCTTCGACTTTTTTTTGAGAAACCATATTTACTAATGAGAAGTTTAGAAACCATCATGAAAAATAGATGGAAATATTGTTAACAGAATACCATATTTGGCTTTATGCATAAATGTGGATATAAGTTGAATTTTTATTTCTTAATTTTATACATGACAAGAAATATACATAATTGGCCAAAAACAACAGGTAATTTAATTTGGACACACATGGGAAAATAAATCGATATTTCTTTCCGATTTTTGATTATATAAAACCCCGTTGCACATTCTCACAACCTGATAAACCGGGACACTCAATTACACATCTCTACATCACGTGAAATCAAACTCCTCACACTTAATCGCTCCAGACAGACCAAAACGTTCATCCCACAATATACCGCACATAATCATAAAAAAACACCACACTCAAGAGCTCACACAAACCTTTGCTACAAGTCATTCCTCTTGCAAGCTCAAGTACTCAAACTCCTGTCGCAATAACAACCACGATCCGATCAACTGCCTAAAATGTTTTCGTCCCTTTGCCTTTATTGAATTCGGCACCCAAGAATGAATGGCGAGAGTTGTTTGTATGAATAAAAATGTGTAAAGTTCTCTCCTATCTGCTACCTCCAACAAGATCATGACGTGATGGTATGTAAAGAATAAAAAATCGTATATATATTTTACTCAAAAGAAAGACTGGTTCAAGAATTTTCTACCCATTGGTTATTGAAAATTTACATAAACGACTATTATAAATAAAAAATATATAAAGAAGTGATTATGTGATGAACATGAACTTAATACTGATGTGTAGTGTACTTTGAAAGGCACTCTGAGATGGTTTGGGCATGAAAAACGAAATGATGAATAAAAAATAAGGACAGCATGGATCAAGTGAATGATCTTTTGAAAGAAAAAAATGTAAGAAGTCATAGAAATCGTAGGAGCTATTCGTTTATGAGAAGAAGAAGAGGTGAAGGATGTATGTCAAGAAAGGAAAGACAGGCGATCACTCATCTCTGCCTACTCCAACAGAGAAATGGCGTGACGGTATGTATGCATGTACTCGTATTATAAAAATTAGGTTGGATCTTTTTTGCTTATTTTATACGTCCAATTCACAGTCTGTTTTTTATTTCGAAACACAACCTCAAATCAATCAACTGGAATAAACATTTATTCCAGACGATTAAATCCTTTGGATTCATTCCAGTTTTTCATTCAATGAGTTTTCCTTAAAATGAAATATGCTTTAACCAAGGATACTTACTAAATTTTTGAATTAATTAAAATTCTTTCACGTTAACTAATTTTATATTTTTGTAGAAAATCTTTCTTAAATATCATATGTTATCCATGGATTTACTACAGTATTTAACTATTTAGAAATGAAGTTATAAAGGTACGTAAAAATCTATTATTAAATTATTAAAAAATATACGCCAGAATTTAAGTGATTCGATAACTCCATTTTTCTAGCAAGAATTGACATTATCAGTAGCGATTTCAAAGTGGTTTAAAAATAAAGTTTAAATTTAAACCTAATGTGAAACCGGGTCCAGCTGGAATCAAATTCGCCACGCTAGTTTACTAAGCATGAATGACAAATAACCAGAAGATAAATTGTAAGAAGGTATAAGCTAACATAAATCTTTAACTTTTCCGACATTCCGATGATTCCTTCCTCTTATCTAACAAACCAAACTATTTTTAAACTGAAATACACTAAAATTGGTCAGCCAAAAATTCTGAAAACGAGCATTTGTTAGTATTAGTTACTTGAAAATAAGTTTGCTAAATATTTCCAACAACTGGCAATATCATTTTTATAATAGTAATAAAACCTTTACGGTATCCGGAATATGACATTTTAAATTACATTTCGCACTATTTGATCAGAAGCCAACAGTATTTCTATAAAAATGGAACCAGTAGATTTAGTAAAGTATCCATAAAATGTTTGTTGATTAATAAAAGAGATTTTTTAAGTTATTTAAATGTGACTAAACGATCTTAATGCACTTTTTATAATCATAAGCATTGCATCTTCTTTCGATCCGCGTTCTTTTTTAATGTTCTCATTCCTTATTTATTCATGCTGTCACTCCCATAATGCAAATGGATTGAAAAACATTACCAAATTGTGACTCCTTTAAGTATCTTGGGTCACTCATTTATAGCGATGGAGGATGTGCAGCAGATGTAACACGTAGAATCAGTGTGGGATGGATGAAGTTTAGATCAACGACGGGAGTTCTATGTGATCCGAAAATGCCAGTAAAATTAAAAGGAAAAGTATACCAAACGATTGTCAGACCCGCACTCCTCTATGGCTCCGAATGCTGACGATGTATAACTCTTCTTACTCTAGGCAACTAGAAACTGCTGAAATGCGCATGCTAAGATGGTCAGCTGGTGTATCCCTAAAAGACAAAATAAAAAGCTCACGCATTCGTGGAAGCCTAGGTGTTACAGACATCAACAGTAAGATGGAGGAGAGGCGATTGAGATGGTATGGGCACGTTGGACGCAGAGCACCCGATGACATAACATAACTACGACAAAATCTGTAGATCTTTCGATATGTATGTTACATGTAACACATTAGGTGGAGTGTAGTTTATGTGTGGTGTTCGTACGGGTATATAACCATATAGTACATATTGATACGGTCTCCCAAAAATGATTGTCTTCAAGTGCTTCTTAAAGTTGCACACGTCACCCATATTTCTAACACTTTGAGGCAGAGAAGGATCAATCTTTTTGATAATTACTGGAAGAAATCAACATTAACCAAAATAAAGATCATTGATGCATTAAATATTTTGCAATAATAATATGACTGTTGCAGTAACAAAATTAACACGTTAGAATGACAAAAAATATACTGTTATCGACTATAATCAATCAAGAAAGATTGTAAATATAGCGTAATATTGTATACAGCTTCAGAAATAGCCAAATAGTAAAAAATACATTAATTTATTATTTTAGTACACTACTTGTACAAATATTTTTTATACATATTTCATCATTTATTCTTTCGAAATGGGAAAAAATCTAAATGCATCTTTGTTCACAGACATTTAACACTAGATTTTCGTCCAATACTTATTATTTCCTATTTTACTAATTTCTTAGTCTATCGGACATTGTTTTTGCTCACATTCTACGCTACAATTGCATTTCTACGGCATCCATTTTGCTCTCATTTCTCTTTCGCTACCTTCAAATTTCGTCTGCATATTCTAAGGTTGGGGCAAAGAAATGTGTTATATTCTCATTAGAAAATAAATTCTAGTTTGAATCTGAATTCCTCGTATCTTGACAGAATTCATTGCTTTTTATTTTACTTATTTGTTCACTTACCTTAACTAGGAAGAAAAAACGAATATTTAAAAGTATTAATATGTATCTTTACATGCCTTGCATGCATTTTGACAAAGTTTGAACTTCTTATGTTTTCCCTGTGTATAGTATAATGTGAAGGTGTGGGTTAAAAACCATTTACGATACCGTGGTCAGGTTTCTTCGCTTTATTTTGGGATGCTACCTGATCGGGTGAATCGTACAAGATGATCCCTGGCCTTTTGATGGCATCTGACATATTTTTTCTTTATTATTAGTATTATTATAAATCTTATTCTTCTTGAGGCGATGTCTCCTATCGGAGTTTGGTTACCAACTTGACAATTCTTTTTGTGTTCATTGCAGCCCAGAACTGCACCCAAATCTCTCGGTAACCACATATTTTCCCCTGGATGATCAGTTACGTCGTAATGTATCTTGTGCATCTCAGTATGTGACCAAGATACCGCAACTTGCAAATTCTCGGTCATTACACGTAGGAGCAAACACTTCTGCATTTGATCACAATCTGTCTAATGAAACTTGAGCAAGCATATTTTGTTTTTTTTTTCTATTCTTGTATTTTTCACGTACTGAAGGAGGTTTGTGAATTTACAACTGTCCTTTTTTTGTTTTCAATTTATTTCATGATTAATCTTTTGTGTATGTTCCTATAACTTGTTCTAAAAATTATATATTGGCATTTTGAGACATTGAATGTTGGAAGGACGATTTTGACTTCTGGTTGTGATTGTGGATGCATATTTTGATATTTACTTTTCCGCATCTGTATTTCCCTTTCACGTTGATGTCAAGAATGACGCCCGGTTTGGTGCATTGCCGGATGCCCGCCTTTGGACGGCCCCGTATTATAGTGACATATAATTTTGTACGCTTGTGTATGCTTGTTACTTTGCATTTAATTTTGTTCTCGTAATAGTTCATTTTTATTTATATTGTCTTTTTGTGATGGATGAAGCACTCACTACTGATTTTATTATTATTATTGTTATACGAGTAGAGTACATTGTAAAAACATATCAAATAAATAAATCTGTAGATCCATATCAGAGAGAAGATAATAATTTTTCAATTTAAAATATTTTTTAACCTAAAAGTTATATCAAATATAATTTCATTGAAACGCTGTTTTTTTAAAAGCTATTTTTTAAAATGCACTGGTGACTACATTGAAATAATGATTATTAGAGCATTTACGATGATTCTTCGCTTATAGAAATGTGCTTAACATCAAATGAAAAAGTTTATTACGTTTTACAACTTATATAAATTTCTCGTTATGCCGCCCAGTCACAACATGTGTCGTTCCTTTTTCAATTCGGCACTTCCTTTTGACGTTTGTACTAACGATTCAAATTTACCGACGTGATTCAATAAAAACAAAAGTAACCCGTGGGAAAAACTCGAGATTTTTGACATTTAGATATTCAAAATGGGATATTGAGCGGGATGTTACCATCCCTAGATGTCCTTTGGGTGTGATCAACGAATATTGTACAGGTGAGAGTACAACCCGAGTTTGTTTTTTTATTGTTCTCTGATTGTGAACATTTGAGAGTTAAATAATAAAGGTATGATCCATTTTCTGCTCACTATATTAAACTAGGTTTAGCATTTTTTTATACGAGTATAATATTTTTTTCTTTGATAAAATTTTTTTATAGCCATTTTAAACTATTTCAGTGCTGTTAATGTTTTACTAAAAAAAATAAGTTGCAAAAATAAGGGCATCACTTAACGTGATGGAAAAATGGATATATCTCCGAGGAATGACTTTCGTGGTCTAGTTGGTAAGACGTTTGTCTTCCAATCCAAGGGTTGCGGGTTCGTTTCCCGTTGAAACCCAGAGTTTTGTGTCTGAAAAGGTGTGCCAATCTGGTTTTCATTTAAGACCTCTTTAACATATTTCTGGTTAGTTTGAAGAAAATTTCATATTCATTGCAATATTTATCCCCACCAGATTATACTACATTCAACAAAAGTGAAATACAGTACAATACATACTTTCATTTCATGCAATATAACGTGTCGGACTTATTGACATGTAAATATTTCTTCCAATCTACACTTGTTTGAAAGAAGAAAACAATGTTTTTTTGTTTTTCTTTAGCTACCAATAATCGAAACTATGACTCCGGATTGTAGACAGGCGTTCTACCACTTTGTAACGGAGGTCGTTAATATCTTAGTAACATTCAATTTAAGTATGTCATTAATATTTTTTGGACACTTGAAATATTTTTAGTTACATGCTTTAACTTCTTTTAAAAAATTTATTTAAATAAATTTATTATTTTATATTTTTTTTAAATAATAATTTTAATTGTATTATAAAGAATCACACTTTAAAAAGATCATTGTAAATAAATTTCTAGCCATTCTAAACCAAATATTGTTAGTATGAGACCAAAATATTGTTAGTATGAGACCAAAATATTGTTAGTATCAGACCAAAATATTGGTATGAGACCAAAATATTGTTAGTATGAGACCAAAATATTGTTAGTATGAGACCAAAATATTGTTAGTATGAGACCAAAATATTGTTAGTATCAGACCAAAATATTGGTATGAGACCAAAATATTGTTAGTATGAGACCAAAATATTGTTAGTATGAGACCAAAATATTGTTAATATGAGACCTAAAATACTGTTTTAGGTTTTAAGAAGAATCTCATTTTTTTTAATTATTGCTAAATATATTTTGACTGTTTTTGTTATAAATTTGGGGACAAGAGTTCGTTTTGAATTAAATCTCTAAAGTACAGATAGTTAAAAAATTTAAAAAAAAATAGTACTCCCCATAGTTACAGTGGTAAAAAACTTATCATGTTATTAAAAATAGTTCCCAACAAAAAAACAATTTTTTTTTATTAAGTAAGCAGTATAAAAAAATCAAAATTAATTGAGTATCTAAAAATGGTTTCGTACAAATAACAGAAACCGTTTTATTAAGTTTAAAAATTGTATAGTTAATATTACGAGTTGTATAGTAAATATTACTCAATTGCGAATTACAAGACACGTGTTGTGAACACAAAATGACAAATAATTCTTCACATTATGAAAAATTTCGTATTTTTTGTGGGTTACTAAATTTTAATAAAATATAACCAAAAAAAAAAAAACAAACATTCATTCAATCATTTCCACGCCCGGAACATCAATTATTAATTATGCCACGTGTTTTCAGTAGGCGGTAATAGAGATTGCCTTATCATTCGCATCAAACAGGTCTTGCCCAGAGCATGTAATCCCGATGTTCGGACAAACTTTCATGTTTTGTGACTCTTTTATAGCCCCACAATAATTTCCAATGCTACTTTTGTTCAAGAAACCCCACCTCTGCATGACACTTTCCATCTAGTCACTCGAAAGAAAATCCAAACTAATATAAATAGATCACACAGTTTTAGCATTGTTACGTACTTGTACTCGACGGTTAGCCTTTCCATTGAAAATACATAAATTTTAAATGGCTTATTGTGGATAAAGAAAATATTTTGATTTTAATTTCGCAACGTTTGCTTCTATAAAAGCTACTCTAATGCAATTGATACAAATAGTGGATATTATATCTACTTAGATAAGAAATAAAATAAAAATATAAGTTGGCACTCCGCCACGGTCGCTGTGAAAGCAATACATTGAATCAAGGAGTAACACCGATCCGTTTATAGTGGAAGGCAAGGGTGTTGCTCTGTCTGGTTTAAAGTTATTGGTGTTTCTTTTATATTTTTCCACTGTCGTTCTTATTTATTAATGAGTTCGTTTTTATCATGTTTTTCTACCAAAGACACCTGTCTCATTAAATTACATTAAAACAAGAATTTCACAAAATTAAAAACCCAATGTTTTATAATTTTGTTAACGCCTACATATACGAGTACTATTCGATAAGACGATTATCCATGCTGGATGTTTCAGGATTTTCCCGAAAGTACTCAAATAAAAATGTCAAAGTCTGGTTTAGCTCGAAAACAAAGTTATTATCTCCTTTATGCGTGTGGTAATATTGCCAACAAGTAAGATAATGAATTTCTTGCCTACACCAGTAATAATAACTCCAATGGTTATATTTAATTCGCTTAATACACTGTTTTCTCCTCATTTTATCTCACTTTTCAACATCTCCATATTCATAACCGATGCTGAGAAGTACTGAACGAATAACAAAATATAATTTAAGTATGTTTATATCAAACAAAAATATATTTTCTTTTGATTGCAATTCTTTCACGAAGATAATTATAATATTTTATTGATAATCTTCATGGTTTAATTTATGAGACGTGTCTTCTAAGAGTTGTGGGTTCGATTCCGGTTGGTACCCAGGATTTCAAAAAAGGTTTCCGTCTGCTTTTCACTTAAGACTTGTTTAATACCTCTTTGTTTTATAAAAAGACAATAAGCCTGCAAGGTTATACTATTATATTTACTAGAAAAGTGTAATACTACACAATGTTTTACTTATTAAATTATTTTTTTCATTATCCACTTAAATGCATACGTAATATATCGTCACGCCGTTTATCAGCTGGGGTAGGCAAAAGTGACAGAACGCGAGACCTTCCTATCTGAAGACACATATTTAGTCTTTACCACATATAACATATATACAAGTACTTGAATCTTCTCATATAACATAGGTCATACGATTTCTCTTACTGCTTATTTTACTACTTCCAAAATATAATTCACTTCTTTCAACCATATTTTCCTTGGTCTTCCTCTATTTCACCGTCCACCCACATTTACATCGTATATTTGTTTATTAGTATTTATTCATTCATTCGTTCCACGTGCACAAAATTCTTTGGTCCAGTTAGTAAGACACCAGTCTTCCAGCCTGAGGGATACGGTTTCAATTCACATTTTAATATACTCGTATACTCGTATTTTGTTATTTTTTTAAGGAGAGTTTCAATCTAAAGCTGTTAAAAACCAGCCCTTTGAGGTGTTTTTCAACGAAAACCAATGAAATTCTATTATACATCAATCCAATAATGAAGTATGCATACCTGCCTAATACCTGCCTAATAAGACGCTAAAAATTTACTGGGAAAAGGAGCTCAAATAATTTAAGTCAAGTGATTTAATTATTACATTTTGATCGGTGAATTTATTATTTAACTTAAAATACTTATCGGTTTATTTCTACCACATACATATTACAGCATTTATTTTATAAATTGCATGTATTGAACCTAAAAAAGAATGAACACGTGTCATACTTTTAGTACAGATTTCAAAAGAATGAACACGTGTCATACTTTTAGTACAGATTTCAAAAGAATGAACACGTGTCATACTTTTAGTACAGAATTCAATGGCTTGAAATCAGGCAGCGAATAAACCTTCACATTCTGTCGACATTATTACAAGTACTTAGGAAACCTAATTTTCAGACGTGCATTGTCCTTATTAAAGTTTGAAAAGATAATTAAAAAAATATTACATTACTCAAAATATCTTTCATCTTAATTTTTCTATTATATTGACCAGTTGAGAGATTGATCAATTATTTTTTTACTTGATTATTTATTTTTATAAAATTCTTCATGAACTAAATTTATCCAAGATGTGCTGGTTAGTTGGAATAAATTGTTGTATAGCAATACTCTTACCCGATCTACCATGTATACAAGGTAATGAAAATAAATACCTATTTGCATTACGTATGAATATAAATGATACATGCACTATTACATTTTGCGTGGATGAGAGTAAAGAAGTCGAATAAATTTAAGAAATAATTTATTTCTTATTAAAGTTTATAAAATAAATATTTTGAAAATGTGTGAACTCATAAGAATCAATGCATAATACATAAGAAGCATTTTAACATATAATATAATAAATGTTTACTAAAAACAAGTGAAACACAAGAATGATGGAGAAAACTCAGAGATAGTTAGAGTATGTACCATATAACGAATGGATAAAGAAAGGTGTATTTAGTAAATTTATAGAACAAATTTGAGTGGATAATAAACCAAATGTGAGAAATCGAAAGAATTGTATGCGAAGTTCTACGCAAAACATATTGTATAATATGTTTTGATAGAAAAATCTGACATACTTACCCCTTTATCTACTTTATTTAGGTAAGAGTCTGATGGTATGTATGGACGTTTGTTAAGTAATTGTAATATTTGCAAACATTCTTGAAATTCTTTACAATTTTTGATTCCATATTTTGTCCAATAAAATAAAATATACAAATTTACTCATAACATATATTCGATGACGACAAAATAACAGATGGGAAATGGAGTTTATATTTCCATTCCTTCCAATTTAATAATTGTATAAATAACAAGAAAATAATAAAGGTTTCCATATCGCAAAGCATAAGATTATCAGATGAAAGTTCTTGGTTTTCTCGAGGGTAAAGAAGATCCATAGTTATGTGAAATCCCTATGGATATATAAAATTGAACGGTTTAGTTGACTCTTTGTGTATACGTTTGAGCTTCAGTGTATCGACTACTATTCCCAAAAGAGGTAGTTTTCTATTTCTCCATGAATATCAAGCCTTTCATAGTGATTTTTTTTCTTTTCACATAACCGCTACAATCAGAAAAAGGACCTCAAAGCAGAAAAATGAAATTGAGACTTTTGAATTTTACTGACCACTATTAAAAAGGTCTTGAAAATGGTTTTAACAAAAAGTGTTTATCGTAACACTTGAGAATAAACTTTTATATCATTTTATTCTAAATTATGTTGAACTCATTTTCAAAAAAGACTAACAAAAGATTGTTTTGTTAAGGTATTTAATTTGTATGATCTTTACAGCTAGCTTAAATTAATTGAAACAACTTGAGAAAGGTCAACATACCAGATATTTAAGAGAAACTTGGGAAAGGTCAACATACCTTTTTATAAATAGTGTCTTAAAAAACAGGAAATAAAAAGTTTCTTGCTCCACTAAAAACTTGAACACCATAAATGTGTAAATATTAACATTTTAAGAACACATTTAAGGGGATATCAGCGGACATATAAATAATACATACATATTTATTTATTTATTTAACACTTTTATTGCAAATAAAATCTGGCGGGCTTATTGCCAGACGGTAATCTCTTCCAGCCAACCAGACAACAGTAAATGAAGCAAGTTACATGGTCGCAAAAAACATTCAAATGACTATCCATCCCCACAAAATTGACGAACACATACGTGAGCATATGCCCACAAAGACGCACAATCACCCAAACACTCCTTTTCATATAAAGTGAGATATCATCAATCAATGGAAAAGGAAGGGATGGTGGAGAGGAAAGGAAAAAAAATCAGGAATGAAACACGTTATATTACTGACTAGAAATTAAGAGTTTTTTCATTCGCTTCTTAAAGCTTGCCGAGGACGGAGCGACATATTCGTAGGAAGTTGTATTTAACTAAATCATTATTACTTTCAAGTTAACACAAGCACTTGTCAGTAAAAAAATCCATTATTTGTGATATAATAAGCTTATAGTTTGAAATTTTATTTGTTACGATCATAAAAAAACGGTGTCTTATTGGACGATTAATTAAAATCATCATATTTTTCTAATTTTATACTTTTTACCAATAAAATTGTACATTCGAGTACACAACATTACGCTATTTCCGTGTTGGAATAGGCACAGACGATTGAGTGCCAGACGACGATTTTACTATCACAACACTCTTTCTTCGCCTTCTACACATACACACATATTCTCATATAGTTCGTTCTGTTTCTTTTACTCCTTACCTTTCCTTCATTCACTTGGCCCAACTATGCTTTTCATGGCAGTCCTCTACCGCGACTCCCCTATGCTTGCATTACATATTTTTTTATAAATCTTTCTTCCCTCATCCATTCAGTGCGTTCAAACCATCTCAACGTATCTTTCACATATCGGTGGATAAATTGAAGATTAAACTCCTTAATACAATTTGTAAGTATAACTGAGTCACTTCACAGAGAGGCACGAGTAATATTGTTACTGTTGTCATTATGCTATGTTAAGACTTTATTTTTTATTATATTCTTATAATTGGGTTAAACCTGTATCAAATGTAAAATAAAATAAAATATACATGCTCTTTTATATAAATAAAAAGCTATCCAATCTTTCTTTTTTTTATTTTACATCATCAGCCATTCAGCCTCTCTTGGTCCAATCTTATTGGTATAACTACTAAAATATCGTTCGTTCACCTGACTCGTGACGTTCCCCAGTTTCGTTCTCCCATCTAGGGCCTCTACATTATCCTGTAGATTCGTAGTTCTTCATCTCGTCAGTTCAGTTTAAAATCAGAGGTAAAACTCAAATACGAGTACATAGATCTTTCTTCTTATCCACGAATTTGTTTTTATTTATATTTCAGCATGTTATTATTTTGTAATACGTATAGATAAATGTATTTAATAATTTAATGTCCATTTTGTACCATGGAAAGTTTACTGTCATGTAATCTCTTTCAATCAACCATGCAGTTGATATAAAAAAAAAATAAAGATGGAAGATTTACATTTTTGATGCGTAGAAAAAATCTTCTATTATAATACCAAAATTAAACAATATAAACAAACAAAAATTTAAAAAACGAATACAAATTTAACAATGTCAATAATGGCTAAGATAGTGGAAATAATGATGACACGATATATGATTGAAGGTATATGCAATATTTTTAGTTCGCTTTTTGAAGCACGTCAACGTTAATGTGAGTCTTATAGTAGTAGCTGGTAGCTGGTTTCAAAGTCTAAAAGCATGAACAGGTAAAGACGACGTGAAATATGAAGTATGGTGAACTGAAAAAGTCATAAGCTAATCTAAACTGGAGCATAACGTGAGACCGCGATCGGAGCCACTGAACAGTTTCGACGAGTTATGTGTGAGGTAGTGGATCAGTTAAGGACGTCATCTAGAAATATTTTCTTACATTCAACCAGTTGACGGATGTATGATAAGGTGAGTTATGATCGTATTTATTTTACCACCACACATGCCGCTTTAGGAGTAGGCAAAGCGAACAGTTTTCCGTAACTTATTATCCACGCATCATAATTATGCCTCGCATACTAGTATATCTTGTTATTCTTACGCTTCTTGTATTTCTAAGTCTCACAAACTGTATTTTATTCATGTGACTTATTTTCCATTCATTTTAGACATATGAATGTTTGAGTCTCAGTTGGAAAAAATAAGAGGTATTTATGTAGGCTTAAATTATTTGAATGTTAAAAAAATCAAACAAATGGTCCTTAATCAAAGTTTTAATTTTATTGGGAAATGTTTTTATGTACGTAAATATATTTTCAATCTATCATAACAAAGAAGAATGTACGTTTGAGTATATAACAGTGTACATGTGTTATAGTTCGGAAATTCTAGGATGAGTCCTGTGACAGCTCCCAAATTTGCCCCAATACAACCTTGTAACGATGTTCAGTAATTTTAATTATTTTATCAACTTTAATATAAGCCTCAATTCTAATAAATAGTAAGTGTTATTTAGGTAAATACATTACATAATGTTGTATTGGCGCAAATTTGTGAGCTGTCACAGGACTCATCCTAGAATTTCCGAACTATAATGAAGTCCTTAAATATAGGTACTTCATTAACACATGGACATCATATTGTTATATTTTTCTTGGACATCACATGACACTGGACTCTTTGAGCCCTGGCCTGTAGTGTAAGAATCGTGCTAGTGTTTTGATATTTAAACAATATATTTTTAAGTAAAATATTTTATTCTGTTTTCATTCGCTGTGTGAATTTCAAATGTACTCGTATTTTGTAAAATAATATTAACCGTCAAATCGATCGTATATAAATAAATGTTAACACTTCATAAAAAATAATCGAGTTGCTATTTTAGGGGATCATTTGCTTAAAATGTTAACTTTTTCAATGAGTGTGTATTTGCAATATAATACATTATATCGAGAAAACAAATATTCCATAACAATATTTTTTTAAACCTGATGAGTTTATTGCCATGTGGAAATCTCTTTCAACCAACCGAAATATGTTTTAATGGGCCCTGAGTGAAACCCAAGCTGGAATCCTGTTTAAAAAATCTGTGTTTCATCGGGGATCGAACCCGCAACCTCCGGATTGACATACAAGCGTCTTACCACCAGGCGTCTTACTATACTTAATACGGAATACGTCTTACTATACTTAATACTTTTTATATATCGAAAATAAATGTTGCAGAAGGATACATCGGATGTCGACAATGTATGACACAATACAGAATAAAGTGATTAGGGATGGATATCAACTTATTAAGGCTGATGCATTTGATAAGACGAAGAAAAGCACTCTGAAAGGGTTTGGATGTGTCTAACGAATGAATAAAGGAAGACTAAGAAATCAAATATATAGTGCGAATGTGGGTTTAAGGCGCGGAAGAGAAAGATCATGGAAAATATAGTTGGTTGAAGTAAATGATAGTTTAATGAAGGAAATTTAAGAAATCGATGTATCGATGTGTATCGATGTATAGAAGACGAAAAACGTGTGTCATGATAGGAACGTCTCGCAATATGTTTTATCTGCGTTTCCCAATAGGGGAAAGTATATTTCCTCGTTACGCTCTAAACGTCTACTCTCAAAATGACGCTGTATTAATTGTGCATTTTATTTATTATTATTATTATTATAGGACCTAGATAATGAAAATTTTAAAGAAGAAAATGTAAGAAGTAAGAGGAATAGAAAAAAATATGTATGGATGTGGAAGAGATGAAGGAAGTTCGTCGTAATAATAAAGTTTTTCGCTCTGTCATATCTGCCTGCCCCAACATAGAAACGGGGCGTTGGTATATATATAGGCTTTAAATATACGTTTTTTTAATTAGACTTTTTTAATATTTCTTGTTTAAAGTAACATATTTAAAAAAATATTAAAAATATCCAACGGAAGTTTTGACATTCAATTTCCATGCAAATGTCTTATAAATCATAGTTATTTTGACATTAACACCGACGTTTTAATAATTCTCGGTAGACAAATGGAAATGCAAGAATATTTAACGGACTCGGCCATTTTCGTGGAAACTGGATCGAAACGTTGGTATTTTATCGCTTTTGCTATAAAATATATAACTATGAGAATGTTCGTATTATTTCTCACTGAAGATTCCCTCTAGAGGCGAGGGCATTAGGTACGGGCAAGGATTCCAGAAACGACATAATAAACAATAATAACTAATGAGAATATGTGACAAGTATGCATGTCGGTTTTCTTAATATTTTTTTTAAATATATGTGCATTGGTCGATAACCAGCAGTCCTTTTTTAAGGATAAAAGTAAGATTAATTAAATTAACTTTTAAAGTGTAAACCGAAGTTTGAATTTATTTGTGTAATTAAAATTTTGATATTTTAGGAAATAAAAAGATTTTTTTAATCAAGTTATTTATCAAAGCCCCATTTCAACATATTTATTACCTACTAGTACATCACTGCAACACATTTTGTATTATATCGAACTTTTGTTGTGTAAAACACAACCTAGTGGATTAATTGATGTGTGGTAATATATTACAACCAATCAGAAAAGTATTTAAATAAACCTTAAGTAAAAATCAAACTGGAACCCTTTTAAAAAATCTAGGTTCCAATGGACATTGAAAAAGCAAACCCCCGGGCCGTAAGATAAGCTTCTTACAAACCTGGCCACAGAGATCCTATTGTTGTCTTATTTAAAGCAAGTCACTAAGTTTGATAAATTAAGGTGAATTTATTAAAAAAAAATTAAGTACTCCCATAAAAATAATACTCTTACAAATATAATTGTTTGAACATGATTGGTATTATGTAATCATATATCTAACTTTTTGAATTCGAAAAAAATTGTGTAGCTATTGTATAAATGAAACGTTGAGACATACAAGTGTAGCAATTCCGTAAAGGTTGACACAGACAAGTGTAGCAATTCTATAACTTTTTTAATTCCACAAAAATGTGTAGCAATTCTATAAATTAAACGTTGACACAGACAAGTGTAGCAATTCTATAAAGGAATGAATACCTTAAAAAACTGTTCATTTTTTAGTTTATCAATGCTCTGCTATACTTTGCAGGTCCTACACTTTCTATTATTTCTAACATATGTATTTTGTAAAAATAATTCACATTTCAGTAAATTTTCTAAAAAATCAACATTATTAATAAGTGTATTTATTTGAACCATAAATGTGATTCTCGTTGAGTTTTTCCTTCACGTTGATTTTATTCTTTCAAACTTTTAGACAATCAAAAAATTTGTTGAAATTTCGATTTTTTTTTATGTTTATTGATTTGATGAATCATACGAATATATTTTTGTTAATATTTGTCAAAAACAGATTGTTTTTTGTTTGTGCCCTTGCCTGTCTCGTATTTATATTATTTGTATGGTAGGCACGTGTAGTACGCATGTTTGTACTACTTTCTGACTTTTTTATGTGAATTCATGTTAATGTTTATACTTTTTGTGACACATTAATTTTGTTTTCATACGCACTTGAAATAATAATTCAAATTTTGACTATTTTCAATTTATTTACTTATTTATATGTGACAATAAATCTTATAAATACAAAATGTGTGAAAAAACTACTGGTAACTTAATGTGGACTCACAATTTTAATGAATCTCGGTTTGTTAACATTTCTTCGTCATATCCCCAATTAACTAAGTTATTGCCTGTATCTACCTGATGATATATAATATAAAATGGAAAAATTTATTGATATTTCTTCCCGATTTTTGATTTTACAATACCTCGTTACATATTCTCATCAACTAGATAAACATTGACACTTAATTACATATGTATGTATCACGCGAATCAAACCCCTCACACTTCACGAATGATCGATATAAGTACATTTTAATAAATAAACACACATTTATTCAAGTTAAGTAAACAAATGCGTACTTGGTCTGCTTTGAAATATATTTTAAAATATTAAAAAATATTTATAATGTAATCAGACAGTTTCAAAATCTGCTGAGAGGAAAATCCACTACAGTATTTTAGTATCAACTGTGATGTATGGAAGTGAAGCATAGACGTGAATATAATTAAAAAAAAAGAGCCGAATAAATGCTGTACAAATGAACGTACTGAGAAGAATACATGGGATGACAGTGTATGACTTTATAGGGAATGAAGTGACTAGGAATAAATGAGACGAATGTGAACTTAAAGCTCAGTATTGAGTAAGATGTATAAAAGCATTCTGAAATGGTTTGGGCGTATAGACAGTGTGAAGTAAGAAAGACTAACAAAATAAATATATATAGTACATATATGAGTGGAAGATGTGATGAAGGTAGACCAAGGAAAGTAATGTTGGATCAGGTGAATGATATTTTTAAAGAAGGAAATTGAAAAAAAAATCGTAGGAGCAGTATGAGGTGTATGAATGTAGAGGCGAAAAATGTGTGTTGCGACAGGAAAGTCTAACGCTCTTTCCTCTCTACCTATTCCGATGACAGGGAACAGACGTGATGATATGTATTTTAAAAATGTTTTTATCTCCTGCATTCAAAGGGACAGGGCAGACAGACCTCAGTGAAGTGCGGTCCATTATATTAATAAAATATTGAACATACAAATTCTTTTTTGACCCTGTAATAAAGTCAAGTTATGCCCTGCGCGCCCTTTGATGTAACCGAATGGGGAAATTCATTTACGAGTAAGTGTTATTTTATTCACATTTACATTCGTTATCCCCCTTTACAAATAACAACAAAAGCGACAGATAATCGAATTCCAAACAAACAGACGTCAAATGACAATTTATTGTACCTGTTGCCGTAGGTATTTGAAATAATTATTTCAAAACAATTTAAATGAGAAAATAGTTCAAATAAATAATTTACCTTTGAAGATTTCCCTTCAAAACAATTCAAATTAAATACGTATTTTTTTAAATAATCCACATAAGTAAATTATTTACTCCCTTATCTTCGCTACTTTGAGCAGATTAGCTTTTATATTTGTTTTTATTATTTTAATTTAAGAAAAGGTAAAAAAGGAATGTGTTTTTAAAAAGAAATTTAGAGAAGATTTATTTAATGAATTCTCGTTTTTATATTAAATATT
This sequence comes from Odontocerum albicorne, assembly GCA_949825065.1. Taxonomy (NCBI): domain Eukaryota; kingdom Metazoa; phylum Arthropoda; class Insecta; order Trichoptera; family Odontoceridae; genus Odontocerum; species Odontocerum albicorne. The sequence continues at coordinate 28,110,914 of OX463851.1, forward strand.
TTAATACTTAAGATTTTTTATAAAAAAAATAAATTAGTCTCCAATAATTGAGGAGACGCTGAAAATAAAATTACATCACACATATCAAAAATAGAAAACAGCTTTTTTTATTGAATCATATACGATAAAATTTAACATTTGATAAATTTACGTTATTATATATTTTTATTTATGAATGATATTTCCTAGCGAAATTGTTGCCTTAGGGTGTTGTTCTAAGATATTCTTCAATTGACGTTTCAAAAAAGTAATATTATCAAATTAATTTAAAGAGATTTTTACATTTTAAACAGTCTGTGATTTAAATCAAAGCCAAAATTTTAAATCTAGCGAACTATGCGGTTAATAACTCTTATCTGAAATATAGATTTTTGTTTTTGACGTAAGGTTAATCACATGATTTGTTTCGAAATAATTTAGCTATGGCTGAAACTGTCATCCTCCTATCCTTATTCTCAACAAATTTATTTTGTAATATTTTTAATCTGTCCATAGTGGGTTTGAATCCCTAGCTCGATTTCCTTTAAGGGGAGTTTACTCTCTAAACGGTGCTATATGAGTTGTAATTTTATTAATATTATAAGTAAATAACAAAAACACGTTTATGCAAGTATTTTTTAACAATATGATAAAATAACATTTAACAATATGGTAAAATAATATTTAGAATAAAAATTACTTTGTTATTCCTCTTGGTACATTTGATTCGCAACACATGTTTCAATCCTATATCGAAGCTTTCTTCAGGCGCAATATTAAGGTTTTCCACCTGAAGTCAACCTCAAGAAACACGTGTCACGGAGGTAGAAGCACGTGTCACGGAGATTAATTTGATTAGTGTAACAACAAAATAATTTGTAATTAAATATTATAAAATTTAGACGAACAACACAAGTGAATTTAGCTGTACAACCAATGATTGGTTAAATTAATATTATAATGTTTTCCAATTGTATTTTACTTTTATACAACATTTTCAATGAATATATTAAAATGTGGCGAGCATATTGTTTATCAACAAATTTTATCCAACCGACCAGAAAGAATTAAAAATAACGATTGTGAAAATAAAAAAATATTAAGACAGTTTTAATTTGGTCATCACTGGGAATTCCAATGCGAAACTTCAGAGCGGAAGACAAAATATCTACCCCTTGACTTTGGTGGACGTCTAATGAATTATATTAAATACCTATTAATTATAAAAACCGAATATAGTTTTGCTTTTCAGACACCCGTTCAAACAGATAAGAAAATAAAACAAATCTTAATATAAAAACAATATTTATTCATAGCGACTTGAAATATATATTTTTTCAGTTGTAAATGCTTACATTTATATCACTTCATTTATTGAAATCAATAAATACATACAAATAATTAGTTTCACAACAGATTAAAAGACCAGTTATTCATTAAATATATATAATATTATGCAATATATTCGAATACAACGTATTAAATTATATTTACAATTAGAACTATTATAAATATCAATAATAATACTTGCTTTGTATTTACATATTATATTTAAATGCAAGGATAATTATTATTTGAATAAATATTTACTGTTAAAAATGTTGCAAAGGAAAACACATGACTATTGCAAATACATATTCTACATATCTCAAACATTCCCTATTGATTAATTCATTTCAAATATAATTGAACAAAAAAAAGTGTTTAAAATGTGGGTTTTATTCAAAGATTTTAAAAACAAGTCTATAAAATTTCTATATTTAAAGAATATTATAATACAAAAAATATTCATTTTATTGGCAGGTGTATAAGTTTTGAATTTTTCAATTTTAAGCTTTTTATTTTTGATTTTGCATAGAATATACATGTATATCTTAAAAAATCAATAATTTTACAAAAACAGTAAGTAGCACAATTCAAATTCACAATAGTTAAACTGAATAATATCTAAAAAAAACATGACTAAGGTTTTTTGAAACATATTTCCATTTTTTTTGTGTTCTGCAAAAACCCATTAAAATTTGAGAATTCGTTTTCGATTTTTTTGCCAGATTAATTATTTCTTGTTTTAATATATTGAAACCAATGTTTTGAAGTATACTTGATATTTTAAATGTGAATTGAATCCCGGTGGTATTTAATCAAATATAATATATTCCAATAATAAAACGATAAATATTTAAAAAAAAATCATTTATCTATTTGACATTTGTCGCGTTTCGCATTTGTCGCGTTAGTCTGAATTATGAGTTTATCTTCTTTTTTATGATAGATATTGAGTAAAATAACCCACAAAACACGGGGTAAATGTCACTTGATCCGACATAATGAAGGAATAATGGAGAAAATAAAAAATGTCATATGAGCATGGCGTCGATTTCCAACTATTGTTGAATGAGTTGATTGAAGAAAAAAATATATGTCTGAACTGAGCCTTATACCATCAGATTGGGGCTGAATAACCCATCCAGGGAGACTGGGTTTTTCAATATTCGGTGTTGTTGTCCCAGCCTCCCTAGTATGTGTACAAATTAGCACGAAGCAGTCATAAATTCGACTGCATCGTCTTTTACATTTCATGTACTTACATTAAATACCACACAGCCCCCACTTTATGTGATATTGTATTTATCAATTATTTATGTAGGATTATTGCGATAGCCTTTGTCAAGGCTTATACATTTTTAATGGTTTTAATTTATATATGATTGATATAATATTCGCTTAAACATTTTTTTTCTTCCATTTATATCCACTATTATCCCCTTTAATATGTCGTATCAAGTACTCGTACTAGTCGCCTTTAGAAAGTATTTTAATCGTTCACGACAATCATTCAATATTCCGTCTAGCCTACATATATTTTTATGAGCCATTTTTATATTTATAAATGATTTATTTCGTTCAACTCATATTTTTTTATAAACCAAATAAAAGTAATTGTAAATAAAAAAGCAATAGCTAATTTATATTGTAGATTTACATGAAATATTACAAAAACAACATTTGGTAGGTAAAGTGGCTATTTAAAATAGTTTTATAATAAAAAAACATAATTGTTTTTTTATGTGCTATGGCAACGATAAATTATGTATAGAAAATACTAATTACATATAATAACGCGTGGAATATATACTCAAAGAGATTTTATGATAAACATTTTGCATTAATATTACATAACGTCAAATAAATAAGAATCAAATTCTGTGAAGAAAATAAGTGGAACAGAAAAAGTAAATCTAAAAAATAAGTTTAAAAATCAATATTTTTACTACATGTCCATGTCCTGGAATATGATAAATGAGAATTTATTTTAGAAATTCAAGTTGATGTGTGACAACGTCATTATTTTACAGCTTTAACCAGAATACTATTTGAGAACCAGTGCCAATTAACATACTTTTAAATTCTACTTATGTTTTATGTTTAGCTAGTTGGATAAAAACAAGTTAACAATTAATCATATTATTACGACTCTTGTTAAATATTTTCTTTGAGGATATATTTATTTTCCTTGATGATTTTATAACTGATTAAGTAGAAGATAACCGAATCCACGTTGTTTAAATTCGTTAAGTTAAAAAGTATTTTGAAAATATATTCTCGTCAATATTATTTTTTTTCTCACAAAGTAATAAAAAAAAAACTTTTCGAATAAATCCACATGCGAGTAATATTAATTATATAAAGTGAAGTAAACATTGCTCTTAAAGGATACATTTTTTTTTGGAAAAACAATAAAAGGAATGTTTTTTTTATATTTGTTATATTTATTGACATTAATAAAATATTCAAAATTTTATGAAAGTAATATGTTAACATTTATTTCATAATATTATAAGTTAAAATCAAGTTGACAAATAGTGTAAAATAAATTGGCCAAACAATAAGTATAAATAATAAAATAAATATTACTTGTTAAGTGTTGATTCGTAATTATTGACACCCTACCTATATACGTTCCATCGGAAATACAGGGATGGCATAGCACGACTCTATCCAGGTCAGTTCATAGCCTGGCTCTTCAGTATCTTCCAAGCTGTGGCCGAGCAAGGTTCATAGGCAATCTATGACTTTGTAACAGTTTATTTTAAGGGCATTGAAGGATAAACCCAGCATCCCCGAGATCTAAAGGAAACACTATGGATTGCGCATCCTGGAGTTTTTTTTTTGTAAAGATCTGCCTCTTACAGACTACCGGAAGATAACCTGAAAAATATAGAGGCCATACTTTTTTGCCCAACGACTCCACACGATAACTATTGATAATACCCATGCAATATGTTCTGGAGTGTGATTTGTTTTGAAAATTATTTAAGACACATAAAAACACCACCAAATTGGTACAGATGGACAAATGTGTGAGAGTAAAATTAAAACTTTGGCACCTATAATAAAAATAAAATCTTACACGAACCAAATTTTTGACGCCAGCAACATTGAGAAAAAATCTGTGTTTGACTGTAAGAAAAGAAAATGAGTACGTAACTATTTAAAAAAAATCAAGATGAAAATAAAATGCAAATGGTGTCATTTGATTTTACTTGTGTTTTTAAGAAGGAACAAAATTGTATTTTCTTAAGAAATTATATTTACATAATGTTTTTGAATTTTTCTTAGTACGTAACATACAATTTTCGGTTATTTAATGAAGAAAAATAAATTTCAAAATTAAAAAGTGTCCAAATATAATTTATTTGGTTTTTCTTGTTACTTTAGTGCTGTATATTTCGTATTGTGATTTTAGTTTACAAAATGTGACGACTTATATAATTAAATATGATAACAATGACCTTAATTGAAATATTATAAATATTTTATACATTTTATAAATACAAGAAGATATTTACAATCAAATCAGTCAGAAGTCTTTTCAATTATAAGTTTTAGGAACAAAATGTATTCAGTATTCAAGCTGGATTTTTTTGAGATACTTTGTAAAAATTGTGTGCTGGTTTTGCGGAAACAATCTAAAAGCTCGTTTGAATGATGTGATGAAGTTTAGAAAAAAATTATATACAAATGAGGGTCAGACAATATAACTGATACAAATGCATTAAACGTTGTGTTAAGAAAAAGCTTTTGAAGAATTAAATCAAAGTGAACTAGAAGGTATTATTTTTACATAAAGAACACATTTTTGTCAATATTTATTGAATATTATGCCTATAAAAACGAAGTCCTCTTTAGATTATAGTATGCACTAATAAAAATTCCCACAAGTTCATACATCTAAAACACTTGTATTAGTTCTATTCTGAAATACACGAAAATATAAATTAAATTTATTTTAAATTTTTACAACTAGTAATTCGACTTCACTTATTAAAAAAATGCAAGAAATCGGTCCGTGAGTACGAAAACGGAATTTACTCTGCGACAAGCTCCTTAAGAACATATGGGTATGTAACTCACTATTTTATATTTCTAATGAAAAGGCATCGGACCTTATTTATAAAACATAACCTATTTCACAGCCTTGAAAGATAACCCAAAAGTTATCTACACAAAGTACGTTCTTCCTCTCGGATCTCCGTTTGCTCTTCCTCTGCCGGTTGAAGCATATCCTTGCCTCGCATCCCTGCAACTGTATGAGCAAGAAGACTCTTGATCGTAGCTTCCGCCACAAAGATTCTTCTCCGCACCCATATGATGATGAGCCATACCCGGTGGTAATGTTTTGTGATATCTATTGCAGTTCTCAGCAACAGAAGGGGAAGCGGTATATCTAAGATTGGGACTTTTCTTCATATCAGCCGGCAGACTTTTCAGTGATTGTGTAGAGTTGGTATGCTTTGATTTCTCAATGGCCACATCCGGCATAGCAAACCTCAACTTTTCCCAGAATCTCTTTTCGCCCCAATAAAAGACGCTATGTGAACGAAGGTAAATTTGAAGATCAGTATCCAAGTTTAGAGCACTTACGTCTGTCGTCAAAATGAATATCATTTTGTTATTCTTTGAAGCCAGTCTAAGGCTCTTTAATGTTGAAAGTAACGATGATCTCAAATCGTGATTCATCCATTCGAGTGTGAGGAAATTTATGGTTAGAATAATAATTATCCTTTTTGATGCCTCAGTCGTACTGGAAATACTGTCTGCTAGGTATGAATTTCCTGTCATCATGTGAATGTCTCTGTAATGTAAACACACAGAGTATCCAGACTGATCCAATTCGGATGAAATTACTCTTGTCACAAAGTCATCGTCTTTGATGCTGTATATTAAATAAGCATCATAAAGGCGATCAACGTTTAACTCTGCAATATTGGTTGTCGTGTTATCTTTAAAGAGACGGACTCCGTATTTCGAGTGAACCCAAAGGCGCACATCTTGTCTAAACGCAAATATTAGCGCGCCAATCATGCAAACTAAGATAACAGATATTAGAATTCCTGCAAAGATTGAAACATAGTTTTGACCAATAAACGTAGGCTCTGTGAAAATATCTTTTTGTATGACAGAAGTGGCGAGTGAGTCGTCCATATAACTGCTACATCGACTCAAAACGGACGCGATGGTCTCACGTCCACGATTATTACTAGATGTATAACAAAACATTTTTTCCGGGTCCCCCGGATTTCGTCTCAGCCATGATTCTAGTTTTACAATGTTGCGACAATCGCATGACCATTTGTTACCTTCAAGTGACACTTGCGATAAGCTACCGGATGACGAAGCGAGGAGTTGCCAAGGAGAAAAATTAACTATTTTGTTTTCATCGAGTCGCAACACTTCCAAATTTTTCATCGCCTTGAATGTGTCATTTCCAACATGCGATATTCCATTATGATCGAGATAAAGTTCATTTAGATTATGCAACTGATCAAACTCGTCTCCTCTCAATTCTTGAAGTTTATTATTTTCCAAATGTAAAACTTTCAACGATTCAACACCTTTGAATGTTCGATTATGAACATTTTGTAAATTGCTATTATTCAGATATAACACCTGAAGCTTCTTTTTTCCGATAAATACGTGACTTCCTAACTCTTTCAAATTGTTACCATCCAAATATATTTCGGTGGCGTCCATAGGGATTTTGGCAGGCACATCGGTGTAACCAGCATTGGAACAATCGACAACGTTAGCGGTCCAAGTGAGATCGTGATAGCAGGAACAATTCGTCGGGCAAGTCATTTCACAATCGCACGCGTCAAAGTCACAACAGTGACACAGCGCGAAACAATGACTCTCGTACGGGCATAAAAACTGGGAGGATTTAAGTTCCAGGACCGCCTTTGTGGAGATACCTCTCGAGTGCGTGAGGGAACACATGACGGTCTCCAAGTCCACGACTCGAGGATGTTGCCTAGTGTGCATCAGTTGGTTGATCCTCTGCAGCCACTCCATCGTGCAATCGCATTTGTAAGGGTTACCACTAATGTAAAATTGCGGAATATCCTTACCATCTTCCACGGGACTTAGTGCCAGAGCTCCGATATCCATCGTCTGTATAACATTTCCGTATAACACAACTTTGGCTAGGCTTTTTTTGTGGATGAAACTCGCGGCTTCGACCAAATGAATATTATTATTATTTAAGTATAGCAGCTCGACCGTGTTAGGAATGAGGTTGCCGTTTATATGTTGTATCTTGTTATGGCTGACATCTAACATTTTGATGTTGATTTTATCGACACTCGCGCACCTCGGGAGATTAATCAATTTATTACTGTTTATATTAAACCACTCGAGATTGGATGGCAAATCGTTATAATCGAATCTCGTTATTTCATTGTCAGATACATTCAGCCACACGAGAGATCTCAATTCATTAAATATTCCGGCTATATCACTCAGTTTATTGCCATCCAGTCGGATAGCTTTTAAAGTAGGGTTGGTGTTTAAAGAACCTCTCGCTATGTAGCTTATAACGTTAGAAGCTAAATTCAACACTTGCAATGACGGTAAATTGTTAAAGCTTTCCACAAATACTTTAGATATTTTATTGTCCACTAATCTCAGTCCATATAACTGATCGAGCCCTTCAAATGAAGAGTTCATTAAAAAACTTATATTATTTTTACCTAAATCTAATGACTTTAAAAATCTTAAATTCTTTATCGCCACTGGAACTATGTTCAATTCATTACCACTGATTCCCAAATCTTGTAAATTTGTCACATTTTCAAACGCTCTTTGATGAATGAAATTTATAGAATTATGATCTAAAAACAGTTGATTTAAAACATAAAGTCCCGAAAACTGGTAAGCTTCAATAATTTTTATGCTATTATGTGAAAGTGTCAAAGCGTGAAGATTTTTAAGTTCTTGAAAAGCGTCTTCAGCTATGGTTTCGATATTATTATGTTCGAGACTCAAAATTTGTAAACTGTACAAGTCACGAAAAACTGAGGAGTCTATCTTAGTTATGGAGTTATGAGCCAAATTTAGTACAATCATCCTAACTAAACCAGAAAAGGTGTCTCTATTCACCCATCTGCTCGTTAATTGATTGTTTGATAAATCTAATACCTGCAACTGGTCCAGTCCATCAAAAAGTCCAGGTGCCAACACACTTAACGTATTATTAGTCAGGTATATTTGTTTTATATCCCGCGACGACTGAAAAAGTTCCGGCGGCAAGGAGACGATGAAATTACTGGAGGCGTTGATCATCTGTAAAGCTGTCAGACCCATGAAAGCTCTGTCTCCCACTGATGATATGGCATTATCCTGTAGGTGAAGTGATGTAAGTGATCGAAGATTTGATACGAAATAATCCGGAACTGTGATTATGTCATTATCGGACAAATCTAACACTTCGAGAGCCGTGTTGCAAGATTTGCTTGCAGGAGTCTTTCCCCAATCCGACATTCCCAGCTGAGTTACATCTTGTATACGATTTCTAGTTAAATTCAAAGTTTTCAAACTGTAGAGAGGACAAAACACATTCGACGGTAAATTCCATATATTATTATCAGACAGATCCAAATGTCGGAGTTCTGACAATCCAGAGAAGCTCTCTTCGTTCAATTCCATCATCATTGCGGACCAGTCATTATTATGGGTCCTCAGAGAAAGAAATTTTAATTCTTTCAGATGAGAAAAAACTCGTTGTGGGATATGACGAATTTTACAATAGTCAATTTGCAATTCGTTAAGCCTCCTCAACTGTGCGAGAAAAACGGATGACTCGTTACGATGATTCGTATGTTCCAAAGAGCTCTCAAAGAAGAGCACATCGCTGCAGAGGAGGCGTAAGGCGGGCAGGTGGGCGGCCACTGTTGAAGGCAGCGAGTTGAGTAAAGCCTTAGCTCCTCCTATAGTCCTCAGACTACAGGAGAGCGTGTTACCTCTGCGCTCGCATCCTCGGGGTAACTCTTGTCCCGATGATACACCTAACACTACAAAACACAACAGAAACCTTATCACTTTCATAGTCCACACATTGGATATAGTTTCTTTCTTAATGTTCATCTTGGTAAAGTCTTTCACTAACCCCCTCGAGAGTGGGGACGAGCGGCCATGGTGCCGCGTGGCGTAACTCACACGCGAAGCATACTACTTTATGTCCGTTTGTTTTGACATGATCGTGACGCTCGCGGGCTGAGAGTGGTCGATGTTAGCACGTGCGATCGGACGCGCTGTTCGCGGCCGACTGACGGCGGAGCGTCGCGCCGCCCGCCGCCCGCCTCCCCCCAGCCGCGCGCCGCGCCGCCCGCGCCGCCCCTCGCATGCAACAGATAAGTTGAGAAAAGTAAGCGATACGATACAGGGGGGAAATGAAATAATTTTCACGCAAATGTGAAAAGCGACATTTTCAGCAAACTTCCCTTACAATGGGATCACAATAGGAGAATAGACATTCGCATTGCGTTAGGACCTTTGTCGAATCTTTATTGTTACTTTCTTTATGTAATACACGTATTTGATATTCGTTTATTCCGCGTCCAATTTGGAAAATTTCGTTTCTGACTTTTAATGAAGTAAATTGGAACAATACGATTATCTACAATGAAACAACTTCTTCCGAATGTTTAAAATAAATACGAGTATCAGTACTCTTACGATAGTCACTTTGTATTATATATTTAATGTTTTAAAATTAAAAACGTGAAATTCTACATACATGACATACATGCCATCACGCTTATTCCTTGTTTTTCTTATCTATACTTCTCCTCTACACATCAAAGAGCATGGCCGAGATATAATAATAACTTCAGCACCATTAAACGAGCCTTCGGGCATTCGAATCACTCGAGTAGGCACAGAACTCTTCGATCGACATCTTATGTGTTGATAACACTACCTTACACATAAAGAGTCTACAACTCAATGTAAACTTTTGTTTTAAGATGATTTTAATAACTTTTTCTGAGTTCAAATGTCGAAGCATACATTTAAATAAAAAAAATTAAAAATATGAATGATATACACAGTACATACCATAACATAATTTCCCTATAGGGGCAGGCAGAGAGGGCAAAGCACAATATTTTCTAATCGTAATATATCCACTTCCACTATTTCCCAGATCATGCTTCTCAATCACGTTTGCATTTTTAGTTTGTTTAGTTAGTATTTCGTCATCCACTCGTTCAACACGTCGAACTCACATCAGCATTATCTTTTTTACTTTACTTAACAAATCCATATTAGTTCACTTTTTTTACCTCACTCAAAGTTCTCTTTTTTACTAATTTCTACTTTTTTACTTTCCTCACTCAACGTTTTATTTTCAACCTTATTTTTTATTCGCATCAGCGTTCTCTTTTTTACTTCACTCAATAAACCACTCAAATGCACCCCATGTACGATATTTGTAAATATATAATAGTTGTACGAATTACTGAAGAGTTTTGAAATTTGCTGAAATTTCTTGCTGACAGCTTCTTTTAATTCGATTGAATTGAAGGATTATCATCACCAAACAATATTAAATGTAATGTAATTACGTCCATGTGTGACAATATATGTTACTCACAAGGTTATAATAACGGATTAATAGTGTGATTTTTTAGAAAAATTTTCATATTTTATTTAACAGCTGTCACAGCTGGCAAAATATTTATATATTAAAAAAGAGATACTAGACTTAACTGTTGAACAGAAAAACGTGAAAGTAGTTTACAATGAGTTAAAATGCTTGAGTCTTCTATCATTTATAGTATTCAAAATAGAACTTTATATTCTTGTTATGTAAATAAATAAATTTAATTGTTTATTTACTCTATTCTGAATTTAGTTCGCTTTAAATTTTACATTATTAAATATTTCAAATTTTATTCGGGAATCGAATTGAACTCATCATATCGTTGTCAAAATTTTAATTTAAAGTGTTTCAGACTTATTACTGTGAAACAAAATGATAAGATGACACGTGCTAAAAAGGCTACAAGTGCTATAAAAAGAGACGATGGAGTTCATCACAACGAGCAAACAAAACTTGAGACAAGCCGCAACACAACATGAATCAGCATAAAGACATGCCCAGCGTCATATTGGAAAAAAAAGTTTAACTTATTGTTGACGTCTTATTACTAGTTTTATATTAATATATATTTTTTAATTGATATATTCCCAGTTTTAAAAGTTATTATATAATTATTTTCATACCCAAAACATTATTAATAATGAACAATCAATTGAATGGAAAGGCGAACAAAAGAGTACAAGCACATAAAAATGCATAATTAAGCACACCATTTTGTGAATAAAAATATTTACTTCACTAGGCAAGGCGTATGATGAATTGGCTTAATTCCTAAATCACAAATTTCATATATTTTCCCTAAATACTGAAACTTAGCTAAAACTCAAGAATTCCATTCTTTTTCATAAATTTTCCCTTCACAGTTTCATTCCCGTACATCAATGTTCACTCTAATAATTAATTTAAAGTGTAATTTTATTCTAACAGATTTTGACATTGTTTGATTTAAATACATATATTTTAGCGTTCATTCGATTTTGTTTCGAATATACTCGTATGTTGTATATCGCCATTTAATATGTCACTGTCAAATTTTCTATCGCCACATCTGCAAATGATTTTTCAACGCAACTGCCCTGCTAATATTTAATTCTGCGAAATACTGTGACATTAATTATCTCCTAAACAAACTGCACTGATTAAAATACCCTGAGAGAGTTGAGTACAACATATGCTGGTTCGTGCTCAAGGTGTTGAATGGCTGCACTCTAGAATACACTCAGGAGCGTTGTTCAAAAGACGTTTCAACAGGGAAATGTCGAGTGCTGCGATCTACAATATATCTACAATTCCAACAAACACGATTGGTCCTTCTCCAGCAAACATTGGGCTGGAATAGACTACATACAGAACTGTGAAGTCACTTGAGCGATAATCGGCTTAAAATGTATTTGTAGAGATTAGACTCTCCTCAAGAGCGCTCTAAGTGGGGAATCGAAACCGTAATTATTGAAAGATTAAATATATTACAAAAAAATATATTAAGCCGAGTGTAAAGATATGAAGGTGACATCTTCAAATGTATATGTTTTGCAAAGGCTCTTGGAGTGGATCCAAATCACTTAACGCTTTATATAAATTGTTTTGAAAACAGTAATAATAAAACTTCCCAAATATCAGTAGTATTTAATTCACTGCAATATACAATGATATATGATTTTTGTATAGTATAGTAGCATACAGTAAAAAAAATATTTAAGTACACATAAATGTTATAAGAAAACCACCTCATTGGATCAAAATAATTTACACAATAAGACCCAAAGTTTCCAGCCTCAACAAGATAGACCGTTTGTTTATAAACAGATTTCACACCAGCCACGCCCATTACATGGTCAGGCTATGTTACAGTTAAAATTGAGTACAGCTTCACTAAGAAGTATGTCAACTACAGCCGATAGAAGACGTGTTGTTTTGTTTTATTTCCTAATGTTAAAATTTGAATATCGCACGGTTATAAAAATTCGTTCAAAAGAAGGAAAATGTCTGATAGAAATTAAACGACGTTTACTCGTATATGCTGTATACCCTCGGGTAGAAAGGAGAAGACGAACGTTCTACCAACACTGGTCGGTAGTTAGTTCTCTTTCAGAGTAGTTTTACTCTTTGACCGTTCATATCAGAATTTATGTTTTACTGTAGCTTACTATGCTTATTATATGCGGTTTATCATTAATAATTATAGCCCTATTAAGCAACGCAAAAATATCGCGGTATAAAAAACTGCCTAAAGAACGACAGCAGCAGATTAAATATGCCAATCGTCCTGGAACTTTGGTCGCCTTGGCATCGGAATTTTAGGATTTGGTCTGTCTAGACTGTGTGCTTGCTGAAGTTCAACAGCTTTCACACTATAAAGCATTTCACGCACAGGCATTTTTAATCCAAAACATGACCGACAATCGTACTTGATCACGAGGAATAGCTTTTCGTATATACACACACACTAGACCACGAAGGTATTTATATCCATAAAAAAATCATGTAACATATATATAAATATGTATAACACACACAAATAAATTAACCTAGTAAAAAATGGCCTCCTATTTCGACCAGCCCTGAAGGGTTCTGTTAACGATTTTGATTTGTTTTCACCCACGTTCGGACTTCTCCTTTAATTATTGCCCTCGGCCGTTTAGACATAACTGATTTATCATACTCACATTGTAATTGTCAAGTCTTCCCCACGAGATATCTTCACTTCAAAGATGCTGTGAAATGAAACGCACATCCGCGAGGAGAGATCGCAAATATAACGAATGGCATATCAGATATTTTATTCATTATTTTACTGTCGGAATTGGAGATTGTGTACTGTGGTCAACGCTGAACGAATCGAATAGTTCAAATTAGACAACAAAGCCATCTTAAGGATACTAGAAACCTATTTTAAATATACAAATGTATTATTTAACATGATATTTAAAAACTTATTGTTAGGGATAGTTAGTATTTATTACGTTGAAATATTTATTATTCCATGAAATTTACATAAAAATACAAGATCAGAAAACAAACAGAAGGTTTTGGTTGACCAAGCTTAACTTCTAAGAAAGTATCATATAGCTAGAATTGCTAGAATCCTGCCTTCAATACATATCCTAGACCAGTGCTACTCAAATAGTGGTTCGCGGATCATACTTTAATAAGGTAAAAGTATTTATTCACATATTTTATTTCATTGAATTCAATAAAACTGTATTAACAAAACCTATTTTAATACTCAATCCATCTTTAAAAAATAGGTAAGTCCCTAGATGACACTGAAATAAATATACTAGCTAATCTCACGAGAAAGTTTGAATATTAATTACACTAAAACGACTATTTATATGACGCAGTTTACAAATAAAACTTTCCTCAAGGGCGTCCTAATCAAACCCACTAGTATTGACAGACTTAAAATATTACTAAATAAATATATGCATACGAGTATAAACACATAAGTTGAATGCAATGATATGAATATAGTAGTTGCGGGCATTAAATTAGGTACCTCGCATCTGCATTTGTTCAGAAAAATATAGTTGGTAAGAAAACCGCAAAAAACTCACAAAGGGAACACAAACTGAAAGCTAAACTAATGTAAGTACAACACTTTGGTGGTTTAAAAGTGTTACAAATAATGCCAGAATAGTCGAGACATCAAATGGAAAAATTTTGCACAGTACATACTCGTTCTGAGCTATTCAGTCAGTAATGATGATGAAGTTTTACGTCTTAATCATTTAAAAGACAATTTCCGTGTCCTGAGCTAGCAATCGCTTTTTTGATGATCTTCAATTATAACCATTATTGCAAAAGGATAATTTATATAGCACTGTTTCGAGAACTCTTCTCAAGGGTGAAAAATCATAAAGCGACGCAGCTATAAAAAAAGGGGAAAAATAGCGTGTTAAATAATGTTTAACATTTCCCTTCCTGTAAAAAAATCCGCGCGTTCTGGTGCTGTATATTCAATACACATAAAAATGAGCGTAAAAATGAGCAGCTTCAAATCGGAAAAATAAAAATATTTATAGCCAATCGCTTAAAGTAATTAAATTTGAAGTCAAGGGATAATAATTGAAATTTTTCACAGCCGACGTTCACAAAAGCGAACTGAGAACGAGCGAACTGAGATTATATTTCTTGCGTTCCCATATACCGAAGAAGAGTGAGAGTGAGACGGGAATAGCGTCGCTTCCTCACCCATAGCGGTTTTTTTCGAATGAATATACCAACGTCACATACTGGCACACGTTTGATTGTACTGGTGAACTTATTCCCGATTTTCACAAAATATCTCTGATGTAGCCGATAAATGCTAATTTATTATTAATATTATTTTTTTCATTCAATGCGTAAATGTATTACGGAGGAATGCTTAAAATCTGAGCCCAGTATTTATTATATTTATAGAGAGATTAAAGTTTTTTAGAAGCAATGTGTACTAGTTACACGTCACTTGGAAGGAAGGGTTAGTAAGAATATTAATTCATTCATTCATATGGTAGATACCCCGTAAAAAAAATTCAACTGGCGTCGCGGATACGCAAAATGACTAGGAGACTAGATTTTTGAATCACTGGAATAGGCACGGAACTCTTCATCGCACGTGAAAATGACTAGATTTTGAAATCACTGGAATAGGCACGGAACTCTTCATCGCACGTGTTGAGAATACTGAAAAAGATGCAACAACACTCGTAAACATTTAGATGCTTGATAATTGTTACCAGCTTCGCATTTTGATTTTCAACTTCAATCGGGAATTGAGCTCGAAACCCTCGGGTGGAAGTCAAGCGTCTGACCAACTAGACCACGGAGGTCGTCAAACGTATTGGAGGTCGGTAATAACAATAAAGCTATAAGAGTTTTTTTTTATGAAATCGATATACTCGTATCTTGGATGAAATCGGGATGAGATTTTGGATGGAATCTGGATTTTTATTCAGTTTTATTTTCATATGTACTAGTATTAATCGTCAAGAATAAAAAATATTACTTTTAAAATTTTCACACATTATTTTGACATGTTCAATATATGTTATTCATAAAAAATTTAATACTTCTATGTCGTTGCAATATTATGATGACCCCCGAAGTCTGATTGGTATGACGCCTATCATCCTATCCAAAGGTTCGAGTCACATTGGACCCAATGTTTTCAAAAATATGTTCCAAACTGGTTTTCACTTCACCCACCTTTGACATATTTCTGGTTAGTTGGAAGAAATACCAAGTGGTAAATAATCCACCAAATTATACTGTATACAATGAAATTGTAATTCAATACAATACATGCAAGTACACATACGTTTTATCATAGAAAAAAAATGTTACAAATTTAGCATGTGAAATCTTAAAAATAGCAATTTCATAAACACTTTACATGTTGCCCATAAATTTCCTCATTATTTAGGAGCAGTTTTTTTTTCAAATTTAATAACAGAAATTGCATATTGAAAGGAAACGTATCTCAAAACAAAGTTTTATATTGTTTGCTAATTTTTATTTTTTAAATAATTTTTGCAATTGACGGCATTCGACATTGAAAAAGTTCCAAATTTTTCAAAAACCCATCAGAGCGGGTAAATCAAAATTTATCTATTAAATATTTTTGTCCAAATCATTTTTTACTTTTATAACAAGCCACATTCTTCAATTTACCGGATGAAAAATGAAATACTCGTATTTTTAAAAAATCAATTAAGCAACTAAATCTTTTTATGTTTATATTAATAAACAACATAAATCGCAAAATGTACCCGCATCCACATTATTTATTCTAGCTCAAACTAGTTCTGTATATTTCCAAAATCAATTTTAAACAAAAGTATATATATTTTTGATGAACTTACCCGACGTTCTCGACATTTGCATCGTAATTTTGTCGAAACGTTAGAATAAAATTAATACTGCCTACAAACATAAATACACAACACACTAATACCCCTATCTACGGTAGGTATCTAAAATAAATTGTTTTTTTTATTTACGAGTGATATCCTCTTAGGAATTTATTTATCAACATTATCATGTCTTTCCTTATCCTTTCTGGTCAAGGGTTATGCAAATCTCCACTTACTTCGATACTTAACCCGTTCTTCCACCTTAATCCAGTCAACTCGCAGTTTCTATTTTACAATCACTCCACCTGCTTTCTCCAACTTCTGTGGTGACATATTTTTTTTTTTGTTTAGACTATCCTTGAAAATTTACAAAATTTCTGGTTCTTCGTGTGATATGCTCCAATCACTGCAGTGAATATTTGTCAACTTTTTACACTCAAGTAAAAACACCAAAGACCGAAAAGGTAAAAGTATGTCAAGAGAGAGATTGTCACTTTGAAGACATACGAGTAATGTGTTACTTCAGCTACAAAACTTGAAGAAATGGTAGAATACGCAACATAACTAAATATATTATAATACGAGGTAAGTCCAGAAAGTAAGTGTACTGAGGCTCTCACGACCGGATGGATTTTATTTTCGACATGTTGGCTACACTTCCGTGTAGCCTGACCCTTCCCCTCCGCAACGAGACTGGTTCGAGGTCAATACGTTGAGAAGTGTCGACGCGACAACACGTTTTGTGAAAAATGTTAATCCAATCTCCCGCCAAGTGCGAAATACGCGGCGTCTCCGTTATCTCGTTTGGAAGGGAAAACCTCCGGTTGAGGTTTATAATGAGGTGAAAACTGCATATGGTGATAAAGCTATGAATCGTACGAGTGTGTACAAGTGGTGTCGCGAGTTTAAAAACGGTCGTACGTCTGTGCATGATGATCAGAGGAGCGGAAGACCTTCAATTGTGACTGACAAAATTGACGAAATTGTTTTGGGACTGTCAAGGCATAATTTTAATTGAATATATGCCTCAAGGGGAGACCATCAACTCTGCAAGATACTGTGAGACCCTAAAAAAATTATGGAGGACGATTCACAACAAGAAGAGAGGCATGCTGACAAAGGGAGTCTGCCTGCTGCACGACAATGCCAGACCACACACGGCCAACGCCACGAAGGAACTGCTCGCCTCGTTTAAATGGGATGTCCTGAACCATCCCGTGCATTCCCCTGACCTAGCACCTTCAGATTACTATCTCTTTACCTCCCTGAAGCTGCACATGGGTGGAAAAAGGTTTTTAACCGACGAGGAGGTAAAGGAGGAGGTGGAGAAGTGGACGGAGGGGTTGGCGGGAAACTACTTCGAGGAAGGCATCAAAAAGTTGATACCACGCTTCACCACCTGCATTGAGAGGAATGGCGACTATGTCGAAAAATAGCTTACATATGTACTACGGTAACCACGTAATTTTTTTGTTTAAATAAAAAAAATTGTAACCTACAAAAATTCAGTACACTTACTTTCTGGACTTACCTAGTATATAACGAATTGGATCAGAGACTCGAGTGACAAGTGGAGTGTTCAGCTCTTTATTTCACTCAGTAGTCCATGAACAAGAACTCAGCGTTATTACAAATATGTCAATATATTTATATTTATGTATTTTTCTTCCTGCTAAATTCTAAAGGAAAGGACCAGGTCAAGTTCAGGAATCTAAGGAACCATAAAAAATAAAACCTTTATAAACCAAAATATTACTTTAATTGTGCATATAAACATTTCCGTCAATAACATGATGAAAAAAAAATGTTATAAAAAATCTGTTATAAGTTGTTTATATTTAATGATCTTACTTATTATACGAAACAAAATAGAAACAATTAAATTTCTCGCTCAGGTAGGTCAGTTGCGGTAGTATGGGCAAATGACTAGAAAATATGAAGATTTTTAGAGTATTTTGGCCATTCGTTTCTTGAGCTGGAAATTGACGAAAGGAAACGTAGAGGTTGTCCAAAGAAAATATGGATGGATAGTGTGGAGGAGAATATACAAGCGCGCTGAGAGTGGTGAGGTATGTTGTCCGCAACACGCAACTATGTAAAGAAAGGATTCGTAAAACCGACACCATGTCGTGGAATGGAGCTAAGAGGAAGGAAATCTTCTTTCGTGTGCATTTAAACCTCGGAATATATCGGAATTTTTCATTGTATTTGCATTCACAATATTTTTTTTTAAAACATCAACTTTCCTAACTTGTCCCATAATATTTGCAAATAAAACTCGGAGAAGGGGTGTCAATCTCGATACTTGTGATTGACAGCGGGGATGGAAGAAAAGGAAGGGGGAAATCACCGTCACGTTGGATTGATCAAGTCAAGACTGAGGCAAGGTCTTCAATGGTGCCAGCAGCCCTTTCAACCGAGTTTGAGATAGTTGTGAAGGAAGTTGGTACAGTTCATTATAGTTATGAGAAATCCTCAGTTATGAGAACTAAAATGGCATAACAAAATTCACAATGCGCTTTTTGTGGAAGATGTCACTCTAAAAGTGGTCCTAAGATATTTGAGCACCAATTTAACAAAAAAATAAGTTGTACAAAAGTCTACAAGTAAAACAAGTCCATGATCTGCCTAGGCATCAAATCTAAGACGCACGCTTCATAGACATAATTAACATATGTTAAGCTTCGTGACTTAGATGTTTGATTTTGATTTTTTTTCAAACTATTCTTGATAATACTCATAAATCTTCAAATTTCTTTTTGACAAGACTTCAAAATTTATTTTGGTTGGTTGAAAAACTTGCCATGTGACAAGAAGCTCGTTAGTTTTTAATTTATACAGTTGAAGCGTAAAACAATTTAATAAGTTATCGTGGCATCGATCGTAAATCGACGAACAGGTGTGTTTGAACGTAGCAAGATGGACAAACAAGAATATAATAGCACGCCCAATAGTTAATAAATTCAAGAACCGGCTCTGTGCAGCCGTATATTTACTTTGTTAACGGTCCTGTTAATCATCCGAGACAGCGGACGCCGCCTCGCCGACAAGTGCTCGTGATCACTGAGCGCTAAGTGATCACTGTTCAGAATCGCTCACTTCTCGATGATCGGCAATCAATAGTTTCTTTTGTGAAATAATTTATCGCCTTGCAAATCATTTTGTCTTTCTCATAAATAAACAATGTTAAGTCGGCGAAGTGGTTTAATCGTTAACTTGCTTTTAATTTTTCTCTTTTAAGAATTATGTATAAAAATACTTATATTATTAATTAAAAAAAAAAAAACAAAATTATACATATGAATGATTAACAATTATGACTAATAATCGATCTGTGGTTTTACTAGAATGTAGATGCAAATTTAGGATAACTGTAATAAGGGATTTCTTTGCATTTTTTGATCAATACCTTGAAATATATTCTATTTGAAAAACATTATGCAGTTCCAATGTATATACATTACAGCATGCTGGACTTATTGCCATATGCAATTTTTTTACAACCAACGAGAAATATGTTGTTTTACACATTACAACCTGGCGTATTTTCGTCATGTGGTAATCTCTTTTAACCAACCAGAATTGTGTAAAAGAAGTTTTCAGATAACACCAGACTGGAATACTTATTAAAATAAATCGAGTTCCAACGGGAATCGAATCCGTAACCTCTGGGCTGAAAGACAGGTGTCTTAACAACTAGGCCAAGGTGATGATAAGGGGGCTTATGTGAAAAATCAGATTGAGAAACTTCATATATCAGACAAAAATATGCGACTTATTCATGTAACTCAATATAACTTTTCAATAAACAGACATGCAGACTCTAAAATGATCTAAATAAAAAAAAATAACTAATAAACTAAAAAAGACTTATAAAACAAATACACAGTACACATGTGAGTAAAAGCGTGGTAGAAGAAAACCAAGGAAAGTATGATAAGATCGAGTGAATGGAATTTTGAAAGAAGGTAATGTAAAAAGTCATAGGAGTCGTATAAGAAGGTGTGTGGATGTAGAATATTACATTTATCATCTAAGTTGTATTATTTCTTTAAAAAATGTCAAATCTCTAAAAAAAGAATAAAAAATACAGGAAGAATTAGAAATAAAATTTAGTAATAATATCACAAAATTAAAATTGTATAGAAGTCAAAACATCACAAAAAATTAATTACAAAGTAATAAAAATTTCGCGACTGAACGAAATATGAAATATTTCAAACAGACGAACTAAAATAAATTACCCGTATTATAATCTCAACGATAGAGATAAATATATAATAATATTTTATTATTCATCTCTCTCTAAAACAGTGTATCTCAACAGCGGATTTTTAGAGCTTTTTCGAAAAGCTGAGTCAAATTGGTCATTCAGTTTTTTTATAAAATGTTCGACTCATAATAAATACACGTAATTATCTATTTGACTTTTTTGAAATTATCTTTGACTTTTTACTGAACGATATAGTCAGGACCACATTTATGGCATACATTTACATGCCCCCAAAGCTCACAATACCAGGCGCCCCTTTTCATTATTACAAAATATATAATTGTAATTTATTTTTATCAAACACTGTTTATTCCACTTTTTTGAAGTTCCACTTTTTTGAACAAAGAAGTGGAATAAACAGTGTTTGATAAAAATAAATTACAATGTCTTTAAACCTCCACAACGTTAATGCCTTAACTATAAACAACAAATATATAATTGTTATATCAGAATATTTTATTTATAATACTTTATTTTACAATACATTTTATTTTATATATAATACTTTATTTTACAATACATTTTATTAAATAGTTTAATTTAATGTTAAACTAAATTAAGTACAAAATATGTATGCGATAATTTTAAATATAATCTTTATTGAATCAACAATCTTAATAAACTTATTTCTGCATTTTATTTTCTGAATATTTTTTCATATAGAACAACATATTCAATATGAATGATTCCATCAACAATAAATGCTTTGATTATTCAATTTTCACTGCCCTCTAATGAAGAAAGAAGTAAATTGTTCATCCTTTTCAAAACAGAAAAGGACGTTTATCTTGAAAAATTTGTGCAAGCAATACTGAACCAATTCTTAATGCAGTGGGTTTGTTCAGGAATGTACGTTCAAACATACCATTACGCCATCTCCTTGTAGGGTTAAGCAGAGAGAACAGAGAGACAGACTTTGTTATCTTGAAAAACATCCTTCCACATCCATAAACCTTCTCATACAGCTCCTACGATTTCTTTTATAGGTAGTTCCTTCTTTCCAAATATACACTTGACTCAACCAATACTTTCATTGGTTTTCTTCTCACATGCCTTCCACTCAAATTTGCACTATACATAAGTTTTGTTAGTCTTTCATCATTGATTCGTTTCACATGCCCGAACCATTTCAGCTTGCTCTTCTTCATCTTGCTCAACACATCAGCCTTAAGATGATATTCATCCCTAATCGCTTCATTCCGTATTCTGTCATATATTGTCACTCTATGTATTTGTCTCTAAGCACGCATTTCTTTAGCATTTATTCGGTTCTTCTGTCTTTTTCCAGGTTCATGTTTTACTCACATACAACAAAGTTTGCGCCAAAATACTATTTCGGACTATCATCTTGAGATATTTTGATACTCTCCGGTTCAAATATATAAGTGTATATTTTAGTGCTCAGTTGACTTTTTTCCTATCGCTACCCGCTGTTCGATATCCTTCTTAAATATTTCATCACCTGAGAAAATACCACCCAAATAGCAGAATTTGTCAACTTGCTCAATCTTTCATCATTCACCCATACATATAGTATATCGCATTTGCTTTTCATTTTACACTTTTCTATCACCGTTTCTTTGGATTATGCAACATTAATTTTCAAAATTTTCTCTTCGCATATAATTTATTTCTTTAATTTTCATACAATCTACTTATCAAACTCTACAATTCATCTTCAATCTCCACCAATACTACGATGTCATTTGCATACAGTAATCCGCATACGTTCCAATCGACCGTTGTAGTGTTACTTCACACATGAATCTTTATAAATATTGAAAAACCAGGGTGACATAACGTATCCTTGCTTTATCCCTTTTAAAATATTAAACCATTCAGTCAAGGTACCATTCACTTTAATACATGCTCTATTTTCGGCGTATATGACGCAATACCACGTATTTGTTTACGTTCACCACCATATTCAATCAATATTTTCTGTAACATGTACTCGTATCTTATCAAGCAGTCATATGCTTTTTTCAAGTATACCAATGCATAAGATACTTTTTTTATTTTGTCATACTTTATTTTACACGCATACGCAAAGAGAAAATCTGATCACCGTATCCTCACCCATTTAAAAAGGCACCCTGAATATCCCACATTTGATTTTCAGTATTGTTCTCACTCTATCTATCAGAATTTCGCCGTTTTTTTTTTAATATTTTAAGGGAATAAATTCGACCGAGGTCAAAAGTTTTCCGCGTCTCTGGAAACTACACATAAAAAGTTTTCTTTTATAAATGAGGAGTGGCTCAACGTGGGTTTAAAATTGACGATCCTTTATACAAAACACGAACCGGTTAGTGACAGGACTAACTATTTCAATTGAACTTTCTTAAAGTCTAATATGTCCAAACCATTTGTCGGAAGAAACGTGATGTACAAATGTTTAAAATCACTGTTTTAAATCATCGTTCGTCTCGCTTTGTCCAATCGGAAACCATTTTACTATGGGCGTGGTTACACTATTCGATAACCGCTCGTTAGTATATGGCGGGTAAAAAATACACACACCAAAAACCAACAATAAAAAAATCACATTAATAAAACCATCAAACGGACTCGGATACGATTCAAAAAACCAGTTTATTTGAATATTTGAATTTAAAAACCTCCATTAATTACGTGGCAAAAGACCTAGAAAATTGTGTATCATAATTAGAATTTCAATTTTTCGAAACATTAATCGAAACGAGATGAAATTAATTAATTTCCTTTGATTTGAAAGAACGCGGCGACGCTTTGGAAGATTGCCATAAAGTGTATAAATGTTGTTTAAACGTATGAGAAATAAACGAATTTATTAAATATTTAGATATTTACCTTTGATTTTGCGTCAATAAGGCACTGCAATCAAGTTAAATAAAAATTCTTAAAAGAAGTAATTTTCATCTGTTTGTTAAGATATTTATATATCGTGTAATTTTTTTTATTGATTTTCATTTCTGTACTAAAACAGATATTCGGAGTAAAATATAATACGGTATTTAGACGGAAATGGGCTCTTTAAAACGAGAATTTTTAATTGTATCATATACACGAGAATGTAAGAAAATTTAGTCTAAATATAATTAATGGTTTTATAACTGAACCATTTGGTAAAACCCCTACCATCCAGCCCATGGGTTCGATTCACGTTTGAATCTAGACTTTTTTTTAAATAATTCCAGTTTGGTTTTAACTAAAGCTTCCTTTAACATCTTTCTTGTTGGTTGGAATATATTGCCACATGATAATAAGTCCACAAGATTTTACAATATACAACGAATGTGTAATTCAATACAATTCAATAATATAAAATCGGTATGGGCTTGATACACTGCGTTGCCATGTTTTATCGATTATCCTAACACAAGTAATGTTGAATCATTTTATACTTGGATAACTTTTCATATATGGCCAAACGTAGTTTAGAATAGGAAGGAGAAAAGGCGAAATACATAAAATGTAATTGAATCAAAATATAAGTTTAATACATTTTATGGTTTTTGTTAATTTGTTACAACCAGCCTGCACATATGTCTTAAAAAAGTTTAATCTAAATATCAATAATTTAAACATATAAGGACAGATTTAAAAAAATCGTTACTTTATATATAATATTTCCTTAAATTTTGATCACATATGTTTTTTTCTTGGAATATCGTTTTAAATGATTAAATACATAATTTTACTTTGTAAGCATTATAAACGGTCCCTTTAACTAAATAATTAAGTATTAAATTTCCAATCTAAATATTTATGAATATAGTTGTATTCAAGACGTTTGTATTCCATATGCGACTCCGTTTAGATAAGATTTAACCAACTAGGTTTTTGTCACCTCGACGCGTGCGATAATACTACCTTGATCAAAAAGTTTTAGGACCGGCCACCGTGTGGCGCTGCCAGTCACCCGATTGGAATTCTTTTTATTTTGTTGAATTACCACATCTATCATTGACACTTCCCTCCAATTTCAGCGTCATAGCTTAACATTTGTAAAAGTTACGCTGTACTGAGTACATCTACCTTTGTGCGTGTTTTCGATTTTTTACAAGTTTGAAAATGACATCAACGAGTTTGCATTAAATTTTGTGTGAAAAACGGATTTAACGGTCCGCAGACCTTGGAAATGTTGGAGAAGTGTTTTTTGGTGGCACGAACGCTTCAGAAGTGGTCGTGAATCGGTCGAGGATGACGAACGCGGTGGCAGTCGAAAATCGATGAAAACATCGATAAAATCAAAGAAATGTTGGCCGAAAACCGCAAATTGACCATCAGAGAGCTGGCAGAGGACTTGAACATCGCTTATGGATTCGCTCAAGACATTTAGGTTAGTGATTTGGGCCTCAGACGTGTCGCTGCGAAATTGGTGCCGAAAGACCTCAATTTCATGCAAAAAAAGGACCGCGTTGACATCGCGAAAGACATGATTTCCATGAGTTTTTGACCAAAAACAACACGACTGCTATCCAGCAGTCTTTGAATTCACCTGATCTGGATCCCTGCGACTTTTTCCTGTTCAACCGACTTAAAAAACGGCTTCGCGGAACGCGTCACAGCACCCGAGAGGATGTCATGAAAAAATCGAAGACGACTCTGATGGACATACCGAAAATTGAGTACCAGCGGTGTTTCGAGGATTGGATCAAGCGCTGGCGTAAGTGCGTTGCAGTTGATGGGGAGTACTTTGAAGGGGACCATATCGATTTTGATGAATAAACTTGTATTTTCGATTTTATGAATAAAGTCCTAAAACTTTTTGATCAAGGTAGTATTACCAAAACCATGACTGACTTAACTACTCCAGTGGATCTGACCCAGGACTCGATAAATATGACCTAAAACACTATTTTTATTCCAAGAATAAATGTATTAATTCATTCATACCTATAGTACTGTAAATGTAAAAAAAACAGTACCATATATAGGTATGAATGAATTAATATATGTAATATTTCTTAAATTTTATTTTTAATAATAAGTTATGAGTATTAGCACCCTTACATCTTTTGGGATAATATGATTCTGAGTATTTCTCTACAATAAGAAAAAATGCGCCTAATGATTTCACTCGAAATGAGAGAAGAGGAAGAAAGGTTAACTAGCCTCACCAAAGCAGGGCTGCAATTACCCCAGGGATGTTTCTGAGTGGAGCCAATGCTCCCCGCCAACTAACAACCTTCCTCAGGTACACCGAAAACATTCCAATTAGGGTTACCACAAGCTCACGGAATGCGGGTTGGCTGTTTCATTACATTTTTGAAGGACGTTGAAATGAGACAATTTTTTGTACCTCTCGTTACTTTTTTTGTGAAAGTCTTTATTTTTCGTTTTCTTTTATTCTCCACCATAATGAAATGAGGAATGCATTAAATTTTTAGACCAACTAGAAATATGTTTAAGAGGCCTAAATGAAAACCAGATATCAATCCTTTTTAAAAAATATGGGTACTAACAAGAAACGATTTCCACTATCCCTGGGTCGGAAGTCAGACGTCGTAAAAACTAGGGTATGTACATGCTATTATTATCTAACTGTACTAAATTTACTAGGGTTATCCCAAAACCAAAAAAAGGATTAATATTGAAATAGAGAATGCTTTTCGTCCCTAAGACATTTTTTTCTCAGTATAGACCACCTCCGTGGTCTTGAAGGGAAACCGATTTTTTATTTACTAATCAGGAAGTTATTGGTTCTTTTAACGTTGGTACCCAGATTCTTCTAACGTTGGTACCCAGATTATTTTAACATCGATATCCAGATTATTTTAACGTTGGTACCCAGATTCTTTTAAAAATTGTCAGCGATTGGTTTGATTTGAGGCTTATTTTATATCGTTCTGGTTAGTAGGAAGAAATTGTCACTTGGCAATATGATCAACTTTTTTTGTACTGCAAGAGTATTAAATTATTGTACAATACAAATATATTTTAAAGTATGTGTTTCTCATGATAAAACCATAGCGAAAACTAGAACTTGAACATAATTTATCGGATTGTGTTAAAGAATAGATAAGTCTTAAATTGTTTAGTAGACTATTATTGTTAGTTCTCCGGTTACTACAACACTTGAACTACAATAATTTAACAATCGTTAAATTACGATTAACAATGCAAAGTTTGCTTTAATTTCTCTATCGTTATTCATTTTTAAGGATTGTGATGTCATTGGTAGTACATACAAGTTTCGACGAGGAATCTCCAGTCCTCTTAGTCACTGGCTGTTTGTATGGTATTATATAGATTTCCCCCAGTCAATCATTCAACCTGATTCCCTCATCTTATTTGCGTTCTGCATCTTCTTCTTTGCATACTTCCTATGACCACCAATGCCCCCAGATTATTTGTATCATGGAAACGTTTCCAAAGAACCATAGTATACGCTGGAAGCATATTGAGATTTAACTATTGGAGTATGAAAACTTTCTCAAAGAGACTGATTCTTGCACGTTCTCAGGCTTTTTTGTTCATAGTTTAGTGCCGTAGAAGATATAAGAAATATCAGAGTTCGGGTTAATTTAGAGTTTGACTTAGACTAAACTAAAATTTATGATAAAATTAAAATTCAAATAAATTTTACAATATTTCAGGCCAGTCATTCTCAATAAAAAAGCTCAATTTGATGCTCATCAATGTAAACTATTGTTGAGTACCAAATTGAGCGTATTTCTCAATTTTTTTTGATTATATGGTCAAATATTTTTTAATAAAAAAATATATTAGCATCTTAGCTGTTATATAATTAAAATAAATACCTATAAAACAAACTTAACACATATAAAAAAGCCAATTCATAAAACGTATTTCATTCATCCCGACAAGAACAATTTATTCACTTTACTCGTGTCAGAAGTCAAAATCGTATGAAAATCCACACAATGTGTATACTGATTTTAGTGCCAACTTTGAAGTATGGGAGTAAATCGTGGACATGGAAAAATAATGAAAGGAGCCGAATAAATGCTGAAAAATGTGCAATACATGGGGCAACAATGTATTACAGGATACGAAATTAAATTATTATGGATGAATATAAGCTTAAGGCAGATGTGTTGAGTAAGATGAAGAAGAACACTCTTAGATGGTGTAGGCATGTATTATAGAGGCGTGTGAGAGGAATACCAAGAAAAGTATGGTTGGATCAAGTGAATGATATTTTGTAAGAAAGTCGGAGAAATCATACGGATGCAGGTAGGAGAGGCAAAGAAAGTGTGCCGAGTTAGAAAAGTATGGCACTATGTCTTCTCTACCTATACCGACAGGGAAATGACGTGTTGATTTGTATGTAAATAAATATCATCACGCACTTATTCCATAAGCACTTATTTTTATTAGCTTCCGCATTCCACAAATTGTCGTGTTAGTACGTATTTAAATTAAGTTAATTTGTTTTTTCATGTATTCCTATGTCATTAATAGTTTCCTATCTTATTTTGAGATGCCTAATGTTTATTTACTAACCCATATTTTGTAGGTGTTGAAAGTACATATATTGTGATTAATTACTAAGATCACTCTAACGTCTCAGGATTCGAAGAAATAAAAAAATAATGTAGCCATAAAAAATCTTTATAATTGAACTTGTAAATGCAGGAAAAAGATTTCGTCCACGTAAACAAAAATTTAAATATCTAATAAAAATACCTTGAACTGGATTTAGGATCCTAGTTGGGGAATAATACTTATAAACACTGCACCCCTAATGAGATCCTAATTGGTCTAAAAAAATGATAATAATCGACGATTATATTTAGTAAATACTCGTAGCAATTATCAACTGCGAATTGGCCTGGTTTTTCCCATCTGAAGGAGTGGTCCACTCTGAATAGGATCAGATGTGAAATGAGCCGCGATTAAGTGGTGATTATCGCCTCTCTGTGAGTCTCTGGTGATTTGCTCTCTGTGAGTTCTTGGACATCTAGACCATAACCCACATTGTAAACAGCTGACCACTGTGTGTCTTATCTGGAGGCAAGCAGAAGCTACACAAACAAACATCGGATGCTATGACCTGGTTGGAGAGGATATATTACGCGTGAGCGTCACATGTAGAAGAAGAATAACAATGATAACAATCAACGATCATAGTGAGAAAATAACGGCCAAGAATGGCTCAAGCAAGATTATAGTATGGGAACGACACTTATGACTTGAGAAGACCAAGTAAAATTCTAGTTGATGAATAATAGTTATAAAATCTATGACCTCTGTGGCCTAGTTAGTTAAAAACTTGTTTTTAATCCAGGGGCTGCGGAATGGATTCTGGCTGGAACACAGATTTTTTAAAAAGGATTTCACTATGATTTTACTTAACGCCCTTCTCCCCTACTTTAATATATTTCAGGTTAGTTGGAAGGCACTGCCACTGGAAGGCATACACCCGCAAGGTCATAAGTCAGTCAGATTGTACGACGATAGTGTAATACAATCGATACGATCCTATTTAGTGAATATCACTTATAATCTGGGCCACCCTAGCAAAGTGCTAATTACTGTATAACAATTTACGACCACTGTTAAATGGCTTCATTGGTAAGACAACTCCCCAACATATTTTCGGCTGGTTATTGGTTAAGAGATTGTCAATAATCCAACAAGCAATAAACAATAACAACAAGCCCGTTAGGTTGTACTGTATCCAAAGAAAGTGTAATGCAATGCAATACAATAATTGGTAAATAACACATGTGACATAGACAGTCTTAGCAAAATTTTAGTTGATGTATAACAATATACGACCATTGTGCCTCATTTGTCTGTTATCTGTCTTTCGACCTGGGGGTCGCAAGTTTGATTCCCGTTAGAACACAAATAAAAAAAAAGAATTTCAGTACTGTTTCACTTAACTCTCTATTCATATATTTCTGGTTGATTAGAAACTATTGCCAAAAAGCCCACCAGGTAATTAATTAACCATGGTAATAAGTCAACTAGGTTGTAGTGTATACGATGAGATTGTAATACATTAAAATACAATAGATCCTAGTTGGTGAATAAAAATTATGACCAGGGCAACCCTAGCGAGATAGACGCCGCGGTTCCCCCGGGGTCAGTTCGCCTTGTTTGACGGACAATCTCAAAAACAAACTACAAATTATCGTCTGCTTGTTGCGGACAAAAGAATTGGCTTCAGACTATATAATTTATACAAAATTAAAACACGGTGGTCTGGACAGGACTCGCACTCGTCTTACGCCCAAATTCAATTTCCATCTGAACAAATAATAGGAAGAAGAGTGTGCACTAAACATCCAACCCACAAAATCGTCATTAAGCTATATTTGTTAAAATTGGTTGTAAACAAAATCATTATTAAACTATATAAAATCGGTTGTACACAAAATCATCATTAAACTATATAAAATCGGTTGTACACAAAATCATCATTAAACTATATAAAATCGGTTGTACACAAATCATTAAACAATATAAAATCGGTTGTACACAAAATCATCATTAAACTACTCGTATATAAAATGGGTTGTACACAAAATCATCATAAAACTATATAAAATCGGTTGTACACAAAATCATCATTAAACTATATAAAATCGGTTGCACACAAAATCATCATTAAACTATATAAAATCGCCCGTTTTTCAACTGACTTAACAAATTACTCACATGCATCCTAATCAGGATATATGCAAATATGGTTATACGGACGATTGTCGAGTTATTAGTAGTGATTTCATACCTACAAATTATGTTATACTATACAACATTATTTTATCATAATGTCATTTATGTTCGATATTGTGGTTGGCTGTGTTTTTTTTTATTTATAATAAATGAGTTGGATATTTAATGCAAAGGTATACATGCCCGTACATTATTAACTCAAAATAACCAGGGGCGTACTTTACATTGTTTCATTCTACACATACCTTGCCAGTAATTGTCGTGGTACTCTTCAGATTGAAATTGATCTTATTTTACTTCTGTTTTATTGAACATTTCTATGTTGGAATATTAGAACTTGAAACTCTGGACGGTATTGTTCGAGAAACTACCAAACATAAATCATTATAAGCGTATACTTGCTTCTGTTTTCTTATTTAAATTAATAATACAATAGAACCCCGTTATCCACTGGATCTGTATCGACGGTTTCACTTACCCACGAATGGACCTCTCGTTTTTTTATCTCGCACCGAATCAGTAGCACCAAAGATGAAGGCAGACCTACCGATGACCCTACGATTCATCTCAAATCGATCATCACAATTGTCATCGTCTTTCTATTCTCTCGACGACGAAAATCAACCAGAAGTAGATGACGAAAGTAATTTAACGTTACAACGCAATACCTGCGACATTCATCTCGTTTCATCCCATCACTTGGGCATTGTTACGTCCCCACATCATCACAACAAGAATAACGAAGACAATAAAAGGCTGAGTCCAGTACATTATATAACTTTTGTTTTATTTATCATTTATTTAAAACTGTACACTGTTTATTAATAAAATTTATACAGAACAGTAAATATGACAATAATGTTGCATACAAGAACAGAGAAAATGGAGATGAGATATTTCAGAGTATTTGCCGAAAATGGCTCTCCAATATATGTATACTTAAGTATGTAAACGGTTATTTAAAAGGGACTCATTATAATCCGCGGATTTGGCTCTCCACTTAGTGGCTTGGCATCCATCTCTCGTGGTTTCATATATGTTATAATAGATTTAGGATACTAGACAAAATATTTTACAGTTTAAGTACTCAACTAATTAATTTAAGAGTATTGTTTAAAATTTTCTACAAATTTGTCTTTGAACTTATTTGGTTGAATATGAATGTGAAATCAATAACTTTCTATATGAACATTATTATATGCTATGAAAAAAGGAATTCTAAAAAATGGTACATTTGAATGGTTAAATATATAATCGAGCAACGCGCACGCACCCCGCTCCGCCGGCGTGCGCAATGCGCATGCATACATCACAAACGTATCTATACGCATCTCGATTTTTTTTTCATTTTTATATACACATCCTTATCCTAGAATGGCTGGGGTCTCATCATCTGCATTATGCTATGCCCCGTGGTCCTCTTCTATACTAACTTGGGATCTATTGAGAGCCAAACCTGTTCTCACATAGTTTCCCGTCTGCTTCATCTCCTTGTCTTTTCATGTGCACAAAGCCCTGTCCCTTGACCCTATTCTGAACCAAATTGTTATTATTGTAATTTATTGAAGGTTATATCAATACTATTGAAGGTTATATCTAGACAAAAAGTATACTAAGGACAACGGAAATGAGAATTCTGCGCGCTATTGCTGGGAAGACTTTGCGTGATCTTGTTAGGAACACCACAATCCGAGAGGTCTGTGAGGTCCAAGATGTGGTCAGATGGGGACGACAGCATCGACGATACTGGTACCGACATGTACAGAGAATGAATTCCACTAGAATTCTATACATATCTCTGTATGGGGTGCCGGATCGACGGCGTCCGCCAGGGAGACCCCCGAAACGATGGAGAGATAGCTGGAGCTCATCATCACAGGATAATCCTGCAGTAACATACTCTTGAGAGTCTACAGAAAGTTTAAGAAGAAGAAGATATCTATACTCGTACAGTATCCTTCTGTTTGTCATGCTAGTCATGGGTGATTGATTGGACATCCGTTCATCTGAAATTCGAATTTCTAGTACATGTCCAAGTCAACTAATATCTGACCTCTAAATATATAGTAATAAAGGTTCTTCACCAAACTACTTCCATTAAAATGAGTGTTTTTTAATCGGTCCATTAGCACCATTGCTACCACCCTGAACACAATCTTCCAGTTAGCACTCATATTTGCATGTAATTATGCAATAAAGTTCCCAACCTAAAACACACCATTTTTTTTATTTATTCGAAATATCGAATAGAAATATTTCAATCTAATATCGATGAGAATATTACTCCAAAGACGATTTATTTTCCCACATCGAATCCGTCTTTAAAAAAATATCTCTACAAGCCCATATAAAGTGATTTCATGTTTTATTTACTATCTTAAACAGGTAAAATGCGGGTAGGATCTTTTTTTGCAAACATAATCTATTTGAAGGTTGTATATTAATGTGTAAACATAGACAGATTTTAAAGTGGCTTGTTTCGCCCTCATGCTCAAGTCGACTTTTCAAATCACAGAACTCATAAAGAATTCAAGAAATTTGATTTTTTTTTATTAATAAGCAATCCACCCAAATAAGGATGATTTGTGACATCAAATTCGTTATGCAATTATATGAGTCAAAATAATAAAAAAAAAAATTTAACTAACAATTTTCAGCTGAAGATTAAAATATATTGAAGGTATTAAATTTCTGAATATATCGATAAAAAAAATTGTGTTGAAAGTGAACACAGAATATGCATTCTAGAATGAGCAACTGTCAATGTTAATATAGTATGTATGATATATGTTATACGATACAAAAGACTAATTCGTTTGAAATGTTTTATTTAAACGTATTTAACACCATCACGTCATTTCCCTATAAGGATAGGCTGAAAAGACGAACGAAATATTAAATCACGACAAAACTCCTTCGTCTACTCTACACCTAGACAGTTCCTTTGGTTTCTCTTACTACTTTCTTTTTTTTTCTTTCAAAATTTCTATTTGATACAATCCAACTTTTTTCTGTCTTTCTCCATCATAAATGCTACTACGCTCGTATTATATTAAATATTTATGCTATTTGAAAATCAATCAATCTAATAGAATAACTTAAAGAGCACCGTTTAAAGAATAGATTAACCTCGAGGGCGCTCTAACTCGGGATTTGAGCCCGCTGTTATTGACAAATTAAAAATATAAGGAAAAAAAACTATTTGATTTAAAAAAATATGAATATGCGAGCAACGACGTTCTCACAACGCACGTGTTAAATATAACATATTTGGTAAGAAAACCGTAGAAGACTTCCCAAGGAAAGCCGGACTGCAAATAAAACAATTTAGAAATTCCGATATGTGGTTGTAATGTATTCGGATTTGAGATAAAGAAATTAAGGAAAACTTAGCAAAATGGGCATGATCAAATTAATCAAATACTGAATTAGGGAAGAGTGAAAAGCCTTAATTATAGGAGAGTATGCATGATGAGATGTTTACACGTGACACAGGTGAAAGATGTGTATTAGGATCGAATATGAAGTGGAGAACTGTTTTCTCTGTCTACCTCAATATGGCGTGATGATGATGATAAAACTAAAATTCATGTATACCATACACCTTCCTTTGAAGTTTAATTTAAATTAGTCACATTAAATTATGGACAGGTTCTTTTAAATGTACGAGTATACACATACGAGGAGTATATGACTATCGAATTTAATAACCCAGTAAAAATCTCTCTTGCTTTCAGATTACTCTAGTGTTTAATATATGATTCGATGATTTTTATTTAGTGTCAAATAACATCTAAGCTAGCTATGTTAAATTGTTAATTACGTAATATAACACAGCGTGAATGGAAGGGATTATTAGGAAATTTAAGAGATTTGCACAATCTAAAATGGAATTGAATTTCCCTTAGTGAAACCATCCGGGCGTAAAATAGCGTCGGGGTTGGCTAATTACAACGTCCTCCAATAAAACTTTCCTCCAAAGGGATGACGCGGCCTGGCGCTTTGAGTCCTCGTTCCAGCCCTGCCCGGGGCCCGATGGGGTCAATACGCTACGCCGCCCCTGCCTTTTGCTGGTTTCGATGGAATAAATGACAAAACTTGTCTAGAAAGCGATCAAAATACATATTTAGAAAACTATTACGTTTGTATGTATGTGTAGTTATATCTATGTATATATACAAGCTTGATACAGCATATTAAGGGTCTTTACAGAGGTGATTAATACAAAAAAAAAGTTTAACATACAATTGAATCATTCCTATAGTTGAGAAGTCGAAAAATATTAATAAAAATGTCGAAAAAAATTTAGTAGCGGCATCCTTGCCTAGCAAAGTGATTCTTTTCATCCACAAAATGCCTTTAAATTAAATTATTTAAAAATTTAAATATGTCGTCGATATTAAATCAATACAACAAAAAAATCAACATATGAAAGAAGACAGAAAAAAAGATAAGAAATGAACGAGTACATAAAATGGATGTTTTTAATTAGAAGAAAGAAGAAGATTTAAGATGGTTTTGATATGTGGGGAAAATGAACGATTAAATTTTCTTACCCAATATGTTTTTCTAAATATATGCAAATGCGGGGATGTACCTAATCTAATGACCGCAGCGATCACCTTTTTATATTATCCTTAAACTCGACTTGTATTTAATTATTTTATAATATTTTTACACTGTCAATAATAGTGAGTCGAATCCCGAGTGAGACTGCCCTTGAGGAGATTCTGCTCTCTAAAATGCAATATATAAACTTTCATTATATTATTATAATTATCGAGTTATTAA
This sequence comes from Odontocerum albicorne, assembly GCA_949825065.1. Classification (NCBI taxonomy): domain Eukaryota; kingdom Metazoa; phylum Arthropoda; class Insecta; order Trichoptera; family Odontoceridae; genus Odontocerum; species Odontocerum albicorne. The sequence goes on from OX463851.1 coordinate 28,146,372, forward strand.
CAAACTATTTTCATAAATGCAAGTTTAGTTGACAATGTACTGTTGATCACACCTATAATATATGCATTGTAGGAGTGCTTCTCTTTTGATATCCCATCACCATTATTAGTCTCACATTTCGACATCAAAGGGCACGCATCTTCAGAATAGCCCGAGTATCATCTGTCCAATCAGGGGCATTATACGATCGGCTACCCCTTTAAATTAAACTTTCTCCATACATATTCAAATGTCATCTAGTCAGTGGCGGTACTTGGTCGATATTTTTTTAAAGTGACTGAAGTCATAAAATTGACGACCTCCGTGACTTAGTTGGTAAGATGCTGGACTACCATCTAAGAGTTTCTGGTTTGCTTATTGATGGTACCCGAAAATAATTTAAAAAAAAAACAACGGTTCCAGTCTAGTAAAAGATTTCGTCTGGTAACAATACACGTTTGTGTTTAACGTATGCAAGTGCTGTTGAATATTCACGCGCAGTATTATTGAAAATAATCGTTCGTCTGGTAACAATACTAGTTTGCACTAGACGTATGCAAGTGCTGTTGAATATTCACGTACGATAGTACTGCAAATACTCGTTCGTTTGGTAACAATACTTGTTTGCGCTAGACGTATGCAAATGCTGTAGTATATTTACGTGCGATATTACTGCAAATACTCATTCGTCTGGTAACAATACTTATTCGCGCTAGATGTGTGCAAGTGCTGCTATAGAATATTTACGTGCAATATTATTGAAAATACTCGTTCGTTTGGTAACAATACTTGTTTGCGCTAGACGTATACAAATGCTGTAGAATATTTACGTGCGATATTACTGCAAATACTCATTCGTCTGGTAACAATACTTATTCGCGCTAGATGTGTGCAAGGGCTATAGAATATTTACGTGCAATATTATTGAAAATACTCGTTCGTTTGGTAACAATACTTGCTTGCGCTAGACGTATGCAATTGCTGTTGAATATTCACGTGCGACAGTACTGCAAATATTCGTTCGCCTGGCAATAATGCTTGTTTGCGATATACGTATGCGAGTGCTACTGAATATTCACGTGTGATCGTACTATAAATATTTGGTCGTCTGGTAACAATACTCGTTTGCGCTAGACGTATGGGAGTGCTGTTGAATATTCACGTGCGGCAGTATAGCAAACACGTAAGATGACGAACTATGTACAAGTTCCATGCCTACTTCAGTCAATTTTAATCCCGAAGGCTCAATTACTAGAACCCAATAAAATGTCCCTTGGACATGCTTTTAAATATATCAGTTCGGATGGATTGCTGGATTTTATACGAATTAATGAATATGAAAGTCACATTTTTTTCATTCATTTTATGGTTACCGCGATAAATTGGTAATTTATTAATTTATTATAGTCATTTGGATTTATTAGCTTTATTAGTTTCGACATTCAGTTATTCAGTTTTCCTTGACTTTTGAAAAATTTAAATCCTCTGGTATTGGTAAAAAAATTAAATCTTTAAATTTTAAGTTCAATTTTAAAATTTATTCAAGCAAAAATATTTTCAAAGTCATTATTACGTAACTAGTTGCAACCCGTGAAATATTCACGGAAGTAAAACAAATTCTACATTTATGAAAATATATATTCATAAATGTAAAATTTGTTTATATATATATCATTTATACATCGTCCCGTTTTACACCGGTTCAAAAATTGTTAGCTAGGTATTTAAAATTCGTTCAGTATCCCCACCGAGATTCAAATTTCGAATTACTTTCGGAGATAATCCAAGTATTCCTCTCTCGCTCCCTTGTATTCAAAATTCAATTCTAGTATTCTTTCTTTGACGATAACCGTATGGGTGTTGGCCTATTTATACTATGATAATCTCAAATACGATAACTTAACCATTCTCGGGCACAAATAAAATCTTGAATTAGTTTATTAAATTGTTTTACATTTCTTTAAAAATTGTTTTTTTTTTTACATTTTTCACAGAGGTAATAATTAAATGTGTTAGCAGACGTATGAAGAATTGCCAGGTTGGACTTTTGAAGGAAAAGGCGAGGTTTGTAAAAAAATTGTCTAAATAGGATGAATACCTATCTACAATACAAACTTTATTGAAAGTCTAAAAATGAGAAAAGATTGAAACGGAGAATGTATAAATATAATAAGATAACGAAATATTGAAAGAATAAGAGAAAGCGACGGAACTGTATGGGTAGGTTATACCTCTCTATACTGGAAGGGAAACGGAGTGATGGTATAAAAAGAGATAACATAATATGAAGCAAAACATGATACATCTTTGACATAAAAATTGAAAATATTTTTTTATACGGTGTATTCAAAAGAACGCCACTGCATTTTGAGTGCAGTTCACAATAGTTGTAAGCAAAGGATTTAATCAATATGATACACAATTAAGTGGTCTCTCTTGCGTTGAACTGTTTGCAAGGATGTATATTTATTGCGTTATTTCATTAGGCTCTAGAAACATATTTAACTATTTATGTAGTAGCATTATTGAAAGATAACAACATTTTCGGAATAATAACAGTCATGTAATACCAATATACCATAAGAAATGTTTAGATAAAAACGTTGTCAAAATACATCAAATCAATATATCTTAATAAATGAGTATAAAAATATTTAAACAAAAGCTTATCTTAAATATATTTCGTTGAGGTGTGTTAATCAATTAGTACCATAGATACTTAAACAAAAGTTTAGCCAAAATATATGTCATAAAAGGACGTTAATCAATGAGTATAAAATATTTTCAAACAAAAGGTTAATCAAAATATATATTCATCAAAATAATCTATGAGTATAAAATATATTTCAACAAAAGCTCAGTCAAAATATATTTCACCAAAGTATATTAATCAATGAGTTAAAAGGATATTTAAACGGAAGCTTGGTCAAAATATAAACCATAAAAGTACGTTAATCAATAAGTACAAAAGGTTAATCAAAATATATATTCATCAAAATAATCTATGAGTGTAAAATAAATTTCAACAAAAGCTCAGTCAAAATATATTTCACCAAAGTATATCAATCATTGAGTTAAAAGGATATTTGAACGAAAGCTTAGTCAAAATATATTTGAGCATAGTATGTTTATCAATGAGTTTATAGGTATATGCTATAATTTTTTACTCATTAATTTACACCAAAGTATGTAAATCAGTTAGTATAAAACACATTAAAACAAAAGCTTTTTAAAAATACTTTACGTCAAAGTATGATAATGAACAAGTATAAAACATATATAATATAAACGAAAAGGTTGATTAAAACATTTTACTAAAGTATGTTCAAATATATTTCAAACCAAATTTGATTCTAACATGAAAAATAAACTAAAATGTATAAGGTAAACGATTAATTTTGTGATCCTATACAATATGTAGAGTAAGGGATACTTTTTAATTTTGTCATTAAACTCTACATATAATCTTTGTAAAAGGATATGGCTTTCAATAAAATATTATTATTAATTTTTGAAAAAGCCTGTAATATACTGTAAAATATTAAAAAAAAATGTCTGCACAGTTTTAATCATTTTCGTGTTTACTACTATATATATCTTCATTGAGGTAATGTTTTTAAACACGAGTGTGTGTGTGAAATTAAAGTGAAAAAACAAAACATTAAACAAGTCGAAGAAATTTAATATCTTTGAATCATGTGCACATCGGATGGCCATGCGAAATGCGATATTGAAAGAAGAGTAGCAGTAAGCATTAAAGTGAATTGTAGGTTATAGAATATGTTTATCGACCGGAGCATTTCTATAAAAGTAACACTGGCTGCTCATAATATCATCTTGATCCCAATATTAGGATGTGCAAGTGAAACTTGAACGTGGCAAAAAAACTAAATGAAAGTAAGGTAAATACCATAGAAATGAGAGTGATAGTCTTCTTCTTCCTCTTCCTATAAATTATGATCTGTTTGTTCCGCTTGTTCCCATTCTTGTGACGTGGATTGCCAGCTGTCACGCCATCTCTTCGGAGGTCTTCCCGGTAATCTTCTTCCGGCTGGGTTCCCTTGAAGGACGACACGTGGAAGTCTGTCATCTTGCATTCCGTTTACATGTTCGTTCCAGTATCGCCTTCGTTGTCTTCCCCACCTGACGATATCTTCTGTACTACACTTTTTCCTTATTTCGGTGTTTCTGATTCTATCTCTTAGTGTGTTTCCGGTTATACATCTCAGTGTTTTCATTTCCGAGGTTCTCAGGAGAGATTTTGTTCTAGATGTGTCTGCTCTGGTCTCTATTCCGTGGGTGGCTATCGGTCTCACACATGTCTTGTATATTCTGACTATACTTGAGAGTGATAGTGATGATGATTATTATTTTTAGATAAATATTAATAATGAAAACAATAAGACTACTTAAAAACTATAAAAGTGACCTAGCCGTGTCTACTAATCTTTTGAGATATTTTAACGTTCTTAAAAAACCGAATTTACAGTTCACCGATTACGATTTTTTTTAAATAAAGTAAGAATTGAATTCAATGGATTTACCATCGCTAAAAATTACAATTCTTGTCCAGTCTCACTTAAATTCGTAGTTCGTATTTTTACAAGAAGTCATTATAAAAAAACCTGCCGCAAAGTTTGTACGAAAAAAAAAACAATTTTTTACGGAGGCGTCATCAAATTTTTTCCACTTAGATTTAGAAAGAACGAAGTTATCTAAGTTTTATACATGTCGGAGGAAACGGGTATTAAAAAATATATTTGGTTTAAGGACACTGCATAGAAAAGGTTTTAACGTTTATAAAGGGCTTATAACAATACGGGATAAAATAAAATTGGCTTTTTACGTTTTTCTTAGTTGCTATAAATTGTTTTGGGGGATTTTTGAACTTTTGGGCTGAAAAGATACGTGAAGCAGATGACGGCTTAAGTCGTGATCCGAATATACGAAACCGGTAGAAAGTTTTCGTGAAAAAAATAACTAACACACCATGATACTTTTGCTAGATTTTTCATACAATTTTGTTACATGTGTAGGTGTGGTAGGAGCGTGATAGAATTTTCTGAATAAAAATAACAGACAAACAGACAATAACAGTGTATTTTTGAATATTATAATACACGATACATTTATTTATAAAGGTCCAAGCTATTCACTTAAGATTCAGTTTGATGGAGATATCTTAAAATATTGAAAATATATTCTTCGTTTTTAGATATATTCATATGTTATGTAAATATCAAATTGAGTTCTAAATAACACATTTCGTTATAGTAAAACCATGATAAAATTTTCCAAAGAAAAATAACAGAATTACAGTAAATAGTAATATATTACATAACACGATCAAATTATTTGGGTCATAGTTATTCGTTTGCGAATAAATTGCGGAGATAATAAATAATCTCAAAATATAAAAACATTTTTTTCATTTTGACACCAATTCTGCGTACTCAAATGGCACGTATCTTTAAAAAAAAACCTAAGAATTCATAGAATGCTAATTCGTAAAACTGGTTACCTCAAGAGCTGAACGCCAGAACAACAAAAAATCAGGCCTACAACGTAAAACTACTGCATGAGTTCCCGGCAAGCGAACCTCGGAATACTTGAGCGTTAAGCAAGCATATTAACCCTTGAGTCAAGACTCGAAATATGCCAATATAATAGGAACCTGCAACTTTCTATCCACGCGCATAGCTGTTGCCTTGTCCACATTCATGTAACTCGTCAAAGATATTCAATTAGTTCTTCAGTTATTTTTTTTTCTTATTAAAACTGTTTCTATCCCTTGGTCTATATCTGTCTCGATCTCATTATCTCAATGTGGCGACTCCTTCTGAATATTATATTTTTTCCTCTGCATAACATATAACACCCTTATCACCAATTGAATCTTATCAATATATTCGTATTAAGAAAGCATCAAATTGGCACATGCCTTCAAAAAGGATTTACCTGTTATGAGAAATTTGGGTTAGTAAAACTTAACATTGTACCGGTTTGTATCAAATAATTTTTAAAAAGTTATTTTTCTATGAATTACACAATTTTTATAGCGTTATATTATTAAGATATACTTATCGATATTTGAAATTAAACAAAAATATCATATAATCCTTAAGCATATACAAAACCAATTGACTTATCAGAAACGCATTTAAATATACTGATTTAAGCATCGATGAAATGTATATTTGATACGTTAAGACATAAAACGCGTACAATGAACGGTTTCAGAGGTTTTTTTATAAGATTTCTAAACTGTTGTAAAACGGTGCTTGACGACAAACAAACAAAAAATGTATGTAGTTTCAAAAGAATTTAACGTCCAAATTATCACATGAACCGCAACAAAACTGACCTGACACGTCAACAGACAGCTGAATTTCAAAACTATAAAATCATGTTAACGAATATTATTTACTATATGGACATGGATAGAAATTAACTATTTCAATATTATAATTGATTTATTACTATCATTTTATTTATAAAAGCGAATATAATGCGACATCTGTTATTATAAATCAGAACAATCTAAATTATTATCGATAATAATACATTTTTGGGCGAATCCTGTTTTTATAATTTTAATTATTTTTTCGCAAATGATGAACTTCAGAGCGTTCCGGATACAATGACTGCTTATTATTATAACAATCAGCATCAAACCGTTTAGTTTCTGAGTGACAGCTTCCTGACCTGATATTGAGATCCTTAACCCATAAATGTTCGCTAGCAGATTTCACACGTCGTAATGAGTAAGGATGATGACCTACAGATATAGAAGACTAGAGTAAGATTGAAATTTTATAAGATTTAAAAATATGTACAAAAATATACTTCCACCCTCGGAATAATTTAAACACTTTTTGCATAATTCAGTGCGTTTACTATATAACCGAGGAGTTCCTCATTGATTCTTTCATATTTTTTATTTTGACTATGTAGGTGAAATATAAACAATGTAACGATATAATATCGATTAGCATAATTTACATAAAAATCAATACAAAATTACTCAGAATTTTCAGTTATGTCACTTTATGTATTAAATTTAACTCAAGACCTGAATGAATTCTAAGGATTTTAAAAATATTCTTGCCTGTGCGTTTATTATTTACTCTAAATGCAACATAATGTCGTATTAGTTTAGATAGATGGCGCTCAAAACGTTCAATGTCGATAATACAGTATTCTACATTACATTTGTTATCACTGGGAACATATATATATTACTAAATTGTTTACAAAGTGCATATGAACTCTGTGACCATTATAATGGACGGAAGAGTCGGCAGGTCTGAAGAGGTTTTTTTCTAATAAATTTGACGTATATACTACGAGTATGCAAAAGTAAGTATTAAATATCTAATAACCATTCCTCAATGTCGCATATGCAAAATTATCAAGACATATAAAAGAACAATATTTCATTGTTAAATTCCGTCTTAAAAAATGTTCTATACAAGCCAATACAAAGTAACTGGATGTTACCTACCTAGATTGTTTTAGAAACGATAGTTACCTAGATTGTTTTAGAAAAAATAAAATTGGTTTTAGATAATTTATGCGTATTAACGACCAAACGGTTAACAGCAACTGAAATAGTAACTCAGAATTTTAGAAAGAGAAAATAACATTCAAATCGAGTAACCATTTTTTGTTGAAAATAATCGCTAAAGTAACTCTAGTGAATAAACAAAATGATTATTAAATATTAATTCCCTATGGTTTCCTTTGATATTTTACGATTTCTTTTTAGGAGCGTCAAAGAATAATCAAATCCCATTTCTTATTTATGATCACAGTTAGAAAGAAAACAGTAACTACGGTTCTGCCATAAATATCACCTACATCAAAGGTGGAAGATAAACTAGTATCTATTCATCTTGTCTGGAGATGCAAAGTGCAACGTTATGCACAGCATCACCCAGCGGAGATGCTTTTAAGTTTTGATATCAGATTTGAAAAGATACTAACCTAATATCTCTGATAGATGGTTATGAAAATTTTCAAATATAAATTTGTTTGGTATGATATTTAATTTTATATACAAAATAATTATTAATCAAATATTGTATTGGATATTTGAGTGTTACAAACCAATGTGACTGTAAAATTAAATTAAAATTTGAATGATTCATTTTTTTCCGGTAAGCTTAAAGTAGCTTTTTGCGTTTTTTTAGCTATGATTCAATAAAGTAATAGAAGAAATAATTTTCTGAAAATAAGTCATAATAAAGGAAAAAAAATATTATCTTCTTTTTTTAAATCTGATTGAGTTTGTCAACTTCTGAATATACTCGTATAATATATCACTAAAACATCCCCCCTTTCTTATACATATTTGGGAATATTTCAATCCACCCTTTTCTCGCAATCTCACTAATATTATATCTTGACATTGTTGGAAATCGTTCTAATGATCTGATTTTGGATTCAGGGCCGTTTGTTCTTTGTCCTGCGCTTGACTAGCCACTGAAGTCATGCCCCATTTGAATCTTGTTAATATTCCTAGTCCTGTTTTTTCACTGACTTTTCCGTCTAAAGCGTTTAGTGTTATAATAATCGTTACTAACATTTTTGATTGGGATTATTACTAACAAAATTACTACAAAATTTAAAAAAATGCATCATGATTTCAGAGGATTTTACTAACAAATAAAAATGGTCATCTTGTGTACAATTAACAGCAAATAAAATAATCTTATATGGACGTTAATAAAACAAAAAGACCTCAACTCTTTTTAAAAGTTGATTTAAACTATTAAGTACCATTTAAAGCGACTAAATATTAAGCACACGCGGAGTTGAGTTATGCTTATTTGATATTTTGAATAAACAAAAATATATTTTGTGGTTTGGTTCCTTTTTGCATATATACGTACATATTATGGTATATTATTTGAAAGCCATGTGTATGTAATGATGAGCTATTTATTAATATTTAACAAAATAATCGTACATCTGTAAACAAGGATATTATCCGCATCCTGTGCAAGTAAATAACAAAGGATAAAAAAGACCCATCATCCCACTAAAAACATCGTGTGTCCACTATTAAAGCAATAAACTGCATCAAACTCGCGCAGTACAATGTGTCACTTGATACATACTCGCCTGTATTTTACAGCGATGGTTCTCAATATGAGTACCGTTAAATTTTATCTAAGGGATGTATCTAAGCCATTTATAATGTGTAAATATATGAGCAGTACGATATGAAATAATATGTAATTTTTTAAAAAAAGAACTATACTATAATTTGATTTTAAATAAATATATCGTATTTTTAATGCTTATGAAGAGTACATTACAGGTACGTTATTTTGTAAATTGTGATATACTAACCGTAGTGTAAAATTAAACATATGAATTAAAAATATCAATTTTTATTTTTATTTTATAGTTAACAGGAATTTTCTTCTCATTACTCACTGTTTTATTTAACCAACATTAAAGTAGACGTAATAATAGTACAAGTATTATTATATTACACTTTCATTGTATATATTACAACTTGGTGAATTTATTGCCATGTGGCAATTTATTCTACTCAGACAGAGAGTTATTTAAAGCCAGACAAACTGTTGTTAAAAAAAATCTGTACCAACGCGAATTGAACTCACAACCCTCGCGTTGAAAACTAGGCGTCTTATCAAGTAGGCCACTATTCATTGAATCATTAAACATGTAAAATTTTGACAAAAACAATTATTTAGCGAGTAAAGGCAAAAAAAACTTTTAACTTATAATTTCTTGGAAAATAACCTTTTCGATATGATACAGAACAAATATAGTTTAATATCATCATTTTATTTTTGGTTTTCGTTAAAGCTAGAACAAAAATGTTCAGAAACACTGTATTTTGTGACAGTAGCTACAAATTACCAACATCCCCTAACGGTATAAAATGCGATCAGTAAAGGTTTATAGGGTGTTTTGTTGCAAACTATAGTCCGATTCTGTCGGGGACTAGTATCCTTAGCATCCCTAACGAGTTATAATAACAGATTGTAAAAAATAATTGTGCTTTTGCTAGCCCCACTGCATTTAGGATCGTATTGTCTACCTACAAAAATTTGGCGCGCACTCAAATCTGAAGTCTATCATTTTGGTATAATTAAGGACTCTTATTTCTCCTAAACGATTTATTTTTGTGAACAAATTTTGATTTTGAAGGCATGATTTTTTTATGAAACCTATTTCTGTTAACAAAAATATTTTGTTAACCTTTTTCTTTTGTATTTTTATTTTATTTTCAGTAAAAATAATGCTTTTACACTGAGTGCACGTCTGAAGACAGGTTTTTCAGGATCTGGCTAATAGTTTTGGTTTAAGTGAGAGTGAACTTTTTATTAATTAAGACATATAGTATATGTTTTTGATATATAAATAAAGGCAGTAATAAAGTTCAACGCTGCTTTGCATAGGCAGACAAATAAAAAAAAAACAATTAAAAAAATATAGTACCTTACATTAAAATACAGTACAGTACAAAATCTTATAAAAAAACAAGAACTGTATAGTAAAATAAAATACAGTACTGTGGAGTTCAGTAAAACAACTAATAAGGAAAATATAGTACAGTATAGTAAAATGAGAATTTACAATAAAGTTCAAAACAGTACAGAATAGCATAGCTCGGTATAGTATAGCACAGTACAGTATAGAACAATACAGTGCAATGTAAGGCAAAACAATACTACAATGTAATAATGTTCTAAGATAAAAAATGTAAAATAAAGGAAGTTTTTAACTCTCAGTATAAAACATAATATTGTCATTTCATGGTCACCCTAAAGGGAGTACTTGACACTCGCACATGTTGCGATAAAAAAATGCATCTGACAATACGGCAGCACTGGGCAGCAATTACGTTTTTTGCGCTTCTTTGCACCACCTCGCGACGCTTATATTATGCCGCCACGTGGTCCTGACAGAAAAATACTTATTTTCTCAGTTAAAACTAGGAACTTTCCAATATAACTTCATATTATCTATATTGTGAAGAAGCGAGCAAAGAATATTATTTACTTGGACTAAATTTAGTGTTTGCGTTGACGTGTTATAAAAATGATTATCCCATGAAAATTATTTCAGATTTTATCAAGGCAGAGTTGTTCTTGTTTTTTTTATTATATTAAAAAAAAATTCTTCAAATACTGTATGAAAAGATACAGATTTTTGTAACGAGTTGATTCATGGGGCCTTTAATATATTTTGAGGGGAATGAGATTCAGAAATCAAGTATTATTAATTTAATTAAGTTTTCTTACAAATATACCATTTTAATTTTACACAAAGGGAATACAAAATTTCAAAGGTGATAGTTATACTTTAATAGTTATACTTTAATAACTAAATAAATAAAATAATACAAATAACAAAACGACATAAATTACAATTAATTTAGTTGCTTAAAAAGAAAGAACAATACAGAAATGGTCAACTAAATCTGTTGCTTGAAAAAAGTTTATGGAAGGAATCCTTAAGCTACGTTTTTCTATGAATAAGACTGATTAGGAATTCTTGCGTTTTTTTATGTTATTATTCGAAGTTTTTAGTGTTATCATTCAAAGATTAATAACACTAAAGGCTGATAGGAAAAATTAAAATCAGGAAAAATATATATTTTTTAGAGCCGATATTAAAGTTGTATTAAATTATAAACTATTTAGATTCAATTGTATTTATTAAGAGCAACTAACAATATGAACATTACACTATACCTAAAGCTGAATGTTTCGTCATTACATATCAGAAGATCTTTAAAGGTGTTTTTGTAGTTCGTTTTAAGTAAGTTTTCTGTATTTTCCTTATGAAATGTTTTTCTAAACATATTCAGATGCGGGGAAGTACCTAATCTAGTGGCCGAACCCGGGAGTTTCAAGTTATATTCATATAAAAGTGTTTCATTCTGTTTTTCACTCGGGGTATTTTTAACATATTTCTGGTCAGTCGGAAGAGACAGCCGTGACTATTAATAAATTATCGAAATTGTAATGTACACAACGAAAGTGTAATACGATACAGCACAGCACATCACATAACACTATATAACATCACATAATATCACGTCGTATCACTACATAATATTACATAACATCACATAACATCATATAACATCATATAAAATCGCATCATGTATCACAGAATATAATATAACATCATAAAACATCACATCAAATTATATTATTGTACATAACATCACATAACATCGCATCAAATCACATAACATATAATCACATCACATAACATTGCATAACATCACATCATATCACATAACATTACACCACATCAAATCACATGACATGACACCACATCACACGCATCGATTTAAAAGTCATCATCACACGTAATGAACTAAAAGTGTTGTTGTTCTCATCGCTTTCAAAGAATTCATGAAATTCATTAAACTCTGCACTTTTTACTCGAGATTTCATTCGAGACAATTGGCTCCGTAAAGTAAGTACGAAAATGTATTTTTTCCTCTCTAGTATGCAAATGAACCCGCCGAAAGTTTCCGGCGTTAGTAGTGCTTTACCCACAGGAGTCGCGCGGAAAAACCCGGCCGGGGTACGTAGAACGATATTGCATTTCCACCGCTGTTTTATTAAAAAGTCAAGCGGCAACATTGATTGGATATCCTTTGAAAAATAAACGGAAATATCGGGTGGTTATGAAAAAACTCAATTATTTTTTTCCGACGAAATTCGCATTAATTGTTGTGTACCGTCAATATAATTTAAGTGATAATTTCATTCTGAGTTTTTCGACATATACCTTTTTTTGTTTTATTAAAAATATTCCTATGTATAGTATTTTTTATATTTAAAATAATATAATTAGATATGCTAATAAAAAGTTTAATGTCTTACGAAATTGTCATAGCTTTAGTCTTAACAAAGGGAGTTATGGGGTTTCATTACCTCACTTTAATGTTTGGAGTGTATTTTTTTATATTATTTTATTTATTAAAGTAATCTATAACACAAACGTTTGCCAAAGGCTACATCTATGTTATATACATAAATTTATATATTTGGAACTAATCTAATTTATATATTATAAGTATGTGCTTAAATTAAATAAAAAATTTTACATGTCATTTTATTTAAAAAAATCTTAATATTTAATTTCTTAGAAATAGTTAACACCTACATACTACTTACAACTAGATAACAATTCTTACAACTAATTATTTTAATATTTATTATTTAGTACGTACCTGTCCACTCGTTCAGGCAACTTGCATTGCATCACATTCTTTCATGAGGTCTGACTCAAAATACAAATCACTTATTTTGAAGGCTAGAAATTAGTTTTAAGCCAGATTATTGATATTATATTGTATCAAACTTTCATTGTGTGCAGTACAACAAAGTGGGCTAATTGTTATGTGGCTATGGAACTAAAGTGTTCGGCCTGATCAGGTTAAAGCGCATATAAACAGATATAACCAGCACATGGTCAGGAAATGTTACAGTTAAAATTTGATATATGTACCCTTAATAATATACCACACAGAACCGACAGGAGACACATTGTTTCGTTATATTCTGAAATGTCAAAAATTAAGTATCGTGCGGTTATCGGATTCCTTTCAAACGAAGGGAAAGCACAGCAGAAATTAAATGACGTGTAGACGAAGAAGATTCTCAGTAGACAGCATCTTAACGTCATTTAATTTTTCTCAGGCTTTCCCAAGTTTTAAAAAAAACTTGACAATTGAACTATATACAATTTTTGACATTTCAGAATACAATGAAACAACATTTCTAACTAAAATATCAAATATTAACTGTAACATCGACTAACCCTAATATTGGTGGGGCTGGCGCGATATCTGTCCATAGACGTTCAAAATTGTTCAGGGCGGAAACTTATGGACCATAGTGATATCATCACCTTAAGGTATTTTTTCTCAAAACTTAGAAGTTGGACTTAAAAAATCCTTTATGTAATTGGTTACATTGGAAATATGCTACATTTATGGTATATTTAGAAGGCAAATCATAGTATTGTAATTGTATTACACTTTCGCTGTATATAATACAACCTGGCGGGCTATTTCCTTATGGCAATCTCTTTCAACATTCTAAAAAGTTGTTTAAACAAACTTTCAGTAAAAACCAGACTGGAACTCTTTAAAAAAATATGGGTATCAACGAAAATCGAACACGCAACCCCTGGACTGGGAGACAAGCGTTTTATCAATAAGTCCACGGAGGTTGTCAAATTATGACACGATTGGTTAAGAATTATATTTTCAACATTTATTTATTTAACGGTTCATTGTATAACAATTTGCCAGGTGACAATCTCTTCGAACCAACCAGACTAAAGTAAGTAAAGGAAATTACGTGGTCCAAAAAATTATACCTATCGCCATTTATTTGTACGAAATTCATGAAAAATACTAATAAAAAAGTGAGATATCAATAATCAAAAGAAATCGGAAGGGATGGTAGAGAGAAAAACACAATCAGGAATGAAACATTAATTAAGTGTATATTTAAAACAAAAAAAAATATTCAAGATTTTTAGCCACCCTATAACATGTACACGTACATAAAGTATCGTTGTTGTTATTGGTCGCTTTATAAATACGTTAACTTGATTTTTGGATCGCATTTTGGCACAAGTCGTTAAAATTGCAGTATTGAATCAAAAACAATTTAACTTTGGAAAACGATTAAATATGCAATTCGCCAATGTTTATTTTAATTAAAAAACAAAATGAGTGTTAGGTCACGCAAACAACTAAATAAAATAAATAAATATATATTTTTTGCTTAGTGCTATAAAATTTCATTTGATTGTGAACCAAATAAAAAAAAACTATTATATTGAGTTGATAATATTTTAGAATGGTAAAAAATAACGTCCCATATGTATTTGTCAGTCGATACAAATAAACACGGAAATTACCTTTTTCATTTCTAAATTCAAATTATTTAACTAGGAGCTCGGCTTCTTGGCGCTCTGCGGTCCAACCCCGTGTATAGGCGCTGTGCGCCCATTTAGAATAGTTCGAAATTATAGTTTTAGGAAAAAAATCGTATTTACTGGCATATTTAGCTATTTATTTACCTGATCTTATTTCATTTTTTTTTGCAAAACATATCCTTCGTGCTTATGTTTTCGACAATATTTTTACGATTATTGTATCAATTTTAAGATTGATCTAGGTGTAAATGTATACAGCATCTATCATTTTACAAATATTTTAGTTTTCTTAGTAAGTAATTTATCATTTTATTTGATTTTTTTACCGTGAATTGACTCAAATTATTTTGGAATAATCATTCTAAATCGCAATGAAATCTATTCGTTTAAATAATCACATTCAGAATTGTGAAATGACCTACGAATTGACATTTTTCATATACTTTTTAACTAATGCAAATAAAGATACTGTTAATAAGGGGCTGGGCCACAGGCCGGCCTAGGAAGGAGCTCCTAGATTTTGTTTATTTTGCTAATTTGGTAGAATAATCTACATACTCGTATAACACATAAAATTCAATTATTGTAGATTCTATAGAAACGCTATTTTGGTGTTATGTCTCTTCGACAAAACAGTGTATACTACTTATTTCGCCAAGGGTAATATAATTAATGACATTATTTTTATATTATATTATTTATAGTTAAGGCATTAACATTGTGGAGGTTTAAGACAAACAAGTCTTGTTTATGCTCCCCTGATGATGAAGTGAAAGCATTGAAACCGGCAGCGCTATACCTTTACAAAAAGTGGAATAAACAGCGTTTGATACAACAAATTACAACGATATTATTTTTGTACAAAAAATATTTTTCTTTAAACGTGATCAAGGAACCAAAATAATACATTTCCATTAAAACTGTTTTAAATATGAATGAATTGTTGTATCGAAACATGTTAAGAAATTGTTATAAACATGTCGTACACGACGTTGTTTGCACGTAATTTAGATGGACCGATTTTAGTTAATGATGACCAATTCTTTACTGTTACGAATTGGAGAACATTTATATTATGAAATAATCTTGATATGAGAACGTTCCCCGTGGAATCAGTGTGTGAATGGCTCCACCACTTACTGATGATGATTTCAATAAATACATCCATCCCTTGATTTACGCAGAAGATAAGTTTCAAGAAAGTTCGCGTAAATTGAGGGAAGAAACTTATATGAAATCGGAATACGCTGGAAAATATCGAAATTCACTTAAATTGACGCACAGAATATATAATATATAAATTTCAAATAAAGGTGCGAAAAAACGCGTTAATCAAATCTGCCAACCCAAATAAAAATCAAACAAAGGTGTCAAAACATATTTACGTAGATATTTATTATATTGCCGAGTATGCTGATTGAAGAGGCTAATATACGTTATACTGACATAATTAACTAAACATAATTAAAACTTACTAGAAAATCAATTGTGTTTAAAAGGCATTTTTCTTAACCGCGTAAAAAGAAAATGCGTAAATCGACGGATAGGTGTAATATTATCGGGGAAGGTTAACTTACAAAATGAATTATATTTTATTTTCTTTTTGACTTACCTACTATATACGTATGCACCCTCTGTGTTACCACCAGGATATTCTGGTAACCTGCATATCATCATCTACGTTTAACCCATACTTGTTCACTGCAGAATGCAGGCCTGCCCTGTTTTAAATATGATGTATGATACACTGTCATTTGTTTAGTCAAACACTGCTTATTCCACTTAAAATAATGGTATAACTCTACCGATTTCAAGGTTTCAAGGATCAGTGCGCCCCTGATGAAGAGGTGGAAACCTTGAAACCGGTAGGGGTATACTATTATGTCAGGTGGAATACAGCTGTGTTTGACTACACAAATTACAATGTCTTGAAACCTCCACAGTGTTAAACGTTTTAACTATAAATCATATACAAGTACCCGGCGTTAAGTAATACACATCGTTTGTAGAGTGTCGTCTCTGTCGCACGATGCGCTAACAGTCCGGTATCGTATTGACGATGTGGTTAGCGCATCGTGCAACAGAGACGACGCTCTACAAACGATGTGTATTATTTACCGTAGGGTACTGTAATTCTGTTATTCCCACATAATTTACTTTAAACCATTTTCAATAAACATATTTTATCTTGCATTCTTTTGTAAAATGTGTTTTTTTTATCACTAAATAAAAAAGGAATTAAGAATTAAATTCAAGAGTGATTTCTGCTTTAATTTTTCTACTTGGTGGGTACAGCACAGCTTCACATGTGGATACCTTTATAACGTTGATAACATATTCGAAAAATCTATGTAAATTCTTATCAACAAGATTTTAAAGCGCAAATATTATAAAATCAATAAGTTTACGAAAGTTATAAAAAAAATTCAGAGTTATTTTATTTTAGAAATATTTACCAAATATCAAAAACAGGATTTCATACAGATTTTTAGCGTATTACTGTCAGAAAATAAATTAATTTTCAGCGAATTGTATCTTTATATTAATATGGTTTCCGTGAAATCAGTTTAATGACATTGTTTCGTTATACGAGTGTATAATATTTTTCTTAAAAAAATATACGATATTATAAATTTTAATACATAAAAACCTTCTAAATTTGTCTTCGTTCAAATGCTAAATGCTTTTCCGATTCCTTAAATTTTTGACTTAATAAATAAGTCAAGAATTTAATATTTTCTGTTAATATTTTCACAACTAGAATATATGTATCATATTAGTCACACAATATTTAAGTTTGTTTTAAAAACGATTATTCTTTGATTTATTTCAATAATTGATAAAGAAAGATCACATGTGTTGCGTACAAAAAAATTCTTCTTAAAATAGTCGCCTCATTTTTACGTTGATATTTTGGATGTAAATTATTCAGCATTCGGCTATTAATCACCGCGGATAGATATCTAAAGGTCATGCTTTTTCAATTTGACTTTCTCGTTGTCACATAGGCACCCGTTGTTCTCTTAAATCTAAATAGCCCTATGGGTGTATATATTGAAAATAAATAAACATTACTTCTTATAAATGCTCATTTTTAAATTTTATATAAAACAAAAGATATATGAAAAAAAAATTGCTTATTGTAAGAGGCATAATTCAATTGGTATATGGAGGTATCGTATTTTTGATAGCATTACATTTTTAAAATTTTCCCAATTGTTTGGCTAGCTTTGACAAAGTAAACAATAGCTGATGGTCACGATTCTAAAATCCATGTAATTACTTTTTCGTAGATCACGTAATAATATTTATTAATTTCAACCCCAATTGATCCAATCGATGTATAAAATTTTACATGTGAAAACATTCATTTTATAGAATATAACGTCATGTTTAGTGAGCATGTGAATTATATTAAGAATTATAAGTTATTTTGATTACGTTTTTCCTTTTGGATGTATGTACTCGTATAATAAAACGTCGACTCTCTTTGATGAATTGTCCGGTGCATAAATAGGTCACAGTGTGTGTACATATGTACCATACATGCAAAATGTTCACAAAATCGAATCTGCACGATGCACTGAAATGTTACAGTCAAAGAGTAAAATTGACCGTTGATTTTCATTTCTTTTTCGTTTACCTCTTCTCGTATTTGGAAAATCGCAATCCACCCAACAGGAAAAACGAATTTCTCATCAAACGTAACAGGAATTGGAAAATTATCAATATGGTATTGTTGAAATGTAAATATTTAAAAAAATTTACTCAAAATAATTTAAAAAAAAAACAATAGAAAACATATGGAAAAATTAAGGAACGACGTATAGCAGTGGTCTCCCAGGCTACGGCCCGCTAATTAATTTCATCTTGCCCGCGGCCTACATTATTTATTTTGTTATAATTATCTTATTTTGTTAAAGTTATCTATCTTCCTTTGTTATACTAATTATATTTTATTCTAATGTATTACTTTAACCTTTCTCAATATAAAACTTATAATCTCTCTTGTTTGCATAAAAATAATATTTTCACTTCATTCTTTGTCATTTGTAGCTTTTGTTTTCATAAATATACTTTTGTTATTACATCTACTACACTTATGCTTTCTTACTTAGTACGAGTATATTGATTTGTAAATGACTTCGACACATGTATGAGTATTAGATTGTTCCGAAAACATTGGCCGATTTTAATCTTCAAATTTAAACATAATTTAAGAGTTAATACACTTGACTAATCAAAGTAAGAATCATTTGATTTTACGCATTATTGCCAACGAATTACAAGCTTATTTATGTCTATAGAATAAAACTCCGAGAATTCTTTAAACGTATATGTTCTTCAAATATATTTTGTTTAGATAAAAGTCAGACTACATAAAGATTCCTTGTTTCTCTTGCGAAGAGGATAGTCGAACTCGTGCTAAACATAAGAGTACCTACTGTTGATTGGCAACACAAAGAAATATTCCCGGCAAAAAAGCATGCAGTACAGTCATCTAAAAAATGGTTATTTCCAACACTTTATGTGAAGTTAGAAATTATGAAACAATTCGTGAAAACGCTAAAAAAGACGGTCCGTGATTTAAATATTTATATACATTTTCGTTTTATCAAAAGCCGAAATTATAAAGGGAATATTTTCGGGCCAAAAATACGTAAACTGATACAGAATTTGGAAAAATAATGACGAACGATGATATGAAAGATTGAATTGCTTTAAAAAATGTTACTAAAGGTTTCATGGGAAATAAAAAAGATCCAAATAAAAAAAAAATATGACTGATAAACTACCCACATTTAAAAATTTGGGATGTAATATGATTCTCAAACTGCATTTTCTTTATTATCAGTATGAGAGTTCAGCGAGAAAAAAGCAGATATGTTCCGCTAACATGTTAAACAAATTGGACGTCGCTATCAAGAAACGAGAGACTGTAATATGAAGAGAGACTGCTGTTGGTTGTTGAAAATACACAATTCTTCACGAGCATTTGTTCCCAATAAGTATATATTGCGTTTAATGTGATTTGTTTGGTGGCTTTTATTTTAAACTTTAAATGAAGACTTCACTCTTCCATAATTTATATGTAATTATACGAGTATATAATATATTATTTTCTGATATAATGTGGTTAATGTAAAAAATATTTGTACTGTACTTAGCTGTACTTTATGAAGATCTCTAAACAAGTGTTATTTTCAAATAAAAAAAGTTTGCTTGATACGATTTTTTCCCCTTAAATTCAGTATTTAAAATGCACATTAAAGTGCATTAAAATCAACAGCAGCGAAAAAATTATAAGCACGCCTGTGTATATTTTAATTTTTCAATCCATCTCACCTTTTTCTTTCAATATTCGTATATGATTTTCCCAAAAAAAAAATTAACGACTGCTGGTATAGAGGGAAGGCAAATTTGGAATAAAACGTTTATGGTATATTACTGCTTTTAAATTAAGTGGTATTTTTAACTCGCTGTTTGAAATAAATTAATGAGGCAGCGATAATTGCTACAAATAAAGATTATTTCATTCTTCTGGTATAAATCGTGCTGGATGGAGACAAATTTTGTCATCATTGTGGGTGATGGTGGGGCTGAACAGAAGTTCTTACAGATAACTTTACTATGTAAAATATAAACAAAATAACGATTACAACCACAAAGTAAAGAAAATGCCAACTCATTTTAAAATAGCGATCCCTCCCAGTTAAAAGTATTAAAAAGGTTTTATTTAAAATATTCAAAGACGATTTTTAACCCATTTTTGTATAAGTGAAGAAGGGGCGTGTTCTACGTAAAACATATATTTTTTTATATCTTTCCATAATAGCTCTATACCCTTTTTAATTTGAGGAACCGCTACGTGATGGATTTAAAAACGATTTGGTATCTCTGTTACTTTGAGATTTGAAGTTTTTATATGATATTTATTAAAAAGTTTTAATTAACTTTAAGTAACTATCAAATCTGACTGACGACCTTCATGGCGTAGTTTGTAAGACGCAATTTTTCCACTCTGCGTTTCGGGTTCGATTCCCAATGGTACCAAAAAAAAAAGATATCAGTCTGGTTATAGAACTCGTAGCAATGCTCATACACACTAGAAATTTGCGATTGTTGTTACCTGTTAACGCGCAGTAGTTTTTCAAACACATGCGATGGCGAACTGTAAAATACATAACTTCTACAGTGACTCTTAATCCAAAGGCTCGATTATTGAAGTCGTGGATAATATTTACTCCCGATCTCGCTTTTCAATACGTCCGTGTAATGAATTCTCATATGTTAAAGGGCATAAAATGAATGAACGAGTCCCCTCTAATTTGTAAAATATACATTAATCCTTATCATTTAAATATTTCTGCTCATCACAAAAAGTAATATTGAATAATGTTAACATTTATCACATACACGTATCCTAAACGGATATATAAATCGATTCGCGGCACGTTTCTTTAAACTTGTTGTAACACTTAATTTTTACTACATTTAATCAAATCTCCTATAATCTACAGTAATTCGTGATTATCTCGTTAAGACGAATACTATTATGACGGTTTAAGTGAATGATTGAAAAGAGTGGTGTTTTAATATTGTTTACCATTTGGAATTAGCACCTGAGTAAAAAGCAATGTCGATTTAATTATAGATAAATGGTTGTGTACCCATTCATAGTGCCGTTAATTCGATGAGATTGGTCTTGGCATCAACCCACACCATTTAATGGGATTTACATCGCAATGGGGTCTACGGTACAGCGGCTGTCAAACTTTTAATTAATTAATATTGATAAATCTTCCTAATATGATTGTAAAAAAATATGTAAGATTATAGGTATTTGATAAAGGTTACCAGTCTTTATTTATAGGAACTCGATGCGATGGTCATGATGATTCTTGGTTATGAATTATTTTAAGCTTTGGTTATTTATCGATGTAGAACGTACAAGAATCAGTTCGTTTGAGATGTGTTAGCGTTAGATTCTGATAATCTCGTGGACCAACTGAAGAACGAACGTCTCCATACTCCAGGACTTAAATATAATGGTCGTGTTCTTCCTATGGTTCTTTGGACATATTTATATGCGTGAGTCAGATCTCCGGTAGAAATTAATGGTCGTAGTTAGTTTGCGAGGTAGAAGAGATAGAACCAGAGCGCTAGCAAAATGGTCAGGTAAAGGATTAACTGGGTGAAGCTTGTACATTGCCATACGAACATCAAGTAACCGAGAAAAGTCGCTATCTGCAACATCAAAATTGTCGCTATCTGCAATATCAAAATCGTCACTATCTGCAGCATCAAAATCGTCGCTATCTACAACATCAAAATCGTCGCTATCTGCAACATCAAAATCCCATAGATCACGACCCTCAGTAATGAGGAACGACAAAGATGATGTATCCTGTATAAGTTAGTGAGATCATTGTCATGTTGAATTTATTCCAACTAACAAGAAAGTTGTTATAGGAATATTGTCAAAAAACAAGAATAGAACCCACGTTTTTGTTTATATCGAGAATTGAACACTAACTCTAACAACCACAAATGACCAACGTTATGTTAATTAGGACACGAAAGGGGTCAGATCAGATGAAGGACTTCAAAACAAATCTATGTAGATGTGATAAAAAAAACTGACCCACAAAATCTTTTTTTTTTTCATTAGAAACTCTTTAGCTGCAAACCTTGTTACAATACAAGTAAAAATATATTTATGTAAATATTCAATGAGTTAATAGAGGGAACTAATAAAACATTATTAAATTATAGTTTGTGAGAGATCGATATAAGTGGGAGTCTACACTGGTGAGGCTGCACATGTACATTGTATTATTTCAAAATTAATTCTTGTTACTCCGTATATACAAAAACAAACCCCTCGTTTAAGTAGTTATAAGTTCAATTCTACAAGCTTTGATTTGACTTCATATTTTCTGTAATATCTCAAAACTTATAAAATGTGAGTTTTTCACGGTTGTGTTTGTTTTACAGCTTTAAATATAACGCTTGGTTCCAGATAAAATTACTAAACAAAAAAACGTTCCTACTAAATCGCAAACCATAATATCTAGTGCACACCAGAACTTGAGAGACGATGTCAAAATGTCATAGCATTTATTGAGAGTTTTTCCTTTATTTTATGGGCATTTCTTCGGTAGCCGCCAACAGGTTGAGTCTGATAAGAAATTTGCCATTTCATTCTTTCTTAGCGCTGGAGCTTTTACGAGTAATTTAAGGAAGCTATAAAATGTTATGACACTAAAATAATACTAAATATCGACATAACACCTAGCATTAAGGACACTTAAAATATCCTGTAAAATTACGTTTTGGATAATTTCATAACTAAATTTTCAAAATGCAGAAGGTAAAAGTGTATCGTAGTAATCATTTCAATAACTACTTGACATGATAAGGAATCTAATGAGCTTAAAAATTAAGCATGGAATAATGAAATTTTAGCGAATTTTTAAGTTTGTGTATAGGCTGATTACTTTTAAGTAAGCTAGATCTCAATGTTCAATGTAGTAACTTGAAAAAAAATCAACAACTTATATCAATTTCATTTACCCGATATTTAAAGATTTGATCTCCTTTTTCATTAAATTAAATTTTTGGAAATTATTTTCGTCATGGAGAAGAATAACGTCAAAAATTATGCATATTAATATATACTTAAGAAAACTATTTTTAACTGAATTAAGAAAATTATTTCCTACTTAAAAATATTCAAGAAAATCGGTATCGTCGTTTTAATTACGTGGGAGTATAAGGACACTTTTATGAGAGCCAAAAAAGTATTAAAGAGAAATAATTTTGACAACCAAAAGCCGTTTTTATTTGAACTCGATTTTGGAAGTGCATAAACTTCTTTATGTTCAAAATTTAGCAGAAAAATAGTACAGAAAAAATCTGGAACATGTTTATTTAATTTTCTGGTAAATTGTTGTTAACTTAATGATCGACTGATCAAACTGTTAACTTTTTACGTGTATCATAAAAAAAATCGTTGAAGAGAGTGTAGAAATTTAGAGGTAATTTTAATGAACAACTTTTCCATTAAGAAATTTTCAGTCATCTTTTTTTTTATTTTATATTAAACAATGTAAATTATTGTACACACATTTGACAAGGCTATACCTATATACAAATTTATTACTTAACTAATCTTAATTATATGTTATAATTTATGAACTTACTTAATCTTATTTTCCTACATATAATTTTATTTTATTTATTCAATCTTAATATATGAGATCTTAGAAATAATTAACACCTACATACTACTTATAACTAGATAACAAATTTTCAGTTATCTAATGCATGGATGTGTGAAACGGGAATTTGCAATATTTTAGTATGTTTGTGGTTGAAAATGTAATTTGGTACATTTGCATGCGATGTTGTTTATGTAATGTGACATATTACACTTCCGTTGTATGTAGTACAACCTGTCAGGCTTATTTTCATGTGGCAATCTCTTCCAGCCAACCAGAAAGACGTTAAAGATACCTTAAGTGAAAATCAGACTGGAATCCCTTTGAAAAACTCTGGGCTCTAGCGGGATTTGAACCCGCAATCCCGTGGTTGGGAGACAAGTGTCTTATCAACTAGGCCACAGAGGTCATCTATGCGTTACTTTTGAAGAAAAAGGGATCACAATGCGTGACAAATGTAGATTTTACTAGAAATCAAGATGAACTGCATTTCGCACGTTCAAAGTAATGTAAATGCATGCATTCCATCACGCCGGTTCCTTACTGGCGTAGGCAGAGAGGACAGAGCGCTATATTTTACTATTTCGATACACATACTTCCATGTCTATACAGCTTATACTAATAATAAAGTTTTAAAATACATTTTATTAAACATTGTTTAATTTATACTTCTTTTTTACTTAAGAAAGAAAATATTAGAATAATAAAAATTAAAATGCATATGATATTATATTTGAATGACAGTTACACATATGTATACTTGAATTCGATAATTTTCCTGTTCCTTTAACTTTATTTTACCAAGTAGGAATTTATGGTTTAAGTCAACCGGCTTATCCTTAGTGTTAATAAATTACTAACTCGTCACATGCCTGAGAATAAAACTATAAAAAATCTTAAACATCGAATCAACTTGAAACTTTTAGTTAAAATAACCAAAATGTAAAAAAAATAACATATTAAAAAACAATATCCTTTGATATATGATATATTGTATGCCTAAACAATGATATTAGGCTACGTTTAAACGACTTATTATTTTATTGATAGTCAACAATTATTTCTTAATTCCCATAACAGTTATTCAAGACTATTTCATATTCCATTTACATATTCTATATTTTCTGTCTGTATTAAACAGTTTTTACTTATCTGTTCAAAAAATACTTGCCATGAACAAAAAAATGTAGACCGATTCCATCTATTATGATACAGAGCTTAGCAATATGGAAGCTTAACTTTTCTTTAAATATTCAGCGGACAAGGGAATATCATTTTATTATTTCCAATAAGGTTCTATTCATGAAATACTGCCTTCTCCACAAGCGGCCAAAAAAATCTAACAGCCCATTTCAAAATCGATCTGATCGCTAATCGAGGCTATTGCTACGGATTGAAAATCATATCACGCCTCGGATAACCCTTTAAATTTTCTTTGATGGCCGAAATTCCGCTCGTTCATTTATTTGGATGGCGAAATTCGGTGGTCGTAATTCACCGTCGAGTCTTTTGATATTCCCCATAGAATAAGAACAACATATTTCTGGTTCGATAAGGCAGAAAAAAAACGAAAACAGTTTTGTATGAACATCAAACGGTACGTGATCTACGCGGAAAACATGGCCATTTATCATCCAAAACCTCCCCCTAGTTCGTTGTGAGATGAACAAGACTTTGTTACATACAAAGAGAGAAAAAAAGATCCTTTCTTTAGACATTTAAATCGAAGAAAACTTCGATCAATACCCGCTTGAGAGATACGAAAAAGGACCAAGGAATTTTCTTATTTTTTTCTTTCGTATTAATCATCATCAAAATGGGTGAAAGGTTTCCTTTTGAAAACCTTCTGGTGTGCGTATATCCTTTCTGAATCCTCGGTTATAAATTGTAGTGCGGAAATGCAGCCGATATGCAGACATACGCCGACGATATATTACAATAAATTTTTCAATATTCCTGGAAATGTGTTCATGTGTAGGATTCAGGGGCGAGCAGGGGAAGTAAGGCGCCAATGTGTTGCGGCGCGGCGCGTCTCGGCGCTTTGAGGGGTGTCCTCATAACTAAACGCTATGTCTTTGCGAATACGCCGATTTCAGACAAAAGGTGGGGAAAAGTGATATTTTTATTTCAACAGTATTTTAATAAAATTTTTCGAGTTTATAAAAAAAATGACCATGTTTCTTTTAAGAGAAGCATTAAAGAGGAATGGTGTCAAATTGATTTCATATTATTTTACTATTCAATGAAAATAAAAAAAAAGGATTCCTGAAATTTATAATGTATAATATTTTTCATAAAAAAATCTTTTGAGAGATGTTACGGGCAAGGTTAAAATAATGAATTATTTTTAATTCTTAAGATGAAATCGGACACAAAAATTACTAATGTTTATTTTAAAAAACACTGCATAAATTTACCCATTGAAAGATTATCTCTGTCAGTTCAAAAAATATTTTTAAAATGAAGAAATTTTTAGTAATTTTTTAAGATGTTTTTGTAGCAATTTTTTTAACATAATATCCAGTAAAAATTATGTACAGATTTTACAAGGGGTAAAGGGTGCCAACAAAACCTAATCCTTATAACATGAAAACATTTTTTGGAATTTCATTTTAATTTGTGTCCAATATTTTTTTCAAATTCATTGTTTTTCTTTTTATTGTACTACAATATATAAATTTAAAAAATTACCTATGTTACTCTAAGAACGTTCCAAAAATTTATTTCAGGCAAATAATAATCGCTAGTACAAAAATGTCCTTTGATGAAAATATGGTAAAACTAGTCAGGAAGTTAGATCACAAGGAATCAAACCCGAGACGCCCGAGTTGTAATCAAGCATTCAATTCCTAGGCCTTAAAAATATACTGCTATCTTAAATCGAATTAATAAGTTAGCAGTCGTATGAGAAAATAATTTTTGGTAATTTTATTTCAAATATTTCATTGTTCGCCGCCACTGAATAAGTCTAACAAATGTATGAATGAATAATTCAAGTGACGCATCGGCAGTCCGTCACTCGGCCGAGCGGGACTGGTGCGAGTAGCACTATCCCATTGTACGTAAGTGCCTACCAAACTTAGACTCCCCTTCATGGAGCATCCTCCACACGTCTTCAATCTCGGGGCTAGCTCTCGTGAGCTGGAACTCAAATGACTCGTGCCTGTCATATTTGATATTTGATACATGCCACCAATTTGAGATTCTGCTGATGACTTGATTTGGTGAAGGTGGGTTACATTTTAAAATTTACCTATTATAGTATATGTTTTCATGCAATTTATTATTATTTTAACAAATCAAAATAAATACTCCCTGTCGAGGTAGGTAGATAAGACTGAGTGCCATACATCTTTCACCTCTTCTACAACCATACTTCTCTTATTTCTCTTACTTTTTACATTTCTTCTTTCTAGATATCATATACTTGATCCAATCATACTAAGTCATCTTCTACTACGCATTTCACTCACATTAGCACTGTATATTTGTTTTATTAGTATGTCTTAATTCATTCGTGCCACAAGTCCAACCTAACTCAGAGTACACTTTTTTTCTTACTCAAAACACAACCTTAAGTTCACATTCAACCCTAATCAATTGATTTGTTATTTTGTCTCACATTACCACCATTATTTTCACTTGTTTTAAATGTGTTCAAGTTCTGTTTTAATTTTGGAAACTTAATTCTAATAATTTATTTTTATATAGTTTTTTAAAAGATTTTTCGTATGACATACTCGACATTTATATACTCGTACTTTAAAATAAAGCGTAAAAATAAATTAAATAAACCGTTCTTAACAAGATCTAGAAAAGTTATACATTGTCACTCCGCGTATTCTCCATTGTGCTATTTTCAGTCTTTTTCACGTCCACGTTTCACTTCCATACACCAAATATGGGACTTTAATGTGTGACACAATAAATGTGCATTAAAAAATATTTCTAGTAAGTTTAATACTATAGAAAATTCGCATAAACCAAATATTTAAAAAGCTTTGTGATATTTGGTTAATTCTCACATTTTATATTTGACTCATGTGTTTTTCCTGTTTTCCATTTCTACATTTAAATAGAACATTTTAGTTTTTCTATTATAAGTATGAATTTATTCGTCGAAAGGAAGAACCGGTTAAAATGAAAGGTCAATAAACAACAAGTAAGCAAATAATTTTGTGAATTATGTGAAAAGGGTGGCTGGCCCAGTTATTGGGCATATGCCCCTCGCGCACGCTACACTGAGCAACAATACCGCGGGCTTCCTCCCCATTATTCACATGTCTGCTCTTTTGCACAACTCTTACTACTGGAAATATACTGGACAAATAGAGCAAAGATTCCAGCCTATAAAGATTTCCATAAATTATTGCCTTTTGCTTCTATGGAGCTTTCAACCGAGCAAAAGATTCTTGAATGTTGTTTGATTTTAATCGTTTGGAAAAAATTACATTTGAATAATAATGCGAGATTTTTACAGGTAAAAGAAAAAAAAATTAACATTATGTTTTCTTCCGTTTTCATTAGGGTTGGAGTTGCAGCGTTGAAATGGTATCTACCCAAGCGAGCATGTTATTGAAAATTTTGTGAACGCTTTATTTATTTGAAAGTTTTATTTTAAAGTATACAAATAGTGAGTTTAAAGTCATATGGTTATCTATTTTAATCAATCAGACGAGAGTAAAAGATTTCAAATGTCATTCCCAAAGATTAAACAAGGAATTAAAAACGTATTAAAAAGCAAATGAAAAGATGGTTAAAATGTATGATAGAATACGGAATGAAGTGATAAGGGATAAAGTGAAGGCCCATGTGTTGAGTAAGATGAAGAAGATCATCACTCAGATTAGGTTTAGGCACGTGGAACAAATTGCTTAAGAAATACTAAGAAAACAAATATATAGCACAAATATGAGTGGAAAGCGTTGTAAAGGAAGACCAAGGAATCTATGGTTTAATAAATTTAACGATATTTCAAAAGAAGTAAATGTATGAGAAATCGTGGAAGCTGTATGAGAAGGTTTATGGATGTGGAAGAGGCGAAATATATACCTTAACACTTATATAAATATAAGTGTTAAGGTAGGAGAGTCGAGCGATATGTTCTCTCTGTTTACCGTACTATCTCCTTCGATAACCATCGTGCCCTGGTCGGTAAAACATCTGTCTCTCGACCCGGTTGTTGCGGGTTCAATTAGCCTGGGTGTCCATTTTTTGTCCGTAGTATTATAATATCAGTCTGGTTTTCATTTTAGTAATCTTAAGCATATTATGGTTGATTGTAAGATATTGTCACATGGCAATAAACGCGCTAAGTTGTACTATTACACAGTGAAAGCGTTTTACAATCGAACGTATCGCTAGAACACGCATCGCCAACCAGCGGCCCGCGGGGCACATATGGCCCGCCAGGGTTTTTTTGGCAGACAACAAATTGTTTTATTTACAAATCATGGAAGAAATGAAAAAAAAACATTATTATTCGATAACAGAAAAACACTAGATTGCGGACACAAAAAATAAGATTTATATCAAAATATAAAAATCTTATTTCAATGTGACCCAAAATGATAGTAATATAATATTATATATAGATAAAAATTAAAAAGAATATACTAAATAGGTAAATATTTATTTTTTACATGTAATAGATATCCAAAATAATGTAATATTTATTTATGTAGTATGACACTCATATATTATAAGGATTGTTTTTATATTCAAGAATTTGTCGGTCCTCGTGGTTTAGTAGTTTAATCGTTTGGCTCACGAACGATGGGCTCCGTGGCCATATTTCATAAGCCAAACGACTAAAAATCGGGTTCGATTCCCGGTGGTGTCACAATTTTTTCCACTGTGATTCCGGGCTGGTAAAATTAAGTAGGTATACATAAATAGTAACTGTTGGATCACGTTACTTCGTTTTCAGGTAAAATTTTTGGTATGCCTTTTAATTAAAAAAATACACACGAGTCCCGCATGCATTTAAATACCAGTTTTGATACACGGCCCAAAAAAGTTGGCTACCCCTGATCTAGAACATTTAAGAGCCCTTGAAGATAGTCAGCTCATGAAAAGGCGCTATATAAATTGTCATTTTATTATTATTCCAAATTCTCTTTCGTATTTCTTCTACGAAGTCAATGTTTCATATACGTGTAAGTCATGAAGCGCAAAAAAATACTATTAAGTATTTTATTTTTTTACTTTATTGAATATAAGGGATATTTTTAATATCAAATTTAATGCTCCATTTACCTTGTTACCTGCCATTACTCTCCTTTAAATAACCCTTCCACCTCTCGCTTCATATATAAATACGGTTTATTAACTTTATCGTACCCTCTTGAATCGCACTTCTAACGAATCTTCGACTTTTATACAGAATTTTCTGATTAAATTTTTGACAAAATATATAATATAACTATTGTCATCAGTATCATCATCACCTATTCAATTAGGCAGTGAAAGAAAATATCTACTTCATTTTAACCTTACATAAAACTTCCGCTTCTGACATGTCTATAGACCTCGTCCTGCATACTCTCCTACTATTACTACTAAGGCTTTTTACTATTCCCTCTTCCAGAAATTAATTAATTTGTCCATCCCACTTTTTCCAGGTCATCTCCAACATCTCATATTTTATATAAGTGGGTCGTCCAGAAAGTAAAGAACGTTTTGGCATAACTAAATAAAAACGAAAGATATCAACACAAAACTTTATTTACAAAGTCACAGTACGTTACTCTATTTTTGAACGTAGTCGCCATAGCTGTCAAGGCACTTATTGTAACGTGGAACTAATTTTTCAATTCCAATGTTATACTCTTCTACCGCCAAAGATTTGAGTCAGGATGTCACTTCTTGTTTGAGGTCTTCATCGTTTGCGAACTGTTTTCCACCCAAAAATTCCTTTAGTTTCGGGAATAAGTGAAAATTACTTGGTGCAAAGTCAGAGCTGTAGCTGTCACTTAAGACGTTGAAGTTCTCGCTGTGTTTGTGCTGATGCATGAGGCCGCGCATTGTCATGAATCAAAACCACCTTTCCCGACGACATTCCACGTCTCTTGTTTTGGATGGCGCGTTTAAGTCGATGAAGAGTTTCACAATAGGCACCTGAGTTTATTGTGTGTCCTTTTGGCATAAACTCCACGTGGATCAAACCCTTTTGGTCCCTAAAAACTGTTGCCATCACTTTTTTGGTGTTAAGATTCGGTTTTTCTTTTCCGAGCACACATTTTTTTGTAGCCAAGGTGCTCTATCATTATTTCATATAAAAGCGATCATGAAAATTGTTGGAAAGATTCATGTACTGTGCTTAAAGTTGCCTATAAATTTCGATAGGCCGAACATTTTGTGCATTCAGAAAACAATGACACTACGCACTTCACATTTGGCGGGATTTTCGATCGGCGCAGCCATTTTGAAAGGTTACAGAACAAAGACGCACGACCGTTTAGCAACAAAACTCGGCTCGCACTGAAGCGAGAGAAAGAGCTAATTGGCGCGCATACGATCGCGGTGGTGAAGGATTGGTGCAGGGCGTGGTGCGCAATCGTTCTTTACTTTCTGGACGCATCTAGTGCTACTCGTATACATTAGATTTATTTTATAAATATTTCTTCATTAAGTCTTTCTCTCTGGCCGAACCATTTTAATGTTCATTTCTTCATCTAACACATTGCATCTTCTTTCAATCCGCATTAATTCTTAATATCCTCAATTCCTACTCTGTCATACATTGTTTTTCCAAACATTCTATTCAACGCTCTCAATTCTACCACATTTATCTTCAATTCATTACCTTTTAGCCACGTCCATGTCGTATACTTGGGACCAAGATATTTTTATGATAGTTCAGTTTTTAAACGAAATATTCCAAAATGAAAATTTACAACAGTGTAGTAATGATAACCTTGGTACATGATAGTGAAACGTGGACTCAGAAGAATATGTTGTATTGATGTATGACAGAATAAGAAATGTAATTATTAAATATGAATAAAGTAGAATGAAAAAGAGTACGTTGAGGTGGTTTGAATATTTTGAACTGATGAATGACGAAAGTCTGACTAGACAATTTAACAGTGCAACATAATTCGTAGTAGAGGACGACCGATTAAAGTGTTATTGAACCAAGTGAATGGAATTTTGAAATAGTAAGAGAAACAGAAGGAACTGTACGTGAAAATAAATGGATGTGAAAGAAGTACACCGTGATATGAAAGTTGGGCGCTTCTCTTTTCTGCCTTCTCCGAAAGGGTAACGGTGCGATAGTATGTATGTGTATATCATATGTTATTTCGAAGTATTGACATGTTACGTGGTAGTACCTTGTAGACAGTATATTCCAGTCTAGGCTCACAGAAAGTACTCAGTCTCTGGTTTGCTGACATCTCGTACTCTTCATCTTAAGCTCCAAACAGTTGTCAGTGCACGGACAGCTGCCGCCCATGTAAGCCCGTTAGCTAAATGTGGTAGCGGGGTACAGAGGCTTGTCACTTTTGCTTTTTATATTTTCCCTTACCCTCTATCCTAATCCTTCCAACTCTTATCCACCTTGGTATATCTCAAAACATTTCTACAACACTCCTGCTCCCGCTGAATCTTCCCAACTGTACTTTTTTCCTGATACCTAGTATTACGCCCCAAAATACTGTGTTTGTAGCAGAGCTCACTATATATATACAACATCTATACTATTTCTATAATACATATATTGCGGTGGGGAAGCCAATGTGAAATCACCGCACTATTTTTTCCCAAGAAACACAAATAAACATGTTCAACGATTTGTGGATCACGTTCCTTAGCATTGAGATTACGGCAAAGATCATGTTTTTTTAGTGTATCTAAACTGTTGTTTTAATAAAAATGACTGTGTCATACAAACGCACCTAATTCATTAAATGAAAAGAGGGCAAGCATTTATAGAATTCAGATTGTTAAAATTCGTAACTATTTAAATGAAGTATAATATTACTCCAGAAATATCCAAACCGACGACCGTTTTCAATTTGGAACTAATTGAAAATTCATCGACAATTTAACATTCATCGCCAGCGGTTGCTGGCAGCCGAAAGGGTACGATTCCCACAAAGGCCCGCTTTCTTACATAAATATTTTACGTATGCCGATTTTACCGAATTGCCCATCCAAGGATCAAGGTGCATATTGAAACGTTTACAAAGGACCGAGCGTAGCCTGACATGCGAAAATGTTTGTCAAAATATTCGTACTTTTGTTTTTCACGTGTTATTTTTATGCCTGACGATTAACCCGTGCCATGTAGGATTTTAGAGTTGTTTTTGTAACATTTTTTAACTATTATAAAACTGTGTTCATTCATTAAACATTCACGGAGTTGATTACTCATCACTATTGTATAAATATATTTTATATCAATTTCCCAAATAAAACACCGCGTTAAACAAAATAATGCCACTGCATCAGGGCCGTAAATAAATATTATATACATATTTCAATTTCATCATTTAACTATTCCAGCGCGCGTCTCATTTTAATCACAAAAGAGAAAATAGTGTGAATTATTTTATTCCAAATCAGTGCTTTTCAAATTATTATTAGCAATAATGTGCTATTTGCGTAGCACATGTTTATATTTTCTTCTACTGCGGATGAACTTCAAAGCGTTCCGGATAATTCTATGTACAAATTATTGTAATCGTTAATACCATCACGCCATTTCCTTGCTTTCCTAACTCGACAAACATCATTAACCTCTTCCACACACATACACCTTCTCATAAAACTTCTACGATTTCTCTGACTTTCTACTTTTCCTTCATTCAGAATATCATTCACTTGATCCAACCATACTTTAATTGGTCTTCCTCTCAAATGCCTTCTACTCACATTTACACTGTTTATTAGTGTTTTTAGTCTTCCTTCATTAATTTATTCATCTTACTTAACATATCATATCTCTGGGTAGACCGAGGCTTAGGTGGATGGATGGGGTGCAGAATGATGCAAACGTGATTGGCATCAGGGGCTGGAGGAGTGCATCCCAGGATAGGGGGGAATGGCAGCGACTGCTGGAGGAGGCCGGGGCCCACAATGGGCTGTAGCGCCATTGATGATGATGATGACTTAACATATCTACCTAAAGTTCAAATTCATCCCTCATCACTTCATTCCATATTCTGTCATACAGTGTCACCATATATTCTTTACAATGCACGCATCGTCACATATTCTCTTCAGCATCTATTTGATAAATTATGAATCATTACTCGTAAATTGTGTGATAAAAATTTATACACAGATACTAAATCAATTTAACACATTAAATACTGCATTAAACATAATTATACCACCCCAACACATCAACTGATAGCTCAACATGAAAATTAAATATTCACTCGCGACTATTATTTATTCAACACTACATCAAGACGATGATAAAGATAAATTGTTTCAATTTGCGCCTCAAGTTATAATATAAGTGCAAATAATTTGTTATAAAAATCAAAACGATTATCCACATAAAATACATCATTGAACACAGCAATACCACCCCGACATATCAACCAACAGCTGAATATGAAAACGAAATCATCACTCGTCACTATTGTTTATTCAACACTACATCAAGACGTGAATAAAGATTTTTATTTTCAATTTCTTGATTGATTTATGAAATTGAAATTATTTGTTTTCGGCGACATCTGTTTTTAGACGTAATATTTTTTCCACTTCGGACGGACTTCGAAAGGTTCCGAATAGGTCAAGGTGTTCATTAATATAACATAACATATACGTAAATTAAATGATAAAATCTGGCAATCAAATATTTTTTTTAGTTTGATATAACTTTTTAGGAATTTTTCCAATAACATCTTTGCATATCTGAGTTATATATTGTTTCAATAATATAAATAAGCTACATATTGTAGACTGTCGCTACGGTTAGCCAACGGTAGGTTACGGGTGACAATGTATGACATAATGCGGAATGAAGGGATAAGGGATGAATATGAACTTAAAGCTGATTTATTGATTAAGATAAATAAGAGCACTCGGAGAAGGTTTGGGCACGTGGAACAAATGAATGATGAAAGACTAACAAAAAGATATTAAATGCAAATATGAGTGGAAGGAGTGGTAGCAGAAGACCGAGGAAAGTATGGTAAAATCAATTGAATAGTGTTTTATAAGAAAGAAATGCTAAAGTCATAGAAATGAGAAGGCGTATGAATGTGCTTTAAAATAGGAAAGTCTGGTGCTATTTCTTTCAGCCTACCCCAACAGGGGAATGGCGTGATGGTATGTATGTATGTATGAAAATGTGATTCGAATAATTCAATAATATTGGATTATGACGATAACCCAATAAAGTTTTTCCAGTATACAGGTAACATAATTCTTTAAAACATAACAAATATGAAATTACAGGAGCTTGTTCCGAATTTTGAACTAATTTTTTTTTGTATCTTCCATGTCACGTTCTCAATGCTGAGGTACGTGATCTACAATGCGAGTTTATATGTATAAAATCGTTAGCGATTATTTGAACAAATACGGCTGTCAATTTTCGTCGAAGACTATTACATCACAAACTAAAGTGCGCGCAAATGAGTGTTTTGACAGTTATTATAAATTTGACTGTTAATTTAAATTTTTCAAATTCAAACATCGTGTTTCTTTTTTAAATTTTTTGTTTGTAAAAAAAAATTAAAATAACATGAAATCATACTTAGATAACATATTTTCATCATAGTCAAGTAAGACGAAGGGTATCAATCAACTGGCAGCGAACTCGTAACCCACGACGTTCTAGAATAAACGTATATTTGATTGACTTTACAAGCTTTTGAAAAAAATTGCAATGTTATTTATCAATCAAATAACCAATTGAACATATTTTTATGTTGTTATTTGGTTACCGAAGTTAAATTTCTTTTTTTAATTAATGTGGCATTTTCATTCAAAACGTGGTCATAACAAAGTGGACAGTTTTGTAAGTTTACATTTAGGCAATTGAACATATTTTTATGTTGTTATTTGGTTACCGAAGTTAAATTTCTTTTTTTAATTAATGTGGCATTTTCATTCAAAACGTGGTCATAACAACGTGGACAGTTTTGTAAGTTTACATTTAGGCAATTGAACATATTTTTATGTTGTTATTTGGTTACCGAAGTTAAATTTCTTTTTTTAATTAATGTGGCATTTTCATTCAAAACGTGGTCATAACAAAGTGGACAGTTTTGTAAGTTTACATTTAGGCAATTGAACATATTTTTATGTTGTTATTTGGTTACCGAAGTTAAATTTCTTTTTTTAATTAATGTGGCATTTTCATTCAAAACGTGGTCATAACAAAGTGGACAGTTTTGTAAGTTTACATTTAGGACATGTGTATATTTTCAAGACCAACTAAAAATATAATTAAAATGGAAATGAATTCGTTGGAAAAAAAAACTAGCATTATAAAAAAAGTCGTGAATTACATAATCATGAGTTTTCATAAGTATTTCAACCCCCTTTTTAGGGTTTCATTGCTTGGTAAAATATGAAATTTCCGTATTATAACGTATGTTATAACATAAAAGCTGCACACATAAAAATACGCCGTCTGCCAAAGCAACTCGTGTAAAAGCATTCTGTCGGCCGACACAAAAACACCGCAAATTACGCAGCGTCCTCCTACCGACTACCATTTTCAATTTCGTCGACAATTTAAAATTCATCGCCATTGGGGGCTGGAGTTACAAGACAGGTATGCTGTCCCCTTTTCTTCCAGTCCTTTCCTCTCTGTCTCTCCCTTTCACGACTGGTAATATATTATTACACGTAGATAGGACGTTTGTAGACGGTAAACAACGAAGAAAAATATGGTGATGTCTTTTGGATTGTACGTGGAAAAGGAAATGAAATAGTGACGCGTGGGAAATTTGATGAAGTGCAGGGGAAATAGAAGAGGCGGATAACTTATTGTTCTGTTTTGTTTCTCACTCACAGTGATAGGCAAACCTTTGTGATCATTTATCAAAGGTTTCAGATAAAACTTTGTGGCATTCCATATAAGAATAGTAATTTTATTTCGTGTTTAGTATTTTATGGACATTTAAAGAAATATAGAGACACGAAACAGAAAGCTAAGCGCTAAATGTAATATGCGACAACCGCGCTATTTTAAAAGAATCAAAAACGACTATACGTAATAGTGTGTTGATGTCCACCTTGGCGTATGACAGTAAAGATTTTTTTTAACCTGGCGAGGTTTTCCATGTGGCAATCTCTTCCAACTAACCAGAAAGATGTTTTTAATAGGCCCTAAGTGAAAACCAGACAGGAATCATATTTTAAAAAATCTGGGTTTCAGCGGGGGCGACAAGCGTCTTACCACTAGGTCACGGAGGTCGTCTGTGTTTGGATCAGAAGTTTGTGTTTGGCAGAAGAAGTATAAATGTTATGGAGATGCGTACACGAAGAACATTTTTTGGAGTGTCAATGTATGAAAGAAGGCAGAATGAAAATATCAGAAATGAATGCATTGATGTTTTAAGTAAGATTGAGAAAGAAGCAGTGTAATTTGGGCATGTAGGGAGAATGAATAACGAAAGAATGACTAATTGAGTATACAAGTCATAAGTGTAAGGTATGCGTATAAGAGGTCGACCGAGGAAAACATTGCTGGATCAAAAAACCAGGTATTGAAAAATGGTATAGTGAGAAGCATAAATAATAAAATATTATTCATAACGAGATATATGAATGTGGAGGAGAAGATGCGTACTTGGAGATCTGTTATCTCTGCCTGCCACACAAGGGGCACGGCGTGATGATATTTAGATATGTATGTATAAGTATTTTAAGTTTGTGACTTTTGGGTATTAATTTATTTCATTCACACTTTAAGCACCATTTTTTTTCTCTAACATAGAAAACTATGAAAAAATACAGCCCCAATGGGTGACATGTGAGGTTTTATACCACTCATTCATTTACATGTAAGTATCGAAGTTTTCCATTAATGTGAACTTGGCTTTACTAAGTTTGGTCAATCTTACTAATTTTAAATAACTTGAATCAAGTTAAATAAATGTAGGCCTCTGTTCCATAAACATCTTGCCCATATTGGTAAAATAAATAGTTTCGGATTATATGTCATTTTTGTTTCTCGATAAATTACGAATCCTATGTTTTATTTTGATGACTCATTTTAATATTATTTGAAATGTTTTTTATTCCTTAAGCTTTCTTTATTTAATACGTTTGTGTTATTTGCCGAAAAAATCTGTATTTAAAAAAAAACTGTTTTTTATTGTACATTCAGTATTGCCAGATTTGTTAATTAGTAAAAAATATTTTTTTTCACATCCAAGTGACTGGTATTTTTAAAAACATTTTTAATCATTTTTATTATTTAAAAGACACTATTATTATTGCATTAATGATCTTATATTATTAATTTGTTTATAGTTTCTTTTTCTCTGTAATGACTTATTGTGCAAACGCGTTTTCGTTTAAATAAAAATAATGTGGGGTTCAAATTTCGTAAGTTTCAATTTCTTTTAGGTGTTTTCTCTATCAGATTTATAAAATTGATACAAAAATATCTGAAATAAAATATTTCCTGTTCAAATTACTCGTAGTTTTTGTCGGTCAATATAAAAGTTAAAAATTTAAATATGTTTTTTAAAAGAATATTTTTGTATAGTTAATATTCATATAAATAAAGCTTAAACGAACGTTTTATTCAATTAACAACCAATAAATACTTTGATTATCCGTTTATTTAGCTGAAATTAATGTTTAATTTTCAAATTTCTCGTTAAACCTCGTTAAAATATTTTAATATGTTTTCTTCACATGAATTAACATACCACAGACAATTAGAAACCAGATTGTAATTTATTGGAAATTAAATGGATTTCATTAACTTTTTATCATATTAGTTTAACTTTTTTTTTTTGTAAATGTGACCATTCTTATAAAACGTATTTAGGTAGATATATAACACACGCTAACCGATAGATAACACATGCTGACCGAAAGTAAGGCCAGGATATATAAGACATGCGTCCGCCCCATCATAAAATATGGGATAGAAGTGAGAACCGATGCCAACAGGATAAAAAAACCTTCTCAGAGTGGCAGAAATGAGAACCCTACGCTCCATCGTAGGCAGAACTCTTAGATATCGGATCAGAAGTGAGACGATAAGGTCTGTCTGTGGTGTTGAAGACATAGTGAGGTGGGGAAGAAGCAGAAGGCGCTTCTGGAGGGATCATGTGGAACGCATGGAGGATACAAGACTGGCAAAAATCGCTAAGACTGAAAACCCTAACAACAGGAACCCTAACCAGGAAGGCCGCCGAAAAGGTGGAAAGACAGCTGGACGTCATCATACCAGGACAGTCCACCGTCACAAACATGTCATACGACCTAGACCAAGAGGAAGAAGAAGAAGAAGGTAGATATGAGGACACTTAGTAAAAGTAACAGACCACCATGTGAGTTTTATAGATACGTTTGTATATTTCCGTCTATTTTCTATAACTACTAACTTCTTATTGGTTGAAAATTATTATGTTTATATAACGTTGCATGTATTGAAAATAGCTTACTTACCTGAAAAACATAAAAAAAACATTTTTACCAGTCGTTGCCTCCAGATTTATTAGGAATTGGTATACCAGCGTTGTAGGGGTTATCATTCACTTCACATTCTATATATTCTGAAAAATTTTCCGAACGCTATAACCAATGCTGATGTTCGTAAATATCAAGTTACTGATGGATTTGTGACTACAAACAATTTTGATGTCCCTGAGTTAACCTAAATATCAGACCTTATTATTTTTTTCACATCGAGCATAAAGTGATGTAGTTAGTTGATTCTAAAGACTTAAAAAGATTAAATCTTAGTTCATCATTATTTTTGTTCCAAAACAATGATGAGATGAAATTGTATAACAAAGCAACGCTATATACTCGTACATTGACTTTCAAACATAATTAGCCTTTTTGTGTTATTTGACTTCCATTGCCATCAAACCGAAGAAGAAAAAGGCAGAATTAATATCAGTCAATAAATATTAATTCTGCGTTTATTAATTTTCAATATTACTAGGAATATAAATTTGACAACCTATCTGGCCTAGTTGGTTAGATGTTTGACGTCCGCCCGGGAGCTTTCAAGTTTCATTCTCGATGGTACCCGAAAAAAAAAACGAAACAAAACGAAGACCGCGAGGGCTGTTGGCTCTTCACATGCGGGATAGTATTGCCAACATGTGGTTCTTGACCTAAAGACTCAATTAAAAGGGCTGAAAACAATGTTGTTTCCCGGTCACACTTTTTAATACACCAAATCAAGTATCATACGAATAACTAAATAAACTTTGAAATTATTCAAAAAAAGATTAATTTTGACTTGATCTTAATTTAGTATTTCCTCTGAAATTGAATTATTTCTTTCCAATAAAACCCATAATTTAATACATGGATGTAATCAAAACTTGCCTTGAAAATATGTTTTGAATAATGAATAATTTTTCATCTTAAATACCGCAGCACAAAAAATCGAGTTAAAAGTTTTTATCGAAAATCATTTTAGGAGAAAATAAAGTTTACGACGGATTTTCGTCAATTTCTCCATAAAGGTACATATACGAAATGTGTTTCTGAGATATGGCTCAGAATTTTAATATAATTCTTTCCAATATATGTGATATTCATACCGCGCCGACATACGCATAATCGGTCTATAATCACGTTGTAAATACATCGCCATGAAAACGTAAATCGTAATTTTCTCCGTAAAATTTTACAACGTATAGCATGGATTTAATACATTTTATACAAGAATCTCGTTACCTTATGTGAATCTGTGAATATTTTAACCGTAAAAATATTACGACTGAGATCAAAAATCTTTTTTTCCCCAGTTTCATACAGCAATAAAAAAAGTTATGATATATATTCCGACATTCGCAGAAAATCGTTCCATAGTTAAGCAATTAAAATGTTTATTTAAATGATTAAAACTGTAAAAAAAAATATTTAACAATTATTGAACATCTTCAAATTAATTTAAAAATACGTAAAGTAATTTTTCCTAATAATAAAATATTTATTCACGATCTTGAATCAATTCCTAAATCTTCTAGCATGAACTTTTCATTACCTTGATTTTAATGTTTTTTTTTTTAATTATAAATGTTCAATCCTCCTGATCCAGTTATAGACTGATCCTTTTAGTCCTATCGCCCCACCAATACTTTGTTAATTGGAACAATAAAAGCTCCCGTCTAGCGCAATCTACAGTAATTAAATCTTCTTTATTTATTACGATTGTGACGTTACGTAGTGACAACGAAGGAACTGACCAAAATGGACTCCTTCTCCGGGGGCGATACACCTGAGTTTCAAAAAAGAATAGTATCGACGACGGATTTAAAGCCCGACTTCACAGGAAAAGGAAAATGACTCGCAGTGTAGTAAATATAATTGCAAAGCCGCTTGAGTTATGGAGTTCAAAGAGCCTAACCAGTTGCCAGTACTTTTACAGAAAAAAATAGAATACTACAAACCTATTCTTTGACGTTACTAGTTTGGAATAGACCCAGTCAGAGATTGAGGATTCAATTTCTGTTTCATTCATTCATTTGTAGAGTACCCTTCAAATTTTCCGAATGAGCTATACGGATATGCTAAAGAGCATGGGAGACGGCATTGTCTTCGACCCCATTAATCGTGATTTTGGGTTAAGAATATTACTGACGAAAGGTGTTTATCATCATATGTACGAGATTATTGTAAATACTGCCGCAAGTAGTTTTGTCATTGTCAGCAGATGAACTCTTAAACAAGACAATTACCATTTTTTCCTGTTTCATATTATTTTTGATTACCTAAACAAAAAATAATTATTTATGTTTAAATTGACAATAATGCATGGGGTGAAGTGACAATACATGACAAAACGCTGAATGAAGTGATTAGGAATCAATGTGAACTTAAGGTAGATGTATTAATAAAAGTCAAGAAGACCACTCAGAAATGGTTTGGACACGTAGAATGAATAAATGAGGAAATACGAGTACTAACAAAACAAATTTAAATTACATATCGTGGGCTCAATACTATAACTAGGTAACTCAAAATTCTCTATTCTGAGAAAATGGCGTTCTTAGTTTCGAGGTCCTTTGTCTGGTAGTTCCTCTTTAATTATGAGGTATCGCGCTGATATTTTGTATGAAACTAATAAAGGAGCTTTCTATAGATTGTAAGATATAAGTTATATGAACTTCAGATATGTACTTTAAGCATCCTTTTGTTTCCATGTTTATGACTTACCTAATTATGAAAATCTTAAATAACTCAGTTGAGAAATAATATTTTAAGATACCTAT
This sequence comes from Odontocerum albicorne, assembly GCA_949825065.1. Lineage (NCBI taxonomy): Eukaryota > Metazoa > Arthropoda > Insecta > Trichoptera > Odontoceridae > Odontocerum > Odontocerum albicorne. Next base: position 28,188,926 of record OX463851.1, read on the forward strand.
TTATAGCGTTAGAAAACCCTTTCGATGAGCAATCCATTGATGTAAATAATTCAAAACTGCCAAATTTCAAGTTACCTAGTTTTAGTATTGATCCCACGAAATGTGAGTGGATGGCGTGGTAGAGGAAGACTAAGGAGAGGGTGGTTTGGTGTATGATATTTCAAAAGAAGAAAATGTAAAAAGTGAAAGAAATCGTAAGAATTGTATAAGAAGATGTATGGATGTAGAATATGTGTGTCACGATAGAAAATTCTAGCGCTTTTTTCTCTCTGCTTACCCTGACAGGAAAATGGTGTGATGGTATGTAATTAAACTAAAAACTAAAATCAATCCAAAACTGCCCATTTCACATAACGTCCTTTAATATACCTATATTCGTACGTTTTAATGACGGGAAGAAATTTCCAATATGACAGGCTATATACTCGTAGTAAAAATACAACTCTGTCAAGATTTTGTAAGAACTCAGGAGAAATTCGAAAACGGTATTCAATTTCTATAATAAATTGAATGCAGACATGAAGTCAACAATCCGAAATGTGCTGTTTACAAAAAAATGTAGTAGTATTTGTTCTTACTTCTTATGTATAATATTGTTCAAATATTTTTTTCCAGTGACAGGAAACAAGGTAAACGGACCACTTAATGTAGAATTCTAACGTACTTTTGGCATGTTGCTAGTAATAATGATGAGTCTGGAGAAGTTGGTGATCACGGTGACAGTTGATGCAAAGCGAACAAGAGGAATGTGTTTCATGAGATGGATGAAATAAATAAAGGAGTTTACAGTATCCTTTTTAAACTCTGTATAGCCCAAGACCGGGAGGGATAGAAATAGGAACAGGTGGACAAGTTCGAGACAAGCAGAGGACCACAAAACTCAGCATTGAGTTTTGAAATAATAAAAAAAAATAATGAGGACTATTTGAACACAGTACATTAAATTATAAAAAAAACTAAAAGAAAACATATTTTTCCCACTCATCGGAACAATATTTACACATCTATTATACTATATAGCCCTACCAAGTACCTGAAATACGTTAAAAGGTTCTGTTTTTTTTTATCTAAAAAATATCGTTCACATCTGACGCGAACTGCTGTTATCTAGAGAATCTGACATGCCATGAGTGGAGCCACCATGGAGAGCTAATCAGCCACCCCTTTCCCCCGACTCTTTGATTCAGACAAATGTGTCAGGAGGGTCCGAGTCCCACCCCATAAGGGACGTAATTACATGCATGGCCTGCCAGGGCTGACCTCCGTCAGATTCTTGATTTGGAGCGCAAGGTGCTTAGGGTTGGTGTTTACTTCAGTGCCAGAGTTAAGGATTGTGGAAAATTCGTTTTGTGCACTTGTCCTAAAACCATAGGGGGTCAATGGTTTAAATGAAATTCTCGAAATAACGAAATTGTGCCTAAGTAGTTTCTGAAAACGACTTTATGTATTGTACAAGATACTAAAAGTTTGTAATTCAATTGATCTAACCGGAAATATATGGATGATTACGAATCGAAGAAGGGAGGAAATTTACTGGGTTTCGTTCATCCATTTGTACGACACCCTTCAAATGTCGAAAATGAAAAATGTAAGCAGAGGCCCCTCAGAAAAATGTTGGGAATTCAGTGGTACCATAGAGTATCAAATTATGATGTTTAGGGAACAGAAAACTAATGAAGCATTGAGATTATGATGTCGCGTGCTCACCTGCATTGGTCTGGACACGTAGCTCGCATGCATGAATGCAAACTCACAAGAAATATCCTCTTTGGTGAACTTAAGGAAGGCTTAATAAAACACGGCGTAGAGCGCAAGATACGACGCTTAAAAACGTACCGCATGAGACGCTTAAAAACATTAATGCTAAGCACAACTAGGAACACCCAGCAGCAGATATAACCAAATTACGTAGAACTGTTTGTAGTTATCAGCGGTCCAACGGAAAAAAAACGTTGACGACATGCAAGTACTGAAGCTCTTTGCCCTATATGCAACAGGATATTCCGGTCACCAATTGGTTTACATAGCCATCTCCGGTGCTATCAACGTCAAGTACGATTCCTTACTTTATATTGTGCTGTCTATTATACTCGTCACGTGTAAGGGACATTCTTTCATCCTTCAACATATCCGAATTAATTATGCAGACATATTAGCTGGTGGACATTATCTATGACCCCATTAATCGAGCATTCGTGTTAAGAACCACTGGACTCTGCACCTCATTAGTAGTTTCTCATCGCATATAACATATTGACAATACTACCAAACGCTGGATAGCTAACAATCATACTCGATCACGAGGGATTGCCTATCATTACTAATTTTTTTTTTTACTTTACTCGTATTTTTAGGGTGTCCTCTTTTGAAATAAATATAAATGAATCCCATTTAATGCTTGCCGTGTTTATTATTTATTTATTTATGTATAATAATCTATTGGGCGTATTGCCAGACAGCAATGTTTTTCAACCGACCAGATAAAAGTTAGTAAAAAATATAAAAAGTCGCAGAAAATATTAAAATTTTGTACAAAATTCATGGACAATATATCTAAATAACAAGCATAAAAGTGAAATATTATCAGTCGATGGAAAATGAAGGGATGGTAAAGAAATGCAAAACGAGAATGACGCACGTAATATTACTACCTTCATATTAAGAGTTTCTTCAATTGTTTCTTAAACATGCCAATGATGGAACGAGTTTAACATTAGTTGGTTACCGGTTCCAGAATCTTACTGCATGAACAGTAGAACTATGGTTGACGTAAAAAAAAAGAATAGTTAACTAAGAAAGCCCATAAACCATCTCTGCTCTCATGTCAACAATAACAATAAGAATAAACTTATTTCATCAAGTGTATTGTAATATATTATGCTTCCGTTGTATACAGTTTAATCTGGCAGATGCATTATCATGTAGTTATATCTTTTAACCAACAAGAAAGATGTTAAAGAAGCCGTAAATGAAAACCAGACTGGAATTTTTTTTTTTAATCTGGGTTTAACTTGAGTCGAACCCGGTGCTTTAACTTGAATCGAACCCGCAACCCCCGGGATGGTAGACACGTGTTTTACCAATCAAGCCACGATAGTTTATCTCCCGCAGATAAGACTTATGATAAACTTCAAACTAAATTTTCTTACGTACTCGTATAGACAAATAAAAATTCTCGTAGAAAATGATCTATTCTTGTCTGAATACCTTATTATTTTCCACGAATGTCTACTTTAATACAGAAATGAAAATCATTATTTGGATGAAAATATTATAACATACGTTCTTTTATAGCATCATGTCATTTCACTGTCACGGTAGGCAGAGAGGACAGTGCTCCAGACTTTCCAACTACGACACACATCCATCATCTCTAGGAAGGAATCTTGGAATGGCTTAGTCACATTTAGAGAATCAGTTGCAAAAAACTTAAACATATGCCGTTCGTTACACCGTTTCCCTTTTGGGGTACGCAGTAATAACAGATTCCCATTCTTTCCGATTTTAATACACATATTTCGCCGTTTCCACATCCATACGCATTATCATATAAATCCTACACTTTATCTGACTTTCGACGTTTCTTTCTTTCAAAATATCATTAATTTGATCCAGCCATACTTTTCTTGATCTTCCTCTTCCACTCGTATTTTCCCTGTTTATAAGTTTCTTCATTCATTCGTTCAACATGCCCAAACCATTTGTTAATACTCTTACTTAACACATCAACCTCAAGTTCACATTTATTCTTAGTCACTTAATTCCGTATCATATGATACATTTCCCCTCATGTATTCTTCTTAGTTTATGCATTTCTACAGCACTTATTTGGATACTCTCATTATTTTCCACATCTACGTTTTACTCCCATGCATTAAAGTTGGCACCAAAATACTGTTGTGGATTATTGTCTTAGCAGATTTTAATAGTACCCGGTTCGAGTATAGATGTTTTAGTGTCCCTTTGTCTTTGTATCCTATCGCTACAAACCATTCGTTTTTCCTTTTAACTCGTCTACCAATAAAATATGACGGAAGGTATAATTCTTACCAACCTCATAAAAACTACTTTTTTTAAGAGTTTTGTTATTGAACTTGATTACGGTGAATTAAAGCAAAAACCATAATCGAACCTACAAGCTCCGGGCTGGAAGACAGAATACCTACAAGGCCACGGAGGTCGTAAATAAACAAACGAATGAATAAATGAACTTAGTTTATTACAGTTCGTAAATTTTATCGGAATTCCACTAAGATCAAAATAAAACAGATATAAAAGATTATTTTTCAAACAGTGACATACAAAATTTTATCTTTACATTTATTTAATCTTACGTTGTCTCGAGTGATTTATATCAACATGGTGACTTAACATATCATTACCCAAAAGTCAATTTGCCCCTGAATCTAATCCCGAATAACGACAGTAATCTAGACGGACTAGGAACGGCATCTCGATCCCGACAGCGAGACTGACAAACATTTGATTTCTACTGACAGTTTGATGAGCACTGAAGCGGTAAACTCTAAAAAAGAGACAGAACGATGCCTGACAACTTTACAACTATCTCCCCCACCTGGTTAGCAACATAATCTATAAAATCTGTAGAACTTTATAGTATAGGTTGACCTGGATACAGTATCAGATTGCGTAAGACACCAAACACGTATTTGGAAAGAAAATCAAATTTCGAATACAAATTAGATTGTCCGGGGAGCGAAGATGTACCACTTTCGGATTTTTTCTCTCTATTTTTTTTTCGGAATCAGTGATAGTTTTTGAACTTGAAAAAAAAATATTTTGAGTGTTTTGAAGGAAAGAGTTTAGTTTGATTTTCAGTTTGAAATAATTCCAGCGATAAAAATGGTTCATTAATATTTGTGAATTGGACATTTGATTGAGTTTTCATACATCGCATCGAATACGATGTAAATTACAAAATAATGTTTCAGAAGATAGAAAATATAAACCTACTATGTGTCTTCTAAACTGACGGATATAGGGCCGAATCCCGTTAGAACACATTTAAAAAAAAAAAAGTTTTAAGTCAGGTTTTCACTTTAACCCACTTTAACACCTTTTTGTATTGTATTGTATGACTTATTGAACTGTGGCAATATCTTTCAACCAAACAGAATTTATATATTGTATTACTCTCTCACTATATACAATACGCCATGGAGTGCTGATTGTCATATAGTATTCTCTTCTGACCAACGTTTCTGGTTGGCTGGAAGAGAATACCATTTGGCAATAAGCACAGCAGTGTGTATTGTATATAGTGAGAGAGTAATGCCATATATATTATAAACAGGTTAACTAAAGTACTGTTCGAAAGATAAAGTTCGACGAAAAAGGCTGTAGCACATTACTCATGTCGAGGCATTAAACACTTCATTGTATAATAATTTGGCGGGCTTATTGCCAGGTGGTAATCTCTTCCAACCAAAACGACAAACTAAATAAAAGGAGGTTACAGAGTTGCAAAAAAATATTCAAATAGTTATTTATTTGTACATAATTAATGCAAAATAATAATTAGTAAAAATAAAAGTGAGCTATCACCAATCAAAAGAAAAAGAATAAATAGCAAAGAGAAAAGAAATCATGAACTTAAGAGTTTTTCAGTCGCTTTTTAAAACGTGAATCATAATTAGTTGATAACTGGTTCCAGAGCCTCACTGCATGGGCAGTAAAGGACGACATTAAAAAAAAAACGATGAACTGGGAAAGGCAATAAACAATATTTACTTGACCGAATCACTAGTCCATCATGGGATCGGAAAGACGCATGGTTCCCTTTGTCATTGAAATAGTAGGTTTGAACTGTTCGACTAATATTTGAAAAAAAAAATAGTATCAATGTGGATAACCCCAGGCTGAAAGATAAGCGTCGAGTTAACTATACGAGAACCACGAATGCCATTGTAACATTCTAATATAGATTAATTCATAGGTTTTATTTTATTGTATTGTATTACACTTTCGCTGTATACAATATAACTTAGTGCGTTCATCGCTATGCAACAGACTTTTAGAAGGTTTATTGCGTCTTGTTAACTAAGTCACTAAGGTCGTCATTGCATCTTAAGTGGGTTTCTTATTTATATACTTTTCAGTAACTATTTTCAATCAAAAGTGCTAAAAAAATCATCGCCATATACGAGTATTACAAAAACAGCGTTATACTTTTTCATAGCAGCTAAGAAAATTTTTATTGTATAGTAGATTCTATTGATCGAATAAATAAATAAAGATAACATTAAAAATTAGGCTCTAAATCAGTTTCTTAAACGTAAACTTCCCGGACTACCGCCTCTTTAAAGACCGTATATTTCACAAACCCCCACGCCAAAGTCAGCCATAATTTGAATACATTGAAAATTTAATTGTAATAAATAAGTGTTTTAAAATTAAGTATTTATTTATAAACAAAATAAAATAATACCTAATAAATGATGAATTAAATTTAAATATATTTATTTATAACCATATATTTAAACTTCAAATAGCTCTACTATAAAATAAACTTTTCTAGTATACTACTTTATTTGTAGGAAGTATAGTATCTATGTGTATTCTTTACCACTTTTCACCAGCCTAGCACCTGAGGCTTATGGGCCCATGAGGCTTATACCGCCCCTACTTTGAAAATAAATATTCTAAATTATTTAATGACTTCTATATAAAATAACGTTTTTAAACACCTCAACTTGTGCACGGGCGCCTGGTGTTATATTTTATCATTGCGTAATTCCACAACGAAAAGTCTGAAATATTCAAACAAATCAGTGCACTATCCATACAAACAAAATCATACAAATAATTTAATTTTCTTAAACATTTATACTCCCAGAGGGTATCAAAATCTGTCCAGATGATTAGTATTTTATTATGGCAACTTTGATGTACGGGAGTGAAATTTGGACGTGGAACTAGACTGAAAAGGGACGAATAAATTATGTAGAGAAGCGCAAGCTTAGAATACTATATGTAGTGACAATGTATGACAGGATACGAAATGAAGTGAGAAGAGATTGATATGAACTTAAGGCTGACGTGTTGAGTAAGATGAAGAAGAGCAATCTAAGATAGTTTGGGCATATGGAACGAATGAATATAGAAATACTAACAAAATAAATGTATAGTATATTGCAAATGTGAATGAAGGCGTGATAAACGAAGATTAGGGATGGTATAATTGGATCAAGTGTATGATATTTTGAAAGAAGAAAATGTAATAAATCTGAGAAATCTTAGAAGCTGTATGAGAATGTGTATGGATATAGAAAAAGCGAAATATGTATGTGTGTCGTAATAGGAAAATCTGGCGCTCTTTAATGCCATGGAAACGCCGTGACGACGTGTATGGATGTATAAAACGTGTATTTTTAATTGATTAAAAATTCACGTTATTTTTTATTTTCATTTGTTGCCTTATGTAAGAGATTTAATCTCAGATTATATTGAAACACCACTGATATGTCTTACATGAACCAAATGGAATAAATCAAGTTTTAATACTGTGCTCTTAGAGACGACCTTTTATCAGAATCAATAAAAGGCAAATATCGCGATTAGTCTCGCATGGCATTCTCCACTCTCCGCCGTCCTCTGATCTCCAGCCCAATAAATACTCCTATTCCAATTCGTTGGACTTTATGTGTAATTAATGTCAACCGTGTGAAATCCATAAGAGTTACTTCGGTCGAGTCTCGCCAGCTCTAGTCATGAGAAATAACTGATTATTAATTGAACTAAGATTAAAGACAAAGAGAACAAGTCTTAAGATTTATTTAAACTGTTGTGTGAACCGAGTTCTATTTGAATATCAAATGGATGGATATGTATACGAAAAGGACCCGATCCACATTTTATCTATGTTATATGTTATGAGAGAAATAAAAAGGCATAAATGGATTAAACGAAGAAAGTAGAGCGATTATTTATTTATATTTTATAAGAGATTTATTTAATAAGATTTGTGTGGACTCTTGAGTGTGGGTTTCTTTTTGTTGTTTTAATAATGTATTACTGTATATTTTTGTTTTTATTTTTATGATTGTGTGCGGTATATTATGGGATAAACATTTTTGGTCTTTCTGGAGTGATAATGTGTGAGGAGTTTGATTTCGCATGATGTTTCCAGTTGTAATTGAGTGTCACTGTTTGTCAGGTTCATGAGACTGTGCAATGGGGTTTTGTTTTTGTGTAATCGAAAATCGGAAAGAAGTATCGATTTATTTTTTCGTGCTAAATATCCTCAGTGAAATACAGGCCTAGTTTACTAGGGACACGACAAATGAAAGGCAACAAATCCAGATCCATTAAAATTGTATGTCCAAATTAAATTATCTGTTGTTTTTTCGCAAATTATGTATATTTATTGTCATGTGTAATAAATAAATAAATAAATAAATAAATAGTTAAATAAATAAATAAATAAATAAATAAATATATAAATAAATAAATAAATAAATTAATAAATAAATAAATAAATAAATAAATAAATAAATAAATAAATAAATAAATAAATAAATAAATAAATAAATAAATAAATAAATAAATAAATAAATAAATAAATAAATAAATAAATAAATAAATAAATAAATAAATAAATAAATAAATAAATAAATAAATAAATAAATAAATAAATAAACAAATAAATAAATAAATAAATAAATAAATAAATAAATAAATTAATTAATTAATTCATTAATTCATTAAAAATATAATATGTAGGATAAAACAAATTTCATTCCCCTATTGAAAAGAGCTGTAATTGCAAAGTGGTAGTAAAATAGCGCAAAATGAATTATGATTAATACACACCTCAAAAAAATTGTGAAACTTTTGTTAAAAAAAATCAGTTGTGCTAAGTAGCGAGAATATCGAAAAAGTCGTCGTAAACCAATAGATGGAATAAAGTAGCTTATTTATATGGGGTGTGAATACTTACCACTATGCACGTGTATCGACATTGAAACAATATCACATTTGATGGTTATCCCCACTGTGTCTCTTTAACTACTTGGAAGAAGATCTGGAGAAGGCAGTACCAATGTCGTCACAGTTGTATATTTCCGGGTTAAGTAGATATAGGTGATGTTGACTAGATTGTAATAGTTACGTGTATAGTAGGTAAGAGTGTCCAAGTCCTCTACGACAAAACTCCATTTGAGAAGCTGTTGTTATCTAACTAAGTTGATGCGCAGACGATTAAGACACCTCCATGAATCCTCTTCCTCCACGCTCCAATTTCAAGAATATGGAGTAGACCAATAATTTTTATTTTATTAATGTGATTAAATGGTAACAATTTTACTCTGTTTTAGCTGAAATTTGCATAAAATACTAGAATTTTGTAACCCACCCTATTGGATTGAAAATTTCAAGCACCTAAATTAAAAAACAGTTAAAGACGACTCTTTTTGGGAGGTCTTATCAAAATTTATGATATCATATGAACACTACACGTAAAGATGAACGTGTTACTATTAAATATTGGAAGATCTACGAAGGTTTCTTTGTAGTCCGTCATGCTTTGGTAAGTTTTTTGGTGGCCACACCGCTGTACTGGATCCAATGGCACACCGAAGTGAGACGACCGGAGCTTGTTTGAAAGATTAGATATTACCGAATATATATCCTTATATCCTCGAATACTAGGTGGAAAAAAATGTGTCATTCGAGGTGAGTAGCACAGCGCGGGGTTTGAACCGGCGTCGTTCCGCACGGAAGTCCAGGGCATTACCGCGCGGCCATGCACCGTACATTTGAATCCTAACACTCAATATTAAATTTTGTAATATTTTTAACCCTTCCTTCCCTGCGATGTGTAACATCGCAGGGAAGGAAGGGTTAAAAATATTACAATATATCTATAAATATAATAAATACTTGGTTTAGATTTTAGGTATTCCTCCGTAAAACATTTACGCATTGAATGAAATAATAATATTAATAATAATTTGCACTTATCGGCCACATCAGGAGATATTTTGTGAACATCGGGAATAAATTCACCAATACAATCAAACGTGTGCCAGTGTGTGACGTAGGTATATTCATTCTAAAAAACCGCTATGGGTGAGAAGCGACGCTATTCACGTCTCACTGTCACTACTTCGGTATATGGGAACGAAAGAAATAGAACCTCAGTTCGCTCGCTTCTGTCGCTCGCGGGCATCCATTTGAGGGGGTCTCTTCGCCCGTTTTGTAAACGACGGCTGATGTTTTTTTATGTGTGTAGCAATTAAATGTCCATTATTATCACTTTTGACTTCAAATTTAATTTATTTAAGCGATTGGCTATGAATATTCTCATTTTTCCGATTTTAACTCGCTCATTTTGACATGTGTATTGATGTGTATTGAATACACAGCATCGGAATGCGCAGATTTTTTTAGCACAGGAAGGGAAAGGTTCGTCAATAATAGTGGGCTTGAATCCCGAGTTAGAGCGCCCTTGAGGAGAATCTTCTCTCTAAACGTTGCTGTACGAATTGGCGTTTTATTCTTATTATCAATATAATATAATTTCATCCCAAATTTAACGCTTTGTCAATTCAAAAAAATCTTAAATATCTTATTAGGTTATCCTCTCAATGTGAAGTCCGTTGAATACACCAACAACCTGTGGATATTCCGTTAAATAGATTTTACTTCAATAAGAAGACGCAGCGTTTGAGACGTCTGCTACGGTAAAGTTCGACAAACTTGTAAGATTAATGACATTATAAATAAGTAATTATACACATTCAATAAATTGTAGGGACTAAACTAAGCTCAGCTATTAATAAGCTGGCATCAGGGAGCTTAGCGCGAGACACACCAACCGGCGAGAATAACGCGCCGGCTGATTCGATTATTCGAAACGTCAAGTGATTTCGTCACGGTAATCTGTCCCATTACACACAATCTGGGATTTTTTGTACCAGCTATTCACCAACTCGTATTTTAAACTGTTTAACTTTTTTTAACTGAATTAATTTCTTTTCCGGAAACACTAGATCTACAGACATATCTTCTAAAATCAATTTAAAATGTCACCACACACACGTGGAATAAATTTCTGGATAATAATAAAAGGACTATTCAAATAATGCCGTATAGAGAGCAAATTCTCTTCAATGGTGTCTGACTCGGGACTTAACCCCACCATTTTTGGACAAATGAAAAACATAGCAAAATAAATATGTGTATATATATTTCTGCGGCCACTAGATAAGGTACTTCTTTGCATCTTCATACGTTTAGAAAAACATATTTAATTAAAAAAACCATAGAAAACATACCAAGGGAAGATGAATAACAATGAATACTTTGTAAATCTTCCAATATGTGATAGTAACACTTAAGATATTGAATAGTATATATGTATTGTGTTCATATAACTATACAATCACAAATTTTGATTAGACCTTCCAAAAAAGCGTTGTCTTCAAGTGACACTAAGAGGAAGACCATTTCTCGGTACAGGACCAGCAACGGTAAAATCGTTATCACAATACCTCGCCCTATTGGATTGATTTGGAACAACCCTCAAAATGTTACTTCTCTTCGAAGGAACATATCTCAGACACTAATTGAAAAGATACAATAGAGACATCCCATTAAGAGATCTGAATAAAAAGATACACAGTTTGAAATCAATACGTTCATGACACTTAAGTCATTGTAGACTTTTTAGAAGAGGACTTCTTCTTCTTCTTCCTAGTGTCATGTCAGGTCCCCTCAACGTTGACTATCACATGAGAGTAAGCATCTTTGTCCCCGGCAGCCCGAAAAAGATCTTCAACGCTCCTTATACCAGTCCAATCACGTTTATTGCGGAGCCAGGAGATTTGCCTCCTGCCAACATCTCTTCGATCCTCTATTTTACCTTGGATGATCAGGTGCAGTAATTTGTATTTTTCATGACCCAAATAGGACACCTTTTGGATTTTAATATTAGTCAGCATCTCTCTATCAACTTTTGAAGAACCCTTGTGCTGCTGCCATATCCGTCCAGGGTATCCGTAGCATTCTCCGGTGTATCCACATTTCGAATGCTTCCAGTCAGTTCACACTACCAACTTTGAGGGTCCATGATTCCACTCCATATAATTACACTGACCAAACCTAGTATTTGACTAACCGTTGTCGAAGTTTCAAGTTTTGATTATCATCGCAGAATACGCTTCTCATTTATTAAAAGCCGCAGAAGCAGAATAATATAACAATATTTATGACTGTTATATAGCAGTCTAGAACTGTATTAAAAATAGACTGGATCATTTCGTGACACCCAAGGTAAATTTTTTAGAAAAGATTTAATATGATAAAATTAATCACTACCATATATCTGTATAGCGATTGAATCGATAGATACTATTGTCTAGAAATTAGCGAATCAGGCAGACCAGAATGAATAGAATTACATAAATATGGATAAACATGTAATTAATATTTTTTTAGTTCACAACCGTGCTTACGGTTAATATTATTATACATTAGTGTGACAGGTGAAATCCAGACCCAGGATAAAATAAATTATCTTGGAAAAATGTTATTCATAGAGAGACGGAGGAGGGAGTGGTGAACGGTTGAGAAGTTATTGAATTAGTTTGAAGCAACTACTTGGCTGATATATGGTAGATATAAATATTGTCATATTAACCGACTTCAGAATGTCTACATTGACTTAATGGTCGCCAACCAAATAATTTTAAAAGTTGTCTCTTCGTATTTAAGTCCCTTAGTGGGATGTCTCGATTGCATCTTTCGAATCTGTATTAAGATTAAGATTTTACCGTTGCTGGCCCTGTGGTGTAGAATGGTCTGACTTTAAGCAACTTTAGGAAGCACATGAAGATAACCCTTTTTGAGAGGCTTTTTTTAAAAATTGATGATCATACGCGAATAAAATACACATAGACTATACCACACCTTAAGCCGAATGTACGACATATCGGAAAATCAACAAAGTTTTTTTTTGTAACACTTCTTCCTTTGGTAAGTTTTCTGCTTTCTTTTTTCAAATATGTTGTTCTAAACATTTGCAGCTCCGGCAACCTAATCTAATAGTCGCAGCCACCACCTTCGTATCCTTACACTCAACTTATATTTATTTTGTATTTTTTTTAACATGTCCATAAAAGTTGTTTAGAATCTCGAGTTATACCGTCCTTGAGACGAGTCTGATATCTAAACCGCGCTGTATAAATTGCCCTTTAATAATTATTGTAGATTGCCATGATGATTGCCAGCCTCCAATAAAATATGGCACGTCGAGAAGAGGATGAAGCATTAGTCACGAGGAGAGAATTATTTATAAATAGGGCCTTATAATATTTAAGGGTCTCAGAAGAAAGGCATTTGACTACATATCTGAGATCTGCTTTTATAATGCCTACCCTAAACTTCAATGTCGAGCATCAAGATCTGCTACTTCATTGATGAATCGGGGCACCGAACCAATAGTGATAGCCAGTCAAATTTTTCGTTTCTTGAAACTATGGAGCGGAATAGTCTGTCTTTAGAAATAATAGAAGTTAATCTGGAAGCTTTCAGATAAAAGTCGAAAATGTTTCTTTACACGAGAAATGATCATGGCGCCCCATGCGGCTAGTCACTGTCTCTAAATGGCGCCGAATAATAAATCCTCATTACCTATCAATCAATCAGTTGTATGCTAAGAGTAGAGCCTGTATTGACTGAGTGGTTTAATATTACAAAAGGGGTGAAGCAAGAATGTTATCCTGATTATTCAATTTCTATAGACTTGTTTGTAAAAGGTCTCCAATAATAATTAATTGGATGGTATAAAAATGTCGAATGCATGTATGCTGATGATATAGTAGTACTAACGGAGAATGAAATTAAGTATATCATATGATGTAACTTCTACATGAAATGTAAATAAAAAGACTAGAACGAATGTCGCAAAATTCAAAGTCATGGTAAAAGAAAAGTCTAATTAAAAGGTTAATTTTCAAACGGGTAAATATTAAGATCTGCCAATTTTACCTCGAAGCTGCGTAGTAGTGCCTACGTTGATAGTGAAATGTCGACGTAAAAAAATAATAAAATGTGCTTAGTACATGCGGTGGAAATGAGTGGACTGAGAAGAATATGAAGTATGTCAGAATAATTAATGTAATTATGAAAGATGTGTGTGAGTTTAAAACTGATAAATTAACGAATGTGAAAATAACGCGTTAAGGAGATTTTTATATATTGATCGAATGGTTGACAAAAGACTGGCTAAATAAATTTACATCGCAAGCAAGGGTAAAAATCATTGTAGAGGATAACTGACAAAAAAAAAGTTTGACAAAATGAAATAAATTTTAAAAGAAGGAAATATAAGGAGTGAGAGATAATGAAGAACTGTGTGAACGGATGTACGAGTATATATACGAGTATATATAGAGACGGTAAAAGAACTATGTCGTGATAGGAGAATTTGGCGTACTATCTTTTATATCTGCCAGAGAAATTGCATGATGATATATTGTATATATCAGAGGTACATGGTCGCGCGGCATCGCACTGGACTTTCATTCGGAAAGTCGTCGGTTCGAAGCACGCGCCGCTACTCCCCTCGAATGACACAGGCATTTTCCCCTTAGTATTCGGGGGTGTAAGTAAACTTATAACTACGGTCATATATTTTTTTTTTTCAAAAATAAAAATAAAACATGCCGATGTGTTCCAATCGTCTCACTTCGGTGTGCCGTCGTATCCAGTACAACGGTGTGCCCGACGAGTTTGCTGGTGGAATGGCGAGGGTATCCTCAAATACGAGGCCCAACAACGATATGTATATATTATGTAACAAAATATTTTATTGGTTCATTTATTTAGTTTAAAAATAATAAAAAACCTATTAACTTACTTACATCTATCATTTTATATCCGAGAACTTACATTTCTATATTTGTTTCATTTCTAAAGAACTTGAATCTATCCTTGACATATAAAATACAAAAACAAGTAAAAGTCTGGAAGCTCTTGTATTCTTTAATGTTTTTTTTTTTGCATTTATAACATAAAAATCTTTACATATGATAAAACTCTTTTACAATAAAAACAAATCTAAATTGCGACTTAAGTCCTTCGAAGACAAAATAAAATCCTAATATATTCGTTGAATTTTTATCGATCCTCAAAGTTAAAATGAAAGAAACATGAATTCATATTTTTTCCCATACGCATTGTTGATTATTTCGACAACGTTTTCTTTAAAAAAAACTTCCTTTAAGAGATATAAATAAATACTCCAAAAATTCTTAAACCATTTAGTCAAAAAGCTTTTTCAAAGGACATAAAGGATCTTTGTTTGAAATTTCCTGGAAATGCCAAGATTCAATTCAATAAAATATAAATATGAAAGAAAACGAAAAATAAGAGTACAAAAAAGATGTAATTACGATTTTTTTTTAACGAAAAATGAGCAGCCTTATTAATGTACAATCATTAAACGGCAAATTTCTCCTTGTAAAAGATTGTCGAAATGAGTGTAAACGTTTTCAAAACAATAAGCTTGTTTTCACATAATTAACCACCATTTGAAATCTGTTAACTTTTTGCCTTGTCATTAAACCTGAAAATTCAAGAAATTTTTCATCCTTTATACGATTTTCAACGAAAGGAACGAGGAAGAAAAACTTCAGAGATGGAAATTTCTTAAGGCGTATGCAGCTGTATTAAAATTTAATTTGAATTTTATTTCCACTGCTGAGATTTTTCCTCTGTGAAAGGATATTTTTCTTATTTTACACCATCGTGCTTCATTTGCTTCATTTACATATTTTAATACACCTACTTACAGTAAAAAATACATTATAATATTCATTATTATCAACTTCAACTGAATTTACTTATTCCTGCCCTATTCCGGAATGCCAAACTGAGAAAATACAACTCGATCATCTTATCTGCAGTAACATATATTGTGTCACAACACTCGAAGACCAAACAAATACTTGAGCTTCTGAAACTGAATACTACGGAAAGTACTTGGCTTAAATCGTTACTGGACCTCGCAGTCAAGAATCTTATCGTCATTCCAGCGTCCAGTCAGTTGGAAAGCAAAGCTATACCGTAGAGTATTTTTTTTAAGTGCGTAAGCCATTGTACACCTGTAAGCTCACAGGTCACACCGCTATACTCGTACTAGATCCCATGGCACACCGAAATGAGATGATCGGAGCACATGGAGAATGGATATGAATAAAGTCACAGATTTCCTTATACCCTCAAATACTAGCGGGAAAAATATGTGTCATTCAAGGGGAATAGCACAGCGTGAGGTTCGAACCGACGACTTTTCGCAAGGTAGTCCAGTGAGTTACCACTTTAAGTACCTCTAATACTTGGCTTAAAACAGGCTGTAGGACCGTGGAAACTAAGCTCTATATAATATACTATTCAACTATCCTGTAATATTAACGACTATGTTCCAGCCTCGGACATATTTGGTGATATTCTTAAAGGTTTTCGTCCACAGCGTTTTTGTTTGTCTGAACCATAAATTCGATCCCACGGCGTGACTCTCGTTGATTGTTTTTGTCTTTTTTTTCTTTGGTTATGTTTCTCTAAATTTTTTCAAGATACCTGTAAATACGTTGATGTTTCGGTGTGCTTTTTTTGTATTGGAATGGATTGATTGTATGCATATTTTTGTTATTTTCTCATAATATATTTTTCTTCCTTTTTGTATGTTAGAACCTTTTAATGCCTGAGCATTGATCTGACTCATGTTTATATTTTATGTGTTTGTCGTTTGGTATGCATGCGCGTACTTTATTTCGATATGTTTTTGTACGAGTACATGATTCATATAAATGTTTATAATTTTTGTGTCAAGGTGTATTTATATTCATGCGTACTCAAAATTCGAATTTGAGTATTACTTTCTAACCTTTTTAATGGTATATAAAATATCATACATTGTAACGAAATAAAATTAAAAATATTAGAAATGTTTAAATTTTATGTTCCCAACAATTAAAACCATATTTTTTTTATTTTAAGTCAATAATGTTACATGTTTCATCACCGATTTCTCTTTCCACTCCCCCATCCCTTCTTTTTCTTTTATTTAACGATATCTCCTTTTTATTTTTATTAGAATATTTTTAATGAATTTCGTACTAATAAATAATGATTTATAATATTTTTTCCGCCCTTGTAACTTTCTTTATTTAGTTTTGTTCAGTTGGTTGGATGAGATTACCACTGATCAATAAATACACCTACCAAATTGTTACACAAAGAAGTGTTAAAAAACAAATATTAAACCGTGCAGCAAATCATCCACTATTCATTTATCAACTTGCAGAGCCGATGTGATGGCTAAATACTCAAGAGATGCTCAGTTTCGAGATATTGAACCAATTGAGTGGCACAGTGGATATATTCTCAGCCCTACTTAGCACTATGAGAAGAATACTCACAAATATTATTTTACGTTAGTAAAAAGTCAGACCCGCATTATGTATCTGGAAAAATCCGTTGAATGCGAAAAAATTTGAGAATGAACTAACTTAACCATTACTTACTACATACCAGCGACAAAAGGCGAAGGTTGTTTTGGATAGGCCATTACTAAGCCAGCAAAGATAATTATGCAAGCCCAACAACCCGGAATAAGAATACTTGATATATCAAGACCGAAACATTTAGGTAACTTGCGACTGAATCATCGGAGGCTACTTGTGGAAGAAAGAGAGCTTTGAGAAAAATTAGCCGGGATGTTCAAGCTCTACATGAGTTTACTCGCTCCTGGATATAAGCTTTCCTCAACTCTTTTTGCTTTTGGTCTACTCCTGTAGTCTTCTCAATATCAGTTCTCAACATTTTTGGAGGTTATTAAGCTATGTTCAGTTAGCTGAACATTCCGGATGCGATATCTTAGACTTACTTCAAGAAAATGGG
Organism: Odontocerum albicorne; assembly: GCA_949825065.1. NCBI lineage: Eukaryota > Metazoa > Arthropoda > Insecta > Trichoptera > Odontoceridae > Odontocerum > Odontocerum albicorne. The sequence goes on from OX463851.1 coordinate 28,206,851, forward strand.
AAGCTCTTTGTGACATACGGAACTTATTGCTCGATTGAATCATCTATGTAAGTCAGTAGTATCCAAGCTTTCTCGTGAGGAGGTCCAGTATATGATATAGATTTCAGTGTCACCTAGGGACCGCCTTCATTTTTTAAGATGGAGTGGGTATTTAAAAATGTTTTGTAAATACACTTTTATTGGATTCAAAGATACAATATGTAAATTCTACGATCTTTCTAAGGTGATAAGTCTAGTCTAAGTAAGTCTTCAACTACTATGACTATCACCAGATTGCGAACTCGTAGTCATATTGAAGTGAAAGTTAATCAAAACTTTCTCTTTAAAATGCTACAAACACGACAATCAAAAGCGTTATTTATTTTGACATACTGCATTTACTCGTATTTTATAAAACAATTTTGGTGTAAAAAAATTACATTAGTTTTCAATTTTTTAATCCATTACTCTCATACACATTTCAATCCATGACGACCTTCATGGACTAGTTGGAAAAATTTGTGTCTTTCAACCCGGGGGGGTTCTGGTTTGATTCCCGTTGATACTCAGATTTTTTATAATAAAAGGTTTATATTTATATCTAGGTTTCATTTAAGACTTGTTTAATATATTTCGGGTTGGTTGTAAGAGACTTCCGAATGGCAATAATCTCGAGAGATTGTACTGTATACTTATACAATGAAAGTTTAATACAACACGACTACAAGCCTGAATTCTTTGCAATTTAACATAGCCTTGATTTACATACATACTCGAACCATCACGCTGATTCCCGACTGGAGTAGACAGAGAGGAAACATCACTAGAATTTCCTGTCTCGAAGCACATATTTCGCCTCTTCCACACCCATACACCTTCTCATACAGCTCCTATAGTTTCCTTCTTTCAAATTATAATTCATTTTATGCAACCACATTTTCCTTAGTCTTCCCCTACCACACCTTTCACTGTATATTTATTTTGTTAGTAGCTTTTAATTCACTCATTCTACGTGACCAAACCATCGCAAAGTGTTCTTATTCATCTTACTCAAAACATCAGTCTTAAGTTTACATCTTCTTTAATAATTTCATTCCATATTCTGTCATAAATTGTCCCCCCATACATATATATATATATATATATATATATATATATATATATATATATATATATATATATATATATATATATATATATATATATATATATATATATATATATATATATATATATATATATATATATTCTTTTAAATATTATATACCTAAGCCTCTCTACAGCATTATAAAACCTTAGTTTTCTTCCATTATTTTGTATTTATATTGTTTTCATTTACATTATGCAATATTGCAACACATTTTGCAACAAAAATATCAATAATTTAGTCAAAAAATATCAACAATTTAATAAAAAAATATCAACAATTTAGTCATCAACAATTAAGTCAAAAAATATCAACACTTTAGTCAAAATATATTCACAACAAAGTTTAGTTTTTCCTCATGTCTACTTTGTACTTAAACTGCGATAGTAAGAACAGAAACAGTATTTTTGTTTATTTTTCTTGCTTTTATCTTACATTGCCCCTTGCAGTCCATTAGCTAATGGTCTTCTACTATTAGTTCGGATCATTTGTCTGTGTGGAGGATCGGTGGCTTCAATAACACCCCACCACGGCTTGTAATGTGATAGACACACTAAAAACCAATTCAATTAACTATTTAACGGACACTCAACTGTCTCGGGAGATTTCGCGAGGTTAAATTGATTGTGATTAGATGTTGGAACCTTAATGAGTAATTATTAGATGTTGGAACCTTGATGAGTAATTATTTTATCGGTTGGAAAGAACTATTGATTAATGTTGTTTTTATTTTCGATTAGTACACAGGGTGATTGGCTATAGAAAAAAAAGTAATACAATATAACATTTCCTAAGTATTTTGTATATCAACTCTCTAGTTAGTTAGTAATAATATACTCGTTAAGTTTTCATTTACTAGTTTAAAATCTAATAATATTTTCCAAAACTAAACAATTAGTTCAAAAAGAATTAAACACTACACATATATATTTCAGCTATATGTTGTAGATATTTCCTCCTATATTAGGTCACTTGTTATTGAATATTATTGTAAAATCGATTAACAATAAATTATATGGATAAACAAAAAAAAGCATATCACAAATACTATACATGTCTTACTAAAAATTAAATTGATGTTAATTATTTTACTGACATCTAACGACCACACAAACTACAAAACTTGTCTAAAAAGAAAAAAATAAACATTAAGTAGAATATATATACGCGCTATCGAGATTGAAATAGGGGCTGAATAAACACAAACATTTGGTTTTCAACAGGTGTTTTGTGATTAAAATATATCAACAATTGTTTTATTAATTTATTCTGAAAATTAAAAAAAAAACAAGGAAGTGACAAAGCTTAGATTCCTTTTTATTGATTTTTTAAATGCAAATGACATTAGTCGATAGTTGCTTTTATCATACTTACTTCCAATACATTAATACGATTTTGTTGTTATAATACCAACTCAAGTAGAATTGAGATTTGAACATAAAAATGTGATACTCGCATGGATGTTTAACAAAAAAAATATGAAATGTTCGATAAACTATGAAATATATATTTCGTTTTTTTTATTTATATATCCTGTAATATAAGCAAAATATATTCAATTTAATTTATAAATTTATATTATTTTATATCATGGGTCAAGTGACCTTTGTAATGCTAAAGAGAGAAAAAAGCAACGACAAATAAAATTCAACATTTAAATGTAAGTAATGTTATATTGTACAATAAACAAAATCTAGTACAAGACAGATCCCAAACATCAACAAAGCAAATTCATACAATTTAATCAATATACGTAAGCCAGTAGTGAAAGTCATATGCAAGTCCATAAATCCCCATATTGATTGCCCAATCTGTGAAGTCCTGTTATGTAATATTTGTACAAAAAAATGTTACAACTGCTTCACAATAGAAAAAAAAAACATTTTGCCGGGTGGGCCTACAAAGAACGTTTAATGTGACAAATTGAATTAGTTCCAGACTATATGGAATATGAGCTAACAATCTTTAATAATGTTATGAGTTCAAACTTTTTTTTTCTATCTGACAAGCTTGTTAGATCACTTCCAACACTTCAAACAACCTTAGTCCTATTCAGTTCTTGGGATTTTCCCGAGCCGACTCCAAACAATTCAGTTTCGTGGTCGTTGGTGCCATATGATGCTTCCTGATTTAATCCATCCAGCGTACTTGGGATTTTTTTCTGGGTTTCTTCATGCGTCATGGGTACCACTGAATTATTTCGGATGTCTATCGAGAATCTGACATTACAGCTACGTGCCTCGTCCATTGCCACTTCATCTTCTTGCACACCTTTATTACATTTTCTATCGTTGTTTTGATGCGAATCTGAAGCATCTGTATGTTTTTTTTTGCTGTGAGCATTCATGTCTCACAGTCATCTTATAATTACTGGAACAATACACTGGCTGTAGACTTACACTTCAAAGATATTGGGATATCATTTTTAAAGATGTAGCTCAAACATCTAATTGAGTTCCATGCTAGTTTAGTCCTCCTTGCTGTTTCCTCTGATGTGCCACCTACAAAGGTTAGCTCAAATACACATACGAATATTCCTGGACAAGTTCCAGTTGTTTCCCATCTATAATTATTGATTTTGGGGTCACAAAGTTGTTCATCATATATTTGATTTTTAATAAATTCATTTTTAAACCAGTTAATTTGCTGACGTCTGCCAATTCCTGCCGTTGGTGTAAACTACAGAAATAAACAATATTCTTAATTAAAAATATTAAAAAAATATAAACGCTACATGTTACAGGGAAATATACAAAAAAAACAAGCAAATTCAATGAGTTCCTTTTTTGTGTAAAACAAGCATGACAATAGTTTCAAGTATTATACAATGTATTACATAATATGTACAATAACTTTCATAATTCCCAGATTTCACGCAAGATGATACATCGAATAAATTAGATATAAGGACTTAGAAGTGGGTTGTAAGGATATATTATTTATAGAATCTAATTCACATCCTATGACTAAATGGATGCGTTTTCTTCTTTAGAGACAGTTGTCATGCTTGAACATGCAATTTGTTTTTATTGTGTACTCAATAAAACCACCCTTATGTATTTTATTGACACGATCGAAACAACGGACAAACGCTTATCTATTTTATTAAAAGGAAATGTCTGACGCATCATATAAAAAATACACCACATGTGATAGAAGAAAAGAAGATAAATAATATAAATATAATAGTACCCTTTGGGTGCAAGGGCATTTAGGGTAGGTATGCGGTAAATATATTAGGGGAGCCCAAAATCCCCGGATGAATTAACAGCTAAAATTTATGACTTTTTAACATACCTTCTTACCTTTTATGGGTATTAAGGTAGCTTGTTTGGATTTTAAATTTGAAAAAAAAATGTAAGTACGTTTGTTTAAGAGAAAATATTGTAATACCTACTTAGTGAAAAAGATAATTGGCAAATATGTATTTTGAAAACATACAACAAAGTTCCAAAAGTTTCTGGTCTGAATAGGTCAGAGTCTAACCATTAGACCGTATTATATTTTATTACACTTTCATTGTACGCAGTACAACCTGGTGGGTGTATTGTCATGTGGCAATCTCTTTCAACCAACCAGAAAGAACACCGGACTAGAATCCTTTTTTTTTAAATCTGGATTCCAGCGGAATTTGAACCCGTAACCGTTAGTGCTGACAGTCCGAATATAGACGTTTTATAGTCTTGAAATAAATATCCAGCAGTAAAACGGTTAAGGGTGGAAGACAGGCGTCTTACCAACTAGGTCTCGGATGTCGTCATACCAATCAGGCCACGACCATGTATGGACAAAATCACGTCGTTAGTATGAAAACTAGAGCCGATAGTTGACGTGTTGTTTCGTTAGATTCTGAAATGTTAAAATTTTTATTTAGCATGGTTATTAAGTTTCTTTCAAAATAAGAGGTAAGCCCGACAGAAATTAAATGACTTCAGCATTTAAACTTCGTTTGATTTCTGAAGCGCTTTCACTTTCTTTCGAAAGTACATTGATAATTGCGCAATATTCAATTTTTAACATTTCCTAATATAACGAAAAACACGTTTTCTATCGACCCTAATGGACATACTGCTGGGGGCGGCGGTACCAAATTTTGAATATAATATTGTCTAACTATGCGATGGACGTGGCCGTGGCGTGTTTTCTGTACACATTCTTACTTTTTACACTGTTTTCAATCAAATCAATGAAAATTTAACTTCAGAAATTCACACAATAATAAAAAAATGCTCTCTCAATTGCCACAATGTAGAACTGCCGTAATTATTTTTTTTTCATAAATAAACAGAGCACTTAATGAACAATTGCGCTATGTCAAAAGTGGCAAAAATGACAGAACATAAAACTATGTTGGTGACTACCTTGATGTACAGAAGTAGAGCTTGGATTTGACAGAAGGATACAACTAAAATTGATGCTGTGGAGACGTGTACATTTTTTTTGAAGTGTCAATGTATGAAAGAAAGCGGAATGAGGATATGAGCCTGGATAAAATGTATCCATACAATGGACGTTTTAAGTAAGATGAAGAACGGAGCGTTAAGATGGTATGTATATGTGGAGATAATGAATGACGAAAGAATGAATAAGCGAGTATACAAGCTAGAAATGCAAGATGTGCTTGGAAGAAGTAGATCGAGGAAAACGTGACTAGATCAAATAAACTAAATAATGAAATAAAGTTACTTAAGAAGTATGAATATTATAACATTGTGCATGACGAGATATATGAATGTGAAGGAGGCAATAGTATGTGTTGTTTTATAGAAATGGTTAGAGATATGTTATCTCTTCCTAACCCACAAGGAACCCGGCGGGATGATATGTGTGTTGTTGTTCCATTTAGGCCTCGGCCACACAGGAAGGAGCCTCGCTTGATGCTTAGAGCTATGTTGCGAGTTAGGCGACATATATTAGCGAACCAACGTACCGCATACTATCGCAGTTGCCACACTGCACGCTTCGCGCCACGTTGCATGACGATTAGTCATCGAGTGAATCTCCTAGCTAACATACGTGTTGGTTAATTTACAAGATGGCGGAAGTTTTAATGACAGCTGTGTATAAAAGGGACCCTTTGTGGAACCCATCGAGCAAATTATAGAAAAATGTACCTGTAATAAAATCACTTTGGAATGAAGTTGCACGGAAAAATAAATAAAGATGGTAAGTTGTAATGAAATTGGTTAGTTTTGAGAGTGACATCGTGTGTTGACTCAACCGCTCCCAACTGTCAAATGAATTTGTGCGTAGCACTTTGGTGTGGCCATGCATGAAGTCACCTAGTATATGAGTCACGTAAAATCTAGCTTAGCACCTAACGAAGCATTTTGGTGTGGCGACGGCCTTAATGTTGTTGAAAATGACGACGTCGTTTTCATTTAAATTATAAAGAGTAACGCAAAAAGCATAATTAAAATTGAAAATCATTTTCTAATTACTTTCTTAAAATTATTAAGCTGTACAATTTTAGCCTTCCGAACGATTTTTCTCCATAACTATCGGGCACCCACTACTCACAGTCTCCTAAGATCCTGCTGCACCTTATGTAAAAGCCTCTGTCGCATTCTGCCAAGTGCCCTTCTTCGATGTTGATAGACTAATATACTTGCATATTTGTTGACCGTATCAAGAGAGATCTTCTGCTTACATGCCCTATCCGTGCTAACCTTCACTACATTATATCACTAGCAAAATCTGATTGTCTAGTTAATTGTCAATTCCTTCACTAGGTCTCAGTTTAATCATAAAATATTAAATTTTATTTCTTATTCTTCTTCAGCCGTTCTGGATCCATCCCTGGATATAGGCCTCCCCTTCGGTCTTCCACAACTCCCTATCTCGGGCACACTGCATCCACTTCACCCCTGCGGGGTGAAGTGGATGCAGTGTGATTCACCTTTATGCCCGTCTTATATCGCCCGACCATCTAGTCTGTGGTTACCCCACACGTCTCCTGCCCGTTCTAGGCTGCCATTCCAGGACCTTTTTTGTCCATCGAGAATCACAGCATCTGGCAATATGTCCTGCCCAGCTCCATTTTAAGGCAGCTGCTCTCTCAACTACGTCCGTGACTTTGGTTCTCTCTCTTATCCATTTGTTGGTCTTTCTATCTCGCAGTGAAACTCCCAGCATCCTCCTCTCCATGGCTCTCTGTGTCACTAATAGTTTTTGCGTTATTCGCTTTGTTAGGAGAGAGGTTTCGATTCCATATGTGAGGATCGGTAATATGCACGAATCAAAGACTCTCTTTTTCAAATGATTGGGGTATTTTGGAGATTTCAGGACGTAAGAGAGTTTACCAAACGCCGCCCAGGCAAGACCACGTCATAGCTCTATCTCGGCCTCTTGATTCTCTTTTCCCAGCTTTGCTAGGTACAGATAACTTACAACTCTCTATAATTTTATTTCAAGTTAAAAAATGACTAAAACATATTTTAATAATATTTTTAAAACGTAAAATAAACTGATTGAAAAAAAATAAACGGCGAAAATGTTAAGGAATAAACATTGATCATGTTAATTTGTTTTATCAAACACTATTTATTCCACTTTATATAACTATATAGCCTTACCAGTTTCAAGGTTTTCACCTCATCGTCAGAGAAGCACCAACAAGACTGAATTATGTTCGAACTGGTACCGACATACACGCTTCTAACGGTAAAAAATCGGTTTGGAGATTGTGGGTGGAGAGAGACTTGACAACTTCTGCCAGATGTTCATCCTGATGCACTGACTTGGATATTTTTAGGACCTCTAATCTATCCATTTTTTCCGTTACTACTGATACTGATATGCAACCTCCACAGTGTATTAATGCCTTAACTCTAAATAATATACTATAATTGATATTTTTTTCCCATTTCAATAGTTTTTAATTGCAAACCTTATTTGTACTTGTTGAACACGAAACGCAATAACATCGAAAAAAATAAACGCAGTTGAATCATATTCGATTCAATGGTAATGAGCGGTTTTGTTTTCGTACCGTTCGAGTTCAAATCAAGCGACATAAATAAATCCCTGGGAGGGGTGCCAACAGACCCAACATTTTAAGGGACTAAGGGAGTAAAAAAACTCACCCCTAAACTGCAACAGAAAAAAATGCATCGGTACGGTGCAATATTTTAATATTAACTGTATTATTTGGCTGGGGGTTGCAATAAAGGTTTGTGCATTTGTTTTTTTTTTGTGTTTTGTTATTATAAAGGGGGCTTGAAGTTACGTATACTTTTGTATTGTGTCGAAATAATATTAGTGTATAAATATTTTATTAAAAAGTAATATATTTTTATTTAAATAATTGTCAATGTCTTTTGGATCTTATATTAAAATATTTATTATTTAATTCAGAATATAAATCCAGAAGATATAATTATTTTCATGTTATATAATTTTTGTTTGTTGATAATCTGGCATTATTATGATAAATCCTTTTCTACAAACATAATTGTATTTTTAATTACATTTTTATTTTCACAAATGTAGAAAAATATTATATTTTGAATTAATCAAGACTAAAATGAAAAGTTCAATTGTATTTTTTAATCAGTACTAGAAGTTTACAATAACCAAGATAAACGTGGCAGGACCAAATAAATCAATTTCGGAAATAAGGAAAAGTTAAAAGCCTTTAAGAGTTCACGCATTGCATAGAGGTTTGTGTAAAAAAATATGGAAAAACATTGTATGGCAGAATAAAGAATGCCGACCTCAGTAAAGAAAGCAGATTGAAAGGAAATGCAGTGCTAAAGATGAATAAAAAAACATTGATATGATTCAGCCGATAAAGTAGAAGTTTAATTTACAAGAAGTCGGGCAAGATCTAAAAAAACGTGGCACGGCAAAATTAATCAATCTCTATGATGGAAGAGTGAAATGAGACGTGGCAGAAGCGAAAAAATTATGCCAGAATAGAATGATATCGATATATGTTCTCTTTGCCTACCCCAATAGGTACATGTCACGATGGTGATGATGATAAATATTAACTAGAAATATCAACTGAAAAGTCATACTTAAAAAAATATGAGAACCATGAAATTATGAAGTATTTGAGGTCGAATACTATTGTTTCCAACGACCCAAATACTTAAACGTTTTTTTTTTCTTTTAATTTACAAATCTCTGTGTTGAAAATATTACTTTTTTCGTCAAAATAATTAAAAAATACTATAAAAAAAATTTTAACCGATAGATTTGACTGACTTAAGAAAATTACTGAAATAAAAGAATATTGCCTAAATCTGGAATCGAACATTTACATCTTCAGTTTAACTATCATCTAACTAAATTATTTCAGTTGCGCAAGTAATGTCGTTTTTGCGAATTTTAATATAACGTTAGATATTACTTATTCCTATATAACGTAACAAGTAAAATGTGTTGCTGACACTAACAAGTCAATACAAATACATATGTTTATTTTTTTGTAAATACGAGCAATAACATTAATCTTGACATGTATAAAGGATGTATATACATATATATTCAATACATTGATATCTGTACACCCAAATTCTCGAGCAAAAAATAAAAGCAAAAAAATATCCGAAAGTCTTTCTTTTACACAACGTATCGTGTCTCCTTGTATAAAAGTTTTTTATACCCTCTTAAAAGTTGCCCCAAACACACCCCAAAACACAAGACTGCACTCGTGGATATTAGACTAATATGAGGAACTACCCTCCCCACTTTGACAAGAAAACTGTTTCCTTGTACAGAATTTTAAAAACTTTCATCATATTCGGCGTTTTAGAGCTGAAAATTTGAATATAGTTAATCCCTATACTGTATATTTTTCCCAAACTAAAATATATTTTTGTAATGCACTCTCATCGTATAAATTACAATATGACATACTACTAACCAGCTAATATATAAGGTTGTTGAAAGATAAGTGATAATATGCGATATGATTTGTTTTGTATTTGGTCACCACTGTGAATCGAACTTGATACTTCCAAGTGGAATGAAAGTATTCTACTACTTGACTACTGACGTTAAATATACAGTTTGACACATAGTTCCTGTTTATACTATGTTATATTATCACCATTACCAATTATTTGGGATAAATATGGGAAAGAAATTAAGTACGAACATAAGTAAAATAATCATTTATTTATTGACGTAATGTGAGGTCGATTTCAATAATTTAAATAGTCAGAATATAGCAATTAAAATTCCGAATTTAGAACGCGCATGAATACAAAATCGACAGATTTACCAAAAGTATAAACATTGAAATATTATTAATATGATCAATATATAAAAAAACTATCTGAATGAATATACTACCTACCATTATTTGTTTATTTATTCGCATGACACCTTTAACACATCCAAATTGATAATTACGATATATTCAAGAGCATGGCTTAATATTTTGCGATATATTGGAGACAATATTGACTCGACCTCATTTATCAAGCTTTTAGAGTTGAATCATTTGAGTCCTCATGGCTCGTCAGGTAACCACACTAGCACACATCTAGTGCTTGAGTATTAATTGGTCATTGCCAGTTGCCACACTTTGATTTACCTTATGGCGAGCAACACACCCTAGTTACTCTTAAATGTTTTGTTTTCTTTATGATTTGACTTTTATTTTCTCTGTCTCCCCATTCTAGAATTTTCTCTTCTTTACATTCTCGCCTATTGACATCTGGAGAAGAATTGAGTACAGATTTGTTTTAGTACGTGGAGATCTCAATCCATAGTATGAAGCAACTACTCTAGAATATGAAAAAGAACTACCCACGTTAGCTGTTTATCCTCTCTTGACATGACCTTTATTTTATCCTGGTACACGTTTTTCTCTTCTGACACGTCCATGCAACTCATCGTACATAATCTATTATAAAATATTTTCGTCCTTCTCTCATTCAATTTATTTGGTTGTCTCACGCTTTTCTAAGTCTTTCCAAACTTTCTATATTACGTACTACTTGTATATTTTTTTTCCTAAATCTTTCATCCTTCTACGTAATCATACCATCACAATATATTTTTCTTCATCTTAAGCACGACACCTTTCAATCTGAATTATTTTATTATGTCCTCATTCTTTATTCTGTAATATATTGTTTTTCTAAAGAGTTAACGCAAGCCTCTCATTTCTACCGCATTTTTATCTTACCTTCCTATTTTTTTTTCACTGTCTATATTTCGCTTACATATTCTAATGGTAGGACCAAAATGTTATTTTAAGCAAGCAGGTTTGCTTATCTTGAAATGCTTCCACCGTTCATTATATCACCTACTTTTCTTTCAATATCGCATCCGCGCGGAAGTCCGACGTCAACATGATTCCAAGATACTAATTTTCTCGGCTTGCTCTAAGTTTCGTTTTTTAGAAATATAAATTTCCTTTCTTCATCTTAAACTCTGCATCTTATTTCGATTTTTTAAAAACTTTTCTGAACTCTTATAAAGCCGTAGCTACTTGTATATCAAATATTTTTGAGAATATTCTTACAAACACGTTTTATATCAACTTTCCAAGTAAAATACCGCACTGAACACAACAATACTGCCCCCTCACATTAATTGACAGTTAAATGTCATAACTATAAAAAACTATTACTTATTCAACACTTAATCAGGACGTGGATTAAAAGAAAGGATTCCAGTTTTGTAATTGAATTATTACAGCGCGAACCTCATTTTATTTACAAAAGTGGAAATAGTGCGACATCTGTGATTACAAATCAGAACTCTCAAAATTATTATTAATGTGCTGTTTGAGCGACATGAATTTTAAGATTACATTTTTTTCCTGTGTTGATCTGGGTAAATTATATAAACAATTATCGGTCCTAATTTACAATAATAAGCGTTTTCCCTTTTGTCTGTTAAAGATCCCTCATTTTGACAACATAATTGGTGCCCGCTCAACATGTTTGCGGTTTCAATTTCCCGTTAGCACACTCAATTTTAAAACGAATGTGAAATTTTAACGATTGACGTAAATTGCTTATTTTGTATTTTTTTGTCAGTTTCAAACAACTTCCTCTTGGGTTTTCAAAAAATAATACTGTGTACGAGTATAAAATAAATGTTTGTCAAAAATACTTTTTTTTGTCTTTGTCCTATAACAGACTCAACATTACTTTTAATACCTGTAAATAAAATATTGAACAATTTTTGTTCTTTTACTAATTATGTTACAATCTGTGGCAAGTGTTTCTACTTATCCCGAGGTTCCCTTCAAGTGCAGAGAGAAGGTAAAAACACGTGTCAAATAAGTAATTCATGTATAAAATAGGTTGATTTTTCAATCGTAATTATGGCAAATTTTTAGCTTTAATCTTACCCCTTCACCCCATTATATTTTTGCGAACCTTTTGGTTCAATCCTCTGTTGATATTTTGTGGTACTGTCGATAATTACTTAAGGGATCTTCATACAGCCTTATATTGGCATATCTTCGGACCAATTGGTTACTTCGATCTAGTGGCATCAAAAGATACGTTTGCTGCATTTGAAGCTCTCGGCCAATGTACTGACAACTTGCTGGGTGGTTTTAACTCCAAGTCTTAAACATTATGTTCATTTACAGAGCTGCTAATTTACTTTGATATGTAACCACCGGTGAAAGAATAATTTCAGGATATTGTCTTTCTCGTCACTAAGTTGCATCGAGCTAAAACAAGAGAAAATCTCGATATTGTAGTGAAAATGGGATCTCGATTAGAGGGATGCTACATGAGCTCAGACCTTTTGATAGCTTATCTCTTAAATATAATATATTTCCTTTTCCGTTTTCCATCTCACAAGGTTCATTACCTATTCTGAGACGACTGACTTACTCCAACGAAATTCCCATATGGACGCACATAAGGACTACTTTAAATGCATGTGTATTTTTATGATATACTCGTAATATATACATACTATGTTGTTATCAGTAAACCTTTATTTATTATTATTATCATTGTTATATAAGGCAAGGGAGTGCTTTTGTATATTATTTTAAAAATTAACAGTGTAAATAAATTTAAGAAAAAATGTAATATAACCGGACTTTGACATATAAGAAGATGTGAAGATGTCCATGTGATATATGAGATGTACGAGTAGGTCTATATATAAGGAAAGATATTGACCCCCATCCACCCTTACATCCGGCCAGTAAATCTTCTCGGGCCATTCAAAGAACGAAAATATTTGTGCAATGCACACCCACCCTTCGGTTTATTTATCACATCTTGGGAACATTATTTCGCACTTATCTTCATATTTTCATTACACAGAATGCGTTTTCCATTATTTGGGGGCGAAGTGCTTGTAAATAAGATTGGAGGAAATTTTGGGGTAAATAGAAAAGGTTTTTGATAAAATCCTAATTTTAATATTATAGATCTTCATTTCGGAGTTCGGCAGTCATCATGGTTATGTGGATTTTTGAAGCAGCTATATTATTTCGAACACTCCATAATCGTACCTCTCTTGTAAGTTCCTCAACTTGCATTTCCAAGTTGAGAAGCTTCCAGACTGCTTCTGTATCCCGAAATACTCCTATACAGTTTAAAATATTATATTTAACACAAATATTTATTTGGCATAGCCGCGCGGTAACGCACTGCACTTCGGTGCAGAAGGTCGCCGGTTCGAACCTCACGCTTTGCTACTCCCCTTCAAATGACTCACATTTTTTCACCTATTATTCGGAGGTATAGGATACCTGTGCCTTCGGTCATATCAATTATTAAAAAAAAAATGTATTCAATGGACCACTTCAAAATAACACAACTCGAACCGGACAGTATCAAAATCTACTTGATGATAGTCCGCTACAGTATTTTAATACCATTTTTAATGCATGGGCGTGAAACGTGGACGTGGAAAAAACTGAAGAGCTGAATAAATGCTGTAGATGCGTACATTTAAACAAATAAATGGGATATCAATGTATGACAGAATACGAATTTTTTTATGAATGTGAAATTAAGACTGACGAGTTGAGAAATATGAAGAACACTCTGAGATGATTTGTGCACGTGGAACGAATGAATGCAAACTAAAAAACATATACATTGCAAACGATAGGGGGAGGCGTGGTAGAGGAAACCCAAATAATGTATGGTTGGATCAAGTATAGGATATTTTGATAGAAGGAAAAGTAAGAAGTTAAATATATCATAAGAGATATGTGAGACGTCGTATGGATATAGAAGAGGCGAAGAATGTGAGTTGAGATAAGGAAGTCTGGAACTCTGTCCTCTCGTCCACAGGGAACGGCCTGATGATATGTATGTATCAAACTTCAAGTAGGAGTCAGATATACCTATGGGTTTTTTGAAGAAAAGTAGCGTTGAATGTGATTATGGAACTATAACAAAACACATACCGTTTTTTTTTCGAACGTCAAGACTACATGTTTGAGACAAGGCCTGTTTGATGCGAACTCTGTTGTCTCCTATAGGAAACACGTGACATAATAAAAAATGGATGATTCGAACATGGAAATGAATTATGAATGACTTATGAATTATAATATTTTAGCAGAAAAGGTTTAATATACCCTTAAATAATTAATGCATCCCTTTTTCACAATCGGTTAACTGTTGTTCCTTTTTGAGGATACAGCCGTTATAAAAGGAAAACGAATAACCTTTGGTTCAGTTTTGATTATTTTATGTTAAGTAATAAAATTTAGACAATCTCTATATTTAAAATTTTAATTCAATATCATATTTTCGCCAAAATATGTATAAATTTATATACTCGTACATAAAGTACTTTATTTTAGCATTAAAACAATTTATTTAATTATTTATACTCGTACACGACAAGAATTTTTAGAAATGCCTACACAGTTTATGAAAAGATTTATAATTTATGTAGATTATGGACATATAATGTTTGTTGCCTTTTATTTCTCGTGTCCCTAGTAAACTAGGCTTTAGGCTGTATCTTACTGAGGACATATAACATGGTATAAGTTGATTATTTTTCCGATTGTTGATTATACAATACCCCGTTGCAAACTCTTATCAACTTGATAAACAGGAGACTCGATTACATGTCCTTATCACGCGAATCAATCTCCACATACTTCATAATTACAGACTGAAGACAGAACAAATAGTCCAGCCCACAATGTCCTGCACACAATATTAAAAACTCACCACAACTCAAAATAGTTCACACAAACCTTTGCTATAAGTCATATCTACTGCAAGTCCAAGCGCTCAAACTCCGGTCGCAATAACAACTACGCTCAAATCCACTGCCTGAATTTTTTGTAGTATTTTGTCTGATGAATGATAAATTTAACTTGTTGTTAGGCAATCTCTCGCAGACGAGTATGATTATTAGTCCCTTACGTGTTCTGAGGTGGCACAAAAGTATTTTTTTCTTCCGAAGACCCTCCCGCAGTGTGAATACAACAAACACCGAGGTGCCGCGTAGAGCAGGTGTAGAATAATAACTCTTAAATATCATAAACTTTTGAAATATTGCATATCTTGGTCATGTATTAAGAGGAAAAATTACAACTTCCTAAAATTTAATATTCGGTTAAGGGCGCCTGTCTTATTACGCAATATTTGCGAAAGGACGTGTATCCAGACAAACCGTTGAAGGGGTCAAAATATCGAATAATTTTAGTAAGAGAAACAGATATCTAAAGTGAAATTTCGGCAACCGACGTTAAATAAATTGTTTTGTAGGTGAAACCAATCGACTGAAATAAAACTACAGTATTCCGCATTTTCTTCCCAAGTTTGTAAATTCATACAAATTTTAAAAAATCCGTTGTCATATTGTGAAATTATAAACATCAATATACGAGTATGATGACTTAAGTATATGGCTGCTAAACAAATTTTAATTGCATATAAGAATAATAATATGTTCATTTTTTTAGAACACAAGTTTATATTTATTTAAATCCAGTTGTATATAACCCGTGAAAAATCGCGACATTTGAATTGGTGGCTTTCTCTGAGCATCTGCTGCGCGACTTGTATTGGCTTGCTTTGCTGTTGTCTTCGATATTTACATTTATATTCATTGCGCTGTGCTCTTCTTTCGTTTAAATTCGTTCGTTTTTATTTATTTATACCGTAACTATGACAATAATTTATTTATTTGAAGAGGACAATATTAACAAAACCTAATGACATTTATGGTCAAAATTTAAAAATTAAACCGTAACTATGACAACACAAATTCTTACTAACGGACGTCAGTACAACCGATTTTATATTAAATGATTATCAACAGAATTAGAGGTAAGTTATATTAAATAGGTGTTGAATAAATAAAAGCTTATTTATTTTTACATCCCTCTGTCCAAGCATTGCTTAAGCTTAGTAAAATGTTCCTCACAAAATGTTATACATCAAATATATAGATGGCGTTAATCTAGAAAATTTTCACAAAAATAAATAAATATTACATTTTTAAGCAAACAAATCAATATTATTTTATTGCTTTTGACAGAAAGTTTAATTTGATATTTATAAATGTATCGAGAAGTAAAATGTTCAAATAAGAGTTTGGAAAACCAGAGACATCTATTAAAATGTTATAAAACTTTTTTATGTCTTGTGCCGAGTAGACTGAACCTTAATCTCTATACATCAATTGACACAAATTACTTGATTGAATTATGAGATATTTGTTAAGGTATCTTTTTGTTCATCAATTAAGGTATAAATACGGGGCTTTCCTTTGCTAATAAGTGTGATTGAAAAAAAACGAGTACCATTTGATAAAATGTATTTCTCTTCTCAATATTTAATGTTGCAATCCATATACGGTACATACATTAGTTTAACCAATAAATTAAATGAATAAACATTGGTTAAACTAAGATACAACTTACAAGCTAGAATATAGTTTTAAATTTAGCAACACACATAAAATTTCATGCAGTCAAATTTAGCTGAAAAACTATTGTTAACTTTTAACTAGTAAACATGCTCTAAAACGGTCCTTATATGGAATAGAATAATTTAATATTTGGCTTTGTTGTATTTTATCAGTGCTCCCTCTTCATTAGATTTTTTCATAACTTTCAGGCAATAGGGAAGAATTGTGTCTTGGTGATATTGTGAAGTACGGTTGAGGGTCATAGGAAAAATATAAAATTTTCTAGTAGTCAACTTGAGGACATATCCAATATCGCATTTTAAAGACCTTTAAACAGTTTGTCACTTGCACCTACAACCATCCCTCCTTTGCAATACATAATTAAAATGCTTAACTTTCGGTTTTGGAAGATCATCTTGGATGATAATGTATTTTGCAACAAACCACTCTGGTTTACATCACACTTTCTTCTACGCAATTGTATCTATGTGTATCATGTCATTGAAGTCCATGTTCACTGTTATGCCTGATTTTATTGATAATATGGGTATACTTCGGAAAGCCTAGGATGAACCGTGCGACGTTTGTCACAAAGGGATGGGGTAAAATCGTTTTTTTTTACAAATCGAATAGTTTTTTTATAAATTGAGCAATTGTTTTTCTTTAAACTGACGTTTTAATTCCTAAATTTCATTATACTGACTTTCTAATGTATTGTATGATTTGTATGTATCTTTAAATAGGCCAAGATCCACTATGAATTAATACTAATTACGAACATTTAATTAAAACCGATTTTCGAAATTCCAATTATCTAATACCCCATCCCTAGCCAATGCAGACTAACGTAGTGACTTTTGACAAACGTCACCAAATATTATTTGATTTTAACAAACTGCCACATTTTAGCTAATTTGTGACAAGATGTATTATTTGTCATTATTGTTAATTTTATGTAATGTATTTACCTAAATAACTTGCTATTTATTAGAATCGAGGCTTATATTAAAGTTGATAAAATAATTAAAATTACTGAACATCGTTACAAGGTTGTATTGGGGCAAATTTGTGAGCTGTCATACGGTTCATCCTAGATTTTCCGAACTATAGTATGTTCAGTTTGTTTTGTTCTAGTGTTCACAGTTGAAAGGATTAAAACATATTTAATAACATTTGTTAATGGCGTGCATAAATAAAATATGCAATGTATTGGGTGTACAAATAAGTCACCGCCGTTTGACAAAAGTTGGCGCCACCAGTAAGTTATGGTTAAAATTGTCAGATGTAAAATGTCATTATCGTAAGGTTGGACATCTGTCAACAACATGACCTTGAAATATTAGTGAATTTTTATCAGTATAACATATTTTTTTGTGTTCGAAAATGTCAAGTTTTGAGCCGAATAAGCGTCATTTGCGGGAACTTTTGATTTACTTCTTCAATTTGAAGAAATCTGCAGCTGAGGCGCATCGATTGCTTGTAGAAGCATATGGTGAGGCTGCCTTAAGTGAGAGAAGTTGTCGTGAGTGGTTTCAAAAGTTTAAGAACGGTGAATTTGACATCGAAGACAAAGAACGTAGCGGAAGGCCGAAAGTGTACGAAGACGCGGAATTGGAAGTATTATTGGATCAAGATTCGTGCCAAACGCAAGAAGAACTTGCACTTACATTAGGAGTGACTCAACAAGCAATTTCACATAGGTTGAAATCATTGGGAATGATTCAAAAACAAGGAAATTGGGTTCCATATGAACTGACACCGAGAAACGTTGAACGCCGATTTTCCACATGTGAAATGCTGCTTGCCAGGCATAAACGAAAGGGTTTTCTGCACCGTATAGTCACTGGTGATGAAAAATGGATCCACTATGATAATCCAAAAAGGAAGAAATCATGGGGAACCCCTGGCCATGCTTCAACATCTACAGCTAAGCCAAATATTCATGGAAAAAAACTCTTGTTGTGTATTTGGTGGGATCAGCTTGGTGTCGTGTATTATGAGTTGCTCAAACCGAACGAAACCATTGCTGGGGCTGTCTACCGAGCACAATTGATGAGATTGAGTCGAGCACTCGAGGAAAAGCGCGCCCACTGCTACTCCAGACACGACAAAATTATTCTCCTGCATGATAATGCTCGTCCACATGTTGCGGCGCCGGTCAAAACCTATTTGGAAACACTCAATTGGGAAGTTTTACCCCACCCGCCGTATTCACCAGACATTGCGCCTTCTGATTTCCACTTGTTTCGATCGATGACGCATGGCCTGTCTGAGCAGCACTTCACATCATATGAAGATACCAAAAATTGGGTCGATTCGTGGATAGCCTCAAAAGATTAATCATTTTTCCGACGCGGTATCCGTATGCTGCCAGAAAGATGGGAAAAAGTAGTGGCAAGCGATGGGCAATACTTCGAATAAAACATGAGGTTCCGTTCTTTCACAATAAATGCCCAATTTTTGATAAAAAACGGCGGAAACTTATTTGTACACCTAATAAATGCTTCGAAAAACCATTTTTTTGTTGATTTTTAATTTTCTAAGCTGTAGCATTGAACAGTTCTGGTTATCAATACATTTTAAATATGAACTGCAGTGAATGTATTCTTCCATGAAGCATTTATCTAAATCATTCTTGTATATATTTTTATACAAGAATGATTTAGATAGTTTTGGAAGTCCCTTTTGGCTTGACGCCTTGAGGCAAATGCCTAGGTTTGCCTATTATCAAATGACGCTCTGGGTATATCAGTAATTACTGAATTTTAAAATACTAGACTTTTTTCATTTGTTAACTGCTTTTCACTATGGATCTTCAACTAAAAAATGTCAACATGAGAAGTTGAGGATTAAAAGAACTTTATTTATTGAGGCGTTAAAACGACTTGAGTTAATGTTGTGTGTTATAATTTTCAATCCTTGAAGACAGGATTATGTGTTCTTGATGTGTCTTTTAGAAAGGTTAATTCAGTTTGATTTGTGTGAAATCTCTGGTTAAGGTGGACCGTTCCAACAGATGGCATAAGGTGTAGACTTGATTTCCTTCGAAGACATGGAGAAATGCAGAAAGCATCTTGAGTAAACACTTTTTGAAGCATGCTATATGAAAAACAAATTTCCCTTATACCAATTCTGGACAAATGAAAACCTGTAACAAGTATTTTTATGCTGTCTACAAGCAATCATGTAAAAATACCAAATTTTATTACGTAAAAGTTAAAAAATATACATAGCTACGTGTTATTCCGTCTGTATGTGTTTTGGTAAGTAGAGAGTAAAGAGTGTCAGATTTTCATTTTGCGGCATATACCGTTCGCCTTTTCTTCATCCATATCCCTTATCATACAACTCCCATGATTTTGTTTAATTTTTAGATTTCCTTCATTCAAAATACCATTCACTTGATCCAACAGCAATTTCCTTTACCATGCCTTCCACTCAACATTTGCACTGTATAATATTTGTTTGTTAGTTTTTCTTTATTTATTCATTCTACATGCACAAACCAAATCAAAGTGATCTTACTTCATATGTCAGCCTTATGTTTACATTCATCCTAAATCGCTTCATTCCGTACTGTGTTATACACTGTCATTTGACATATTTTTATCAATGCGCATTTTTCTACTTTTTGTCAATCTTTTCTTTTTTTAATTCTGTTTGTTTAATGACGTTAAATTTTTTTATTGTCTTGTTAACGTGATTGTCAACATGTTTTTTTTAACACAGATAATAATAAAAGCATTTGTTGAAGTAGTCATCTATTAGAATTATATTAAAAGATTAAGTAATGTGGTATAAAAGGTGCAGAACTTAGATAGATACGAAAAACTTCACATTTATTTTTAGAGATGGCATTAAAAATTTAGACCAGTTTGTTTTTTTAATTCAAACTAATTTTCGGAATGATATCTAATCGACACTTCATTTTGGTAAGTACAAAGACTTGAATAGATTTTTTTGTTGATTGGATCATACCTAAAAGACGTTATAAAAAATGGTATTATAATACATACGAATAATTAATAAAATATTCTCAGGTGATTACATTTTCTTCTTTTCCTTCTTTCCTTTACCATCCAGTTAGTCATTCAGAAGACTTGATAAAAAAAAAACAAGGGAATATTCTGTGAGTTTCCCAACGGTAGCCCACAATTGAATGACAAAGGAATAATGTGATGTTAAAAAAAGTCTAAGATAAAAATACTGTTGATGTTCAGAATATTTTAAATAGATGGCGCTTTAAACAAAACAATATTAGGTACGTATCCACACGTGTGTTGTAAATTTGTTCGTTTCTACAGATTTTTTTCTTTCTCTCTCTTTCTTGGAAAAAATGACCGAGGTAGAAAGAGAAAAAAATACATATTAACCATTCTAATAAGCGCACTCCTAACCCCACTGTGGGGTTACGTCTTCATAGTAAGTTAAAACGTTTATTTTCTTGATTTTGTTCGTAGAGTTTATTTTTAATTTTAGAAGTTGTTCATCAATTAACCGCTAACCAAAGGTAGTGGTCCTTCAAAAAATGATTATGCACCCTGATTGAAAATATCTTCTTACGTTGTTATTACATATCATCACACACTTTTCTTGTCGGGGTAGGCACAGAAGATAGAGCGCAAGACTTTCCTATCGCGAAACACATCTTTCGCCTATTCCACATCCATGCACCACCTCATACAATTCTTACGGTATATCTTTCCTTCTCACTGGTTCCATCCCAGCTCACTGTCTGCGAAGACTGATGGGGTCAGCTCTCCTCGTCCTCAGGTTGTATGCTCTTTTGTCCCGGACTACGTCCCCCAGGCCATGCCTCTGCATCAGGTTATCTTTTTGCACCACCCATGAATTCTTTAGTCTTCCTCTGGTTGTTATTCGAGGAAGATCCATGGAGATTGCCTGGTTCACAATGTGATCGGGTGATCTGCGTCCAACGTGCCCATACCATCTCAATCGCCTCTCCTCCATCTTACTGTTGATGTCTGTAACACCTAGGATTCCACGAATGCGTGAGCTTTTTATTTTGTCTCTTAGGGACACACCAGCTGACCATCTTAGCATGCGCATTTCAGTAGTTTCTAGGTATCCTGGAGTAAGAGTTATACATCTTCCAGCATTCGGAGCCATAGAGGAGTGCGAGTCTGACAATCGTTTGGTATACTTTTCCTTTTAACTTTACTGGCATTTTCGGATCACATAGAACTCCCGTCATTGATCTAAGCTTAATCCATCCCACACTAATTCTATGTGTTACATCTGCTGCACATCCTCCATCGCTATGGATGAGTGACCCAAGATACTTAAAGGAGTCACAATTAGGTAATGTTTCTCCATCCATTTGCATTATGGGAGTGACAGCATTTGTGTTCTCGAATGGTAGGTACAGATACTCTGTTTTCTTTCTGCTCAGTCTCAATCCATTGCCCTCCAAGATTCTTCTCCACCTTTCCAGACTATTTGGCAGGTCTTCATGTTTTTCACTTATTAATACGATATCGTCTGCAAATAGTAGGATCTTTAGGAGTGTGTTCATTTTCTGGTTAGTTAAATAGTCCATGACTAAGATGAACAGTAGCGGACTGAGTACCGATCCTCGATGTACCCCCACCTTTATAGGAAATTCTGGTGAAGTTCCCGAAGAATCTTACGATATATCTGACTTTTTGTATTTACTTCTCTCAAAATATAATTTGCTTGATCCAACTATACATTTCACTATCACGCCTTGCACTCACATTTGCAAGGTATGTTTATTTTTTTAGTATTTCGTCACTTGTTCGTACCGCATATTCACTACACCATCTCAGAGTGTTATTTTTTATCTTACTTAATGCATCACCCTTGAATTCACGTGCATACCTGATCACTTAATTTCACGCATTTCCACAGCATTTATTTGTCCCCTTTCCGTAATTTTCTACATCTACGTTACACTTCCATACATCAAAGTTTACACAAGAATACTATTGTGGACTATCCACCTTAGCAGATTTTGATACTGTCCGGTTTGAATATGTTCATATATTTTAACGCCCTCTTGACTTCATTTCCAATCGCTACCCGCCGTTCGATATATTATATTTCGTAACAGTTCCATCATCTGAAAAAAATACTACTTCTATAGCAACATTGTATTGTATTATGTCAATTATTGGTATTATGTTGCAATAATCAAGTTTTTTAAAAAATGAATCCAATCTTGTTCTCACTTAAAGCCTTTTAAATTATTTTTTTCCTGATCGGTTCGAAAAAATTGCAGATTTTCAATAAATTTACAATTTTAGTGTATACAACGAAAGTGTTTTACAATATATCGATCTTGTATGTAATGTTTAATTATTAATATAAATCAAAACGTAACTGCCATGAAAGAAAAATATTTCTATCCCTAGTATGAAAAAACCGGGATAATTTATATAATTAAGTGTTTTTTTAGTAAACCTTTGTCGGGTATTTAGACAATGTCCCCATGAACTAGTTGGTAAAGTACTTTTCTTCGATCCGGGGGTTTGGAGTTCAATTCCTTAATAAAAATTTAATTCTACACATCATATTTTGCGACACATTTGGCTCTTCATCCTTAGCAATTAAAAAAATTATTTAAAAAAAAATTATATTATAGATATCTCAAAATATACACCACCCCTAATTCTTATACAATTCCTTCATTTTCTCTATTTTTTTAGATTTACCTCTTGTTTAAAGTTGTGTTATTTTTATTCTATTACTCGTATTATTTGAATTTATTAAGTTTCAAATACGGTCATGGAAACCGATAATAATTTTGAAACAATAGCTCGTTGGTTGAAATAAATTGTTTTAAAGCAATTAATTAGTCTGATGGATTTACATGAAATTGTAAATCCACCTGACTAATTAATCTGGTTAAGTTTTTTTTATAACATTAAAGTACTCGGTAAAATAAAGACAAAAGCTTTGTTTACTGGGGACACGAAAAATTAATGGCAACAAAGCCAGATCAATTAAAATTGTAAGTCCATATTGAATTACCTGTTGTTTTTTCACAAATTATGTATTTATCAATTTTTTTGATGCATAAATAAATAAAAAATAATAAATTTGGTCTACATTGTACTTTATTGATCTAATTAACGTCACAACAGTGTATCTTTTATATACAAATTCACATATGACAAGTAAATAAAAGTACTTAAAATTATTGACAAAAATACTAAACTTTATCTTAAAGTAATAAGTAGATTAAAAAAAAGCAGTAGTAATAATAACAAAGTAATTACAAATTCATTGTTTAAAATTACTTAATATTAATATGTATATTTAAATTCAATATATGTACTCGTATGTGTATTACAAAATATGCATTACCAAATTTAGCCAAGTAAACTTACTTAATTGAGGAGGTAATATTAAAAAAAGAACATGTCCACCAAATCAGAATGTTGGGAAATCGCAAAAAAACTGTTTGCTTTAAAAATATATGATATAATAATGCATTGTAAAAATATCTGAAATAGTTAAAATCGCTTAAGGTGACTTGATTTGTTGTTTAAAATCGAATCATAATAATTAAAATAGTTATCCTAGTTTAAAATATGGACATGATCCTTTTTGAGTGAACAATTCTACTTGAATCTTTTTTGATTGAACATGGATACATGATGTTTTTTGTTCGATTTAAAAAATATTTTACCAAAAATAATTAGCTAGAGTAATTTATTTCAATTTGAATACAATAAAATAAGTAAAGTGTTACAAAATAAGCAGAAATATTACTATAAAACTATTAACATAACGTATGTAGGTAGATAAAGCTGATAATAACATTACACTACACGTAGGATTTAAAACTGATAGTTGCTGGTGAACTGCTATGAAGTTAGACACAATCGAAAAGCTGTGATTGGCCAATTCGGACATGATCTTTTTTGATTGGTTTAAAGCCTGGACAAGATACTTTTTGAAAAAAATATCGATTTTTAAGTGATTTATGTGCTTTTTTTATTAAAATTAAAATGTTAAACGATTCCGTACCATCAATAAGAAAAAACTCTGCTTTATCAACTCATTTTTTGTATCCGATGGACGTGATCTTTTTTTAATGTTACCTCCTCAATTATGAAATACATATTTAATAGTGGTAAAAAAACGTAGATTTGTTATTAGTTTTTGTAACGTTTACATACGTGTAGAATAAGAACAAATATATTTTTCGAGAATTTTATGGATATATCTTGAATTTTAAACACCTGAAAGTCGACATTCTAAATAATACCATATCAAATGCAAAATATTAATGTGACTAAGAGATTTTTTATGGTTCCACACCATTTACTTGAACTTACATAAGAATCGAATTAATTTCTTATCCAGTCCGATATATACCATGTATGGGATTCTTTTTTAAGACACTATACACACTAAAGTGTAAGAAAATAGAATGACCATAACACTTGACACGAGAGGGCGAGAATTGCTTGCGAACGAAAGAAGCAATAAAGCTAAAGCAATAATTAAAAGAGACCGGGATTAAAGGAGACAGCGAGTGACCGATTGACTTGAAGAAAAATCTTCTGTAAAGCTAAAGAACTAATTGAGTTGAATGGCCGTCTGAGGTAGGGTTATAATTAAAAGGAGTTATTTATCTGTTTAATGATACTTATTGGTCTAGTTTTGAGCAAGTATAACTTCTATCTGGGATGTCCTGATTCGATTCTCGATGTTTTCCAAAATAAGGGTTCCGTTATGATTCCAAAAGTTAGTCGCTAGCTTAATATATGCGTGTATACCTATACAGTGCGCGTTAATGTTTGTAAATTCACAAGCGTTCGTATTGCCGACAGGCACAGACGAATCGCGAGTGACCCACATACTTAAATATTTCTAAATACAAAGGATTGCTTAATGAATCAATGACAACGTCGACTTTAGTTTATTAATCACCAGTGAAAATAAAAAGATAATAATACAATACGAGAGAAATACAGATATCAACATATTGAAAACTGTTTTAGAAATGTGAAACAAAATGTTTATCTCATACTAATCTTTATTTACCATATCAACACGTTATTTCCTTGTTAGGGCAGTGAGGATAGATCACCAAACTTTGCCATCATGACATACTTCCTAAGTATTCACACATTTTTTTCATATAGTTCCTTCTGATTCTCTGAATACTTACCTTGTTTTTCTTTTAACAATTTCATTCACTTGATCCAACTATATATTTCTCGGTTGTCCTTAACAATAATTTTCAGTATTGATTGCCCTGTAAATTTGTTAAGTTAGTCTATCATCACCCATTCGTTCAACATGGCCAAACCACCTTAAAATACTCTTTTTCACCCTAATTAACATATTTTTAGCTCACGCTTATCGTTAATCCTAATATTTTTTATTATGTTAGATATCTACAAACGAGCATATTCTTTTCAGTGCACACATTTCCTCGTCCACGTTTCACCACCGTAGGCAAATGTTAGCACTAATACGCTGTTCAGAGCCATCATTTTGACATATTATTATGTTACACGGTTTGGGAATAGATGGCTTTCAGAGGGTCATTGTATTAGATTGTTTCTTATTGCAACTTGACGTTTGATATCTCTTTCTTCCTTCCTGTCGCCTAAAACATACTTCCCAAATCACTGATTCTTTGATTGTTCATCATCAGCACCATCAAGCCATGCCCCTATTAGGGATGGCAGAGAAAACCGATATCCACTTCATTCGATCTTTCGCTTCTGTCATGTTCATACAACTCGCAATGCATACTCTCCTATAATAACGGTTTTTGACTCTTTCGTATTTCAGAATTTGATTAATATGGTAATGTCATATTTTTCTAGATCTCCTCAATTTTTCGTACCTTCTATAATTCTATACTACTAATATATATTATGTTTAGTTATTTATCCTTTCTACGTAGCCGAACCATCTCAATACTCATTTCTTTACCTTAAGCACTGCATTTTTTTTTAATCCGCATTCTTTCCTAATGGTCCCCTTACTCTGTCATACATTGTTTTTTTTCACAAACCCAACCCATCGCCCTCATTTCTACCGCATTTATCTCACCATCATAACTTTTTTGCGATGTCCATGTTTTGATTGTATATCCTAATGTTGGTACCAAGATTCCATCATGAGCAACGAGATTTGTTTCTTTTGAAATACTCCTGTCGGTAAATAACCTAACCTTATATTATACAAGCCACCATTTTTCTCTTGTCTGCTGCTTCTCTTCATCTAAATATCGCATTACTTTAATGACTATTACGACCTCTGTAGCATAGTAATAAGATTCTTGACTTCCACCCGGAATTTTTGGGTTCGATTCCTGATGGTACCGTAAAAAGAGAGTCCCAGTCTGGTATAAAGAGTTCGTTTTGTAACAATGTGTTAGTATTGCCAACACGTTCAATGACAGATCGCGAGTTCACTGCGTACTCCAGAAGTTCTAAACCCGTAGACTCATTTACTGGTACCGAAGACAACATTGTCTTCAATATATCTGGAACATTAATTCGAATATATTGAAGGGAATACGAAAAAAATCTTTAATTATTATAATCATGCACACATGGATCGTTTACCTTTATCAAAATAAACCTTCAATAAAAACACTTGTTTCTAAGGAATTTGTGTTATTCAAAGTACGAGCATATCTTATCTTATTATCTTGCTTGAATATCTACTTACATCATATTCATATCTTCGAGTTTAAACCTTGGATATTGCCTTCTAACTATCTGAAATATTTAGCATTCGTCAGTTCAGAATTGTGCGGAATCTAAACCTAGAGAGCAGCGAGCTAACGAAAAGCAAGACATGCTTTGTCGTCTCTGAAAAACACTTTGGGGAATAAAGTTAAATTCAAATATGAAAACTGACGGCATTATAATCGTGAGAGCTCGTCTCCCATGCGGTGTCTCCGAACTGAGAAATCTTCAAGTTTTGGCCTCAGCCCGCGGGTACCATATCGTATTTAATGTATGCAAACGTGTTTTCCTTGCAAACAAAAGTTTTTATCGTTAACTTTGTCTTTTATTATTCAAGGCTTTTCCGAGGTAACTTTTCGAAGGATAGAAACGTTTGATATTTCCTGTCTGCATATTTAGCGAATGCATTGATTTGCGAAAAATCTCCGAATTTTATAAAGAAACTTTTACTCATAATAGAAAAATTGCGATAAATTAGTTTCTAGTACCTTGAACTGAAAACTGATAAATGTGAGTTGTGAGAGATCTGTTGTTTATCTTGAAATCAAAGAATTATTTTAAAATGTCTTATCTAAAATATTATAATATATTCTAAATTCTTGTTCTCAGTCGTATTGCTTATGTCTGAGGGTTGTTGTTCCTTGATGGTCTGAATTATTCGTCTCCACTCCTCCTGGTGCTAAGCTATGATGAGTGTAGCACTCAATGAGGAACTGATCATCTTTTTGATTTGATCTACCCTCCTTGCTGGAGACCGTCCTCTTGCTCGCTAGCCCTCGATAGATAGGCTATTCCTCGTGATTTAGTGTGATCATCAGCCATCTTGTGGGTGGTAGACACCTGTGTGTATTGGTGTAAAGTGTGCAAGCTGTTGCACTTCAGTAAGTACACAATTTTGATCGATCGACCCCAAATCCCAATGGCAAGCAGATCATTGTTCCAAGACGATCGGCAGATTTAATCTACTGCAGCCTTCATTAAAGAGTTTTATATGGTGCTGAATTGTGTTGTTTTTATAACAGCGACATATAAGAATTTATTGTTCGCAGCATATAAGCCACAGAAAAACGAAAAATTCAGGCGTACAACAGTCTAAGAGTAAAACTTGTTCGGAATTGAATATCCTGGAGTCGAACCTTGAGCGCTCGCTTGTTTACCGTGAATGCTAACCGGTACACCAAGCCACCCCTTAACATTTTTTGCCATTATTGGCTCGTTAATCTCATATCCGAAGTATGACAAAGGGTTCCTGCATGTAGTTGACAGGCTTTATTTTATTTGTAAATCTACGTTTATGTTGCAGTTCAAGAATGCGATGCATTCGAAAATATAAAAAGATCATTTTTGTTTGCTTAACTTGGAATAGAAATCTAGGTGAAAGATAAGCACTTGCAAATAAATTTCGCCATAAATATTTTTGTGTTTTTAAACTATGGATGTTTAATATAAAAATCTGGGTTGTGGAGTCGTTAAAAAAACTCACCCTCCAACTCCAACTCCAGAAATTTTAAATGTTGGACTCTGACTCCCACTTCCACTCCAGAAATTTTAAATGTTTGACTGTGACTATGAAATGATACATATTTCATAATGTAATTTATGTAACCAATAAGTTTAGAATATGGTGGCTAGTCCCCTTTAAAGAATGGGTATTGTGGAGAATCCTGGCTGCGAGTGTGGTTTGGACGATGAAACTATAGACCATGCATTCTTCGGTTGTCCTTTGCTAGACAGGTTTGATTTACTAAAGGCCGTATCTTTGCCGTACCCAATGAATGTTGCGTTTCTTCTTCCACTTATAGGTCGATTGTTAAATTTTTGTAACTTTATCAACTTTGAATGGTCTAGAATTGTGATTAAAAAAATGTTTCATTATATTGACTCTTATAATTAATTATGAGTTGAATTTGATGGCACATTGAGTGGATTGCCAATTAAAAAAAACTTGTAAAAAATTTGAGGTCATAGTCGAATTTAGAATAGCATCTACCGATTCCGACTCCACAAAAAACCAACCAACTCCACAAATCCTCACTTCGACTCCAACTCAACAACTCTGATCATTATAATACATATTTAATTGCGTTACATTTTCGTTGTAAATTGTACGACCGTGGGAGTTTATTGCATTATGGTAATATCTTTCAACCAACCAGAAAAATGTTAAAAGCGTATTTAAGGAAAACTAATCGTTAAAAAAAATATATACCAACGGGAATTTAATCCATAACCACTGGGTTCCAATACAAACATTTTACCAACTTGGCTGCAAAGGTTGTCTAAAAAAATGTTTAGATAATTTGGTGGCACGTAAATACATTTACAATCAATATAAAAAAAAATATGTACGTGTACCATGTATGATTAAAGAACTTTTTTTTCTTCAATAAAAAACCTGGTATAAAATATATGGTATGTCAGGCTGTGAACCGATCTGTTTGAAGGCATTTTGTAGCATTTCTGTGTTCCTGATAGGTCTAGGCCTAGGGTGTTGAATTGAATGGGAATAAAACCATATGAACAACATGTACACATACCATGACGTCATAGTCAGGCAGAAAGAACAAATGT
This sequence comes from Odontocerum albicorne, assembly GCA_949825065.1. Lineage (NCBI taxonomy): Eukaryota > Metazoa > Arthropoda > Insecta > Trichoptera > Odontoceridae > Odontocerum > Odontocerum albicorne. The sequence continues at coordinate 28,237,082 of OX463851.1, forward strand.
TACTCACCTAACCACACTCACTGACTTTGCCTAATTCACATACTCTTCTATTTTCTATGCTTCTTTCCTAAGTCAAAATTCTAACAATCATTTCTTTCCACGCTTTCTTCAGCCTGCCTCTTCCTCACACTCAAATTTTCAGATAAATGGTCAAAAAGTCCAAGTTTGTCTTTAAATAAACATGTTTATAAAATAAATGAAACGGTCAATTATGTTTTCATTTTTTACTTCAAAAGTCAACTTATTATAAAACTATGAATTTGTTTATTTATAAGGAAAGACAAAAAAACATCATTTGAATGAAAAAACAACAATATTTTTAAATTTTCTCTCTATTCTATTCCTTTTTATTTATAATCACATTTTTCTGGAAAACCATACATATGTTATATGTACTTATATATTTTTTCAAGTGAAATGTTCGAGTAATTTTTTTCATTTGCGTTGTCAATTAATTTAATGATTTAATTTTAAAGTTTGTGTTGCTTTTGAAGTATTTTCCTACACGTTTGTAAATATATTGTTGTATCTTTTACTATCTACTTTTGGGGCGCACATTTTTTATAGTCTGTATGTTCTTCAATTTACGATGTAAGAAGCGGAGCATAATACGTCAAGATAGTAAAATTCCCTTTCGTAATGCAGAGAAATATTTTACGTACGCCGTGTGTCATGCAATAACGCGTAGATTTAAGATCTTGGTATAAAATTAAATATGTGCTTCTCAAAATACAGTTAACCATAAAAATATTTTTCATAGGAAATAAATCAAAATTATTTTTGACTGCAAATTCTATGAATCATGTAAGTGTTTTGATTAATATTTGTGTATTTGTGAATTATGCTAACTTTTTCATTAATATTTGTGAACCATACAAATGTTTTGATTTCTACGAGTATTTGTGTTTTTGTGAATCGTGCTTGTGTTTGGATTAATATACGTGAATCACACTAGTGTTTTGAATAGTATTTGAGAATCATATTAATGTTTTAATTAATATTTGTGAAACGTGCTAGTGTTTTGATTAATATTTGTGTATTTGTGAATCATGCTAGTGTTTTGAGAAATATTTGTGAATTATGCTACTTTTTCATTGATATTTATGTATTTGTGAATCACGTTAGTGTTTTGAGTAATATTTGTGTAATTGTGAATCATGCTAGCGTTTTAATTGATATTTGTGAATCATGCTAGCGTTTTGAGTAATATTTATGAATTATGCTACTTTTTCATTGATATTTATGTATTTTTGAATCATGCTAGTGTTTTGAGTAATATTTGTGAATCATGCTAGTGTTTTAATTAATATTTATGTATTTTGAATCATGTTATCGTTTTGATTAACATTTTTGTATTTGTGAATCATACTAGTGTTTTGATTATTAATTTGCTAAAAGTCAGACTTAAATTGGACTCACTATTTTGGGAGTGGGGTTTTCAATTTAATTAAAAAAAGAAATTAATCAAACTAAACTTAACTATGATGTTAAAAGAAAACTTTCGTGTTATATCTGAAAAATGAGTTTTAAGTGGCAAGAAGTGAAGATATTGTCAGATGGGGACGACAGAGAAGAAGGTTCTGGAACGAACACGTATCCACAATGGCGGAACCATGAGCCGTAATAATGGCCAGGGACAGTATCCCCCAAGCAAGCAGGCCTCCAGGACGACCTCCCAAAAGATGGAAAGACAGCTGGCAGTCGACGTCGCAAGAGGCAAACAATAATGCAGGACCATAACAGGCTAACAGGCCTAAAATAAGATGAAGAAGAAGAGTTTTAAGTGTTGAAACGTTTTACATATGTGTATAATAAAGAAAAATAAAACACTGGATAACATTTATTTCTTTTGCAGGTAAATAATTTTTTTTGCAGGTAAATAAAAACAAATAAAAAGGATGTGGGCTGAAAAACATTTGGTGTCCTCGTGGCTGGGCTCGCCTTATATTGGTGGGGTGTATCTTGGCCGGGGGGATGTTATTAGATGAACCCAGACCTTTTGATAGCTTCTGTCTTTAATGTATTCTCTGCAATTTATGTGTTCTTGAAGTATATTTAAATGTATTATGTACATACTATACTGCTATCAATAAATCTATTTATTTAAATAATTACTAGCTTAATAAGCTGTCAATTTTTTACTTGTTTTGCGCATTGCTGAATGTTTCATTGAAAGAACTGTCAACATTTAGAACATATTTCCGTCGTTGCTGGGCCTCGTAATCGAAGATCCTCACCATTCTAACGCCAATTCAATTGGAAAATGAAGCTGCGTCGTGGAATTTTTTGTTTCTTTTTAAGTAAGTGAACTGTTGCACACCAGCAAACTCACCGGCCATACCGCTGTAGTGGGTCCGATGGCACACCGAAGTTAGACAAACGGAGCACACCAGCATGTTGTGTTTTATTTTCTTTTTTGAAAAAAAAATAGATATGACCGAAGTCATAGGTATCTTTATACCCCCGAAAACGAAAAAAAAATGCCTGTGACATTCGAGGGAAGTAGCACGGGGTTCGAACCGACGACCTTCCTCACGGAAGTTCTGTGCGTTACCGCGCGGCCACGCGCCTATAACTTATTTTATTCATTGCATGAACTGATTATTCGTAATGAAACGTCGTAATTTTGAAACTCGAATTTGCATTGTTTGAGTATATTTATTGTATGGTAGAGATTAATTTTCTTCATATACGTGCAATTTTTATGTGTGCAATATTTTTAGTTTTTTGTATCTTATATTTTTGTATCTTATATTTTTGGAGAAAAAGTGTTCACAAATTTGGGGCAAATATGGATTTAATTTTAGTGGTACTATTGATGAAGTTTACTTTGTTCATCAATAATTATAAAGTAATATTTGTGGATTATGTTAGCATTTTGATTAAGTTATATAATATATTGTATCATCTGGTATTTTTATTCAATGTCAAAAAACATACCGAATATGTTTTTTGAGATCACTTTGAAGATGAAGGCGTCAAAGCTATCGAAATGTCGGTCATAATTTAAATCAACTGATCACGGCATTAATTCCGAAAACAAGATTTAAACTAGTGGAAAATAGTCATAAAAATCTTCGAACATATCTGGGATATGTGTAGTCATTTTCTTTTCAGCGTCTTTCAGACCCTATTTTGAATCTTAATATAATGTAAAGCCATTTGAATTCGTTGCATATAAAGAATAATCCCCGCATAAAAGTTGTGGAGTACCATGTTAGCTAAAACTGTCACTCCAATCTGGGGCAAGAACAAAAATAATGGGAAGCGATCTCTGCAATTCCTTTGTCCTGTCATCCACCCCATAAAACCCATCGCGGTTTTCTGGGTGCATCAAGTAATACAGTTGCGAGTAGACGCATGGAGAGATTTCAAAGATTATTTTCTCTTCGTATTATATTTATTGAAAATATATTTAATAATAATAATAAAATAATAATTTATGTAGTGCCGTTTAGAGAGCAGACTCTCGGGATTCGAACCTATTATTATTGATAGATTAAAAAATATATCAAAATAAATATAAGTTAAGTGTAAGGGTAGAAATGGTTACATAAAAAAATCAATTTGAGTGTAACGATAGCGAGGTGTGTTAAAGGTCTATTAGATAAGGGATTCCCATACATCAGCATATGTTTAATAAAGATATTTGGTAAGAAAACCGCAGAAAGCTTATCGAAGAAAGACGAACTGCCAAGAAAACTTTGTAAATTTTTCGAATGTTATAGTAATACAATCGGTTTAAGGTAGAGTATGATATATGTGTAGTGTTCGTACGAGTATATTATATAATCATACATTTTAATAAAACTTCCCAAAAATTGTGTTTTTCAAGTGGTGCCTAAATCTGCACACGTCACCCACATCTCGAACACTTTTAGGCAAGCAAAATGTTGACTGAAATAACACCATGAATTCTAGTTTTTTCATTAATAATGAATTAAATATCTGGTTTTAGTTCTACTTGACATTTTAAAGCAATAAAATTATCGATTTAACAGAAATATTATTCAAGAAAACAAACATTAGATGTGATAACCAAAAATAAACATCACCAATCTATCAAATATGCCCGATTTTCGGGTGTGCTTGGACTCTAAAATCAACAACGTTAAATACTCGTATATTGGAAATATTCGAAACATTAAATTACAGCCTACGTAGTCTATTTGGTAAGACGCCGGTCTTTCGAGCTAGGGGTTATGGTCTCAATTCCCATTTAGTACTCAATTTTATTAAAAAAGGTTTTAGTCTGGTTTTCATTTTAAATCTATTTAAAGTATTTCTGGTCGGTGGGCACTTGGTTGTAATAAGCCCACCATATATACAACAAAATTGTAATAATAAAAAAACGTGTATCTTCAGGGTGTTAAGTATTTGATTCAACACATTATAGGGTAAAATGTGGGATAAACACAAAAAAATTAAATGATTTACAAATGCGGAATTGATAAAATATATCAAGGATCTAAAACAGAATTCCTGTGTGATGGCTAGTCACGTTTACAGAAAGGTATTGGAGAATCTCAGCTGCGAGTGTGGTCTAGATGATGAAACTATAGATCAGGTATTTTTCGGTTGTTTTTTGCGAGCCAGATTTGATTTACTAAAAGCCATATCTTTACTGCGTCCAATGAATCTTAAATTTCTTCTTTCTTCGTGGATTGTATTTTTTTTCATTTGAAGCTTTATTGTTTGAAACTTTATTGTTTGAAACTTTATCGTTTGAAACTTTATAGTTAAATCATTTGAAACTTTAAATTGTAAAGAACTGGTACTTTAAAAAATAGATTTACTATATTGACTCATAATTACACAGTGACTTTAATTTCGTAGCACACATCGTTCTAGTTTGGGTAGGCTATTGAGAAAAAAAAAACAGAATTTCTAATAAACTCTAAAACATGGTATTTTGGTTTGAAATTTTGTGAATGAATTTAATACCAACCCCTTAATGTTCTTTTAACACAAAGTTTTTCTAACAATGAACTGTTATGTAAAATTTCTGAAATGTCCCTTAGTATTGTTTTCATTTTCAATAGAAAACATCAAATTTAACCATCTACAAACCCAACAATTATTTTGATAATGGCTTTGTGACTCTTCCTCACCGTCCATCCAATGAAATAAACCACATGGTCGCTTACATTATTTCAGTGATCTCAAACCCTAATGCGTTAGGGCCGCATTTATGATACATAGAAAATTTGCTATGTTTCATGTCCGGTCACCGTGACTTTTGAGAAAATGATCAATTTTTGGCTGAAGACTAATCTGTCGACATTTTTTGATATTTAAGAACTTTTGTTTTACATTTGCTCGACGCAGGACCTCGGTATTTGAGATACGATGAAATCAATAAATTCTGAGCATTCTTCGATGAATTCACATTTCAAAAGCTTATTTTGCATACTAGTCTTCATGGTCCATATTTCAACATCATAAAGTAAACAGCACATAGCATTTCATTACGCGTTGACGAAGTTTACGATTCAATTTATCATTGCAGAAAACGGAGCTCAACTAGAAGAATCCTATGTGTTATTTTAATTTGGCGTCTAAATTTTCTAACTGGTCAAGGTCACGAATAATAAAGCTTCCTTGATATTTGAAACTGTCGACTTGATCTATAGGTTGCCTGGTCAGCTGAAGAGATATACTCGTACCATTATGAAACATGTCAACCTTAAAATCTTCTTTTACTCCTGCTGTAAAATATTACGAAATTAATAGAAGAATATCATGGAGGTAGATGCGGTCATTATAATAGGTATTTTTGAGCATCTGCATATGTTAAAAAACATATTTGGTAAGAAAAATGTAGAAACTTAGCAAGGGAAGACAAAACTTTTGTAGATATTCCTATATTCAAAATGATAAATAAAATCAATCAGATCTCACATTAATCCGCAAAATGCATGTTTATGAACAAAGTAATTTATAAATAAAAGTCCGCATTCCATACGTGCACAGGTGGGTCCTAACAGTCACCTTTCAGTAAGTGCGAGAATATCCAGACAATAGACCACATCGTAAACAGCTGCCCAGTGGATGTGTTTCCTGGAGGCGTGCAGTAGTTACATAATATATTAATGGATATTGTGACTTGACTGTTAGGCGCAAAAGAAGAATATTTAGTGATTTATTATACATGAGAAGTATACATAATACATGAAAAAACGCGGAAAGACAAACAAAAACAAGTAATTGCAAGTGGTCACTCTCAAATTATATGTATCCGGTTTTGTTACTTGTCACTTTTCATGACCTCAGTAAACTTTTTTGTCTGTATTTTACTGAGGACATAAAACTATGAAAAAAAAGGTTGATACTTTGTACCGATTGTTGATTGTTATTTAATTCCTTTGTCAAAGATTTTTTTAACTTAATAAGTTGTGAGAGATAAGTACACACATGTACCACGTATGACAATATAAAATAACATTCTTTTAAACATTTTCTTGAGTCCAGCGCTGGTTTGTTTCGGTCCGCGGCTCGCTAGTTTAAAAGTTCACTGCCTTATCCTATGAATAAAGCCCCCACGTTGTATGAAAATGTCTGATTTTGTGTTCTTCTGACAGATGTCATTGTTTTTCCTTCATCATGTCCAATTTGGCTTTATGTTTCTGGGTATTTATTGTTGAATTTCATATATATTTTTGCTGATTTAGGGGTCGATCCTAGCAATAAAAAGTAGGGATCAGATAGAAGTTATTGTTATTTAATGGTACGTAGGGTATCTGTCTATGTGCGGTGGTCTAATATATTTATAATGAACGTTATTGTCGATATTCGGGGGTGGTATCAATTGATGTATATCGGTAATAAAATAATGTATTATGTGAAACAGAAACTGTGGATATATATAAACAAGAAATCACTCTGACGTTTTCCATTAACGTTGTTACAGATTCACTGATGCGTAATAAGATTATACGAGTATATATTTCAATTTACAATGATTTTGGACTATATGTTATTTAAAAAAATCTTTTCATTTTTATCACATCTAAGGTCGACCTTAATTATATCTTTACCGTTTTTTAGTCAGTCTTTTGTTATATATTTTGATTTCTCCGTTGATTAAAGGAAATACTTTAATATCGACAGTAAATATTTTATATTATTTATAGTTAATGCATTAACATAGTGGAGGCTTAAAGATATTGTAATTTATTTTTATTAAACAAATTCAACTTTTTATAACGGTATACCATTTTTATCACATCTAAGGTCGATCTTAATTATATCTATACCGTTTTTTTAGTCAGTCTTTTGTTTACTTATCAATTTTGATTTCTCCGTTGATTGAAGGAAATATTTAAATATCAACAGTAAATATTTTATATTATTTATAGTTAAGGCATTGTGGAGGTTTAAATACATCGTAATTTGTTTTTATCAAACACTGTGTATTCCACTTTTTATAACGGTATAACCCTACCGGTTTCAAGGCATAAACCTCATCATCAGGGAATCACAAACAAGACTCTTGTTTGTGCTCCCTGACGATGAGGTGAAAGCCTTGAAACCGGTCGGGTTATACCGTTATAAAAAGTGGAATGAACAGTGTTTGACAAAAACGAATTACAATGTAAATATTTTAATATTTTTGTATAATAGATTTATTTAAATACTCAAAATGAAGAATAACGTGAATAAGTATTGCATTTAATAACCTATTTTATGATATTTCAGTGCAATACGTACTTAAATAAAATGAAATTAGGCGTTTCATTAATAAAGTGTCTATTACTTAAGATTTTTCATCACCTTTTCTACTGGCCTAGCTGGTAAGACTCTTGAATGACACCCGCGGTTTTAGTGCTTGATTCTCGATGAAACCCAAAAAAAGTTTGCAGTATGATATAAAAATTCGTCTGGTAACAATACTCGCACGTGTCGAATATATGCTCAAGTATTATTGCCACTTAACGTGCAGTTGTGTTGCCAACACATGCAATGGCGAACCGCGAGTTCCATGCCGAATTGAATGGTTCTCAACTCAAAGGTACGATGACTAAAATATTGTCTCCTACCCAGGCTCTTAGATATGTTCGAATTATAATTTTGGATACAAAAGAATAAGAATTGAATAAGTGAAACAATTCATAAACATAACAACTAATTATAGTATATAGGTGATTGTTTCAAACCTGTAAAAATATTCGTTTTCGTTGCGGTACCAACTTGGTATCGTGAAAGATTAAAAATATTAAATAAATAATTTACTATCATTTGATCCATCAAATGAATATAAAATAAGTTTAATATCCTCATTGCTAGTTAACTAGTTAACTCGATAGCGGTTGCATCATAAATTAAATGCAGCATATTATATATGTCGTTTCTGTTATCACAACAAAGTTTAACAAGACACTACGAAGGGATGTGTCACATAATTAATGATTATTTTACTCGATTAGCCACATCCCAATGGTTTGTTTCTTTCTCCATTAAAATTAATGGCTTGGATCATTTTATCGCTGGTGTAATTTTAATGGGTTTCAATGAACCCCGAGCGCATAATGCACCGTCATGTAAAGGGTTAACTAGAACACTGCAGATGTTCTGAAACGTTTTTTTTTGTAGATATTTTTTTATCATAGAATTTTTGGACTATGTTTTTGTGACTGTGGCGAAGTAGCGGAAAATTAGTTCTGATGTAAAATGTTCGATTCGCTCTGTGCGTTATTGAAAGTGAATTTAATCTGCCTAGATTGCGTTTGGAATTTATGATTTTTCGGTCTAGGTTGATCGTTTTGCTAACTCACCATTTTTTCCTTTGTTTTTAAATTACAGATTCAAACTTGTTTTCGATACTGAAATGCATATTTTTTTGTGTTCCCTTTAAATTTGAATATTCATTCTTGTGATTTAATACTAAATCATTTTTTGTGGACGAGAAAAATAGAAAGAAAATTTTCACAAATTACTGAAATTAAATTAAAATACATTGAGTTCCTTTTTACTATTATAAAAAAAACGAGGCTTTTAACATAGCTAATAAATTAATGTAGTCAGATTCAAAAATATACATGACACTTTGGGATTGAGTTTAAATTACCTGTATCATAATATGGCTAAAATTAAACACTGTTGGGTAATGCAGCGAAGAAGGCATTGGTTGTTATCGTGAAAAGGGTGTATTTATAATTTGAATAACCTCTCATGTGAAGAAGCAACACAACACGAGAAAAATAAAACCGTTTAGTACTTAACTTTAACTTTATAGTGTATCAACGAATTTAAGCGTACAACATACTCTTCAATGGTTAAGTATGTTTAATATCTCTTCTATTATGACGACATTCGTGGCCGAGCTGTTAAGTTGCTTGTCTTTCAGCCCGGGAGTTACAGGTGCGATTCCCATAAAAAATCCAGATTTTTAAAAGTATCTTAGTCTAGTTTTCACTTAAGAACTTTTTAATAATTTTCTAGTTGGTCGCAAGAGATTGCAGCACAGTTACAAGCCCAACAAGGTGTACTTTATACAACGAAAGTGCAATAATATGCAATATCTATAAGTTTTAATGCATGGAAGTGAAACAACGTGAGCGTGGAAAAAGACCGAGGAGCCGAATATATGTTGTGGAAATGTGTTTAATTAAGAAGAATAGATCGAGTGACAATGTATGGGAGAGTACAGAATGAAGTAATGTGTTGTGTAAGATAAAGAAGGGTACGCTACGAGGGTTTTGGCAAGTAAAACAAATGATTGAATGGATACTAACAAAACAGATATATAATGCAGATGTGAATGAAAGGCGTGTGAAAAGAAGACCAAAGAAAGTTTGGTTAGATATAGCGAACGATATTCTGAAAGAAGAAAACGTAGAGAAAGTTAGAAAAAATTGTGGAAGTTGTATTAAAAAGTGTATGTATCTCTGTTTACCCGGAATTGAAATAGCGCGGTAGTATGAATTCAATTGTATCTTATAGTCATGAAAACCAATGACATCGTCCATGGTCCAGTTGAAAAGGCTTGTCTCCATTAGCAAAATTGTGTTGCAGTTTGGTTTTCATTGTGTTCCAGTTTGCTTTCATCACATTTCTGGTTGATTGGAAGAGAATTCTTAATGGCAATAAAACCGCCAGATTATACTGTATACAATGAAAGAACAATACATTACAATTAGTATAAATCAATCAGTTTTAAAGTGGTATCACATTTCATTTTAAATCCAATGAATGAAGCTTATTCAGTCATTATGTCTTGATAAATTGATCAATTTAATTAACAATTATTAATTGCAAGACGTTTTTAGCATTTATTATGAATAAATCTTTTTCCATATTATTCGAGCCACTACGGACTGCTTTTTGATACTGAAACATCATACTACAAACCTTGGTTTATGGGACTTGGTACAAATAACATTGTATGGGAAAAAGTTCAATGAAATAGTACATACATCATCATCACCATCACGTCTTATTCTGGTGGATAGAGATAATGGATCTATATTTTATAACAATAGGTAAAGATAATGGATATTTACTCGTACTTCATTATATCCTGATACCCATATTTCGCTTCTGTCACGTCCATACACCTCGTCATGCATGCTGTATTTTTTTTAAGATTTTTCACTACTTCCTCTTTCAGAATTTCATTTATATGGTCGTGCCCCGTTTTTCTTGGTCTTCAAACACTTCTCATATCTCGTATAGTATACGCGTACATTATTATTGTCAATATTTCATCATTCATTTTTTCTACATACCCGAACCATCTCAATACTCCTTTCTTAATTACAATGAAACCCGAACCATCTCAATACTCCTTTCTTAATTTTAAGCACTGTATATTCATACCAGAACCATTTCAATACTCCTTTCTTAATTTTAAGCACTGTATATTCTTTCAAACTGAGCTATTTTATAATTTGTTCTTTGTTCTGTCAAACATCATTTTTCTACACGTTCTATGTAACACTTGCATTTCTATAAAATTTATTTGACATCCGTCTCTTTTTTTCATGTGCAAGTTTTGCTTGCATATCTCATAAGGGGGAAAATATTCTCAAGGACTACTAACCGTCAACAAATTATCTACAATGTTTTTTTATTTTCATGTGATCAGCATACAGCTACTAATAAGATGGTCTTGAGAATGAATATATCGAAGACAAAGTGTATGATTGTTAGTAAAATCGATATTATAGACAAAGCTACCTTTTGCTATAAAAAAATTCTCAAATGAATCCAACAATTTTAATATCTGTTTAAATGATCATTGAAACCAGTTTCAAGAGATTAACGTAAGAGCGAATATGGCACCAAACTACCTTTTCAAAATGCAGAATATCCTCTGTAATAAGGATTTCAGTCTTGAATTATGTATCCCAATCCATTATTTTACGAAATGCATTGTTATGACCTTTTGCAACGAAAACACTTTTAGAATTTAAACTGTGTAATTTTATTTGTATAATGGTTGAATTTACATTGAAGTATAATATTAACAGTATTTATTGAAGTAATAATAACGATGATGTTAACATCGTAGTGGTTTTAAGAATAATGATTCTGCATCTGATATGACGTCCTATTTAAAGCAAAGATAACCATACGCACGACCCTTCGATAGATTAAAATGGAATTTGTTGGGTATGTTATCTTTGCCCTTAAGGTCAAATCGATATCAGGCGATTTACCTCGTTCGCGGTTTACTTCCATTTAGTGATACCAAATCTTTATTGAATTCTATAAACCGCCAACAAGATAATAAATTTAAACATAATACATTGAGTTAAGTTTGACATACATGTGATAACACTAATATTTATAGGTTCTAGATTACATATTACAGGGATATGGTTAACATTGGTTTGCATGATATATTGGAAGTGGATAAGAGTATATGATAAGATAACATTGGTAGGGATACATTACAACATCGATAAGCTTAACACTGGTTTGCACGATAACTTATAATAATTAATGGAAGTGGATAAGAGTTTACGATAAGATTAGCATATTAACATTGGTAGGGATACATTACAGCATTGTTATTGTACGAAATAAATGTATATATTTTAATTCTAAAAAACATCATGATTCGGACGTTAATATTCATGAAGGACCAAACCCACCTCTTTAGTGATAATTTAGGATAGATTACAATGTTTTGTAGTGGCACAAACCCCAGTTTTGCTGCATAAAAAAAAACGAGAAAAATATCCTTGGACAAATTAAATTAATTTTTGAAAGAAAGAAAAGTCAAGAGTAAGAGACACTATTTGAATATATGTGAAAGTAGAGAAGATGAAAGAAGTCTGGCGTTATATGAAAGTTTGTGATTTGTCGTTTCTGCCGACTATAATAAATAAATAACTTGATAGTATTCGTATGCAAGCATAATGTTTCTAATTCTGCTTAAAAAGTATATCTTGTTAAAACCACAAATACAGCATTCTTATAATATCTCGTAATATCTGTAAGTATTGTATTATGTTAAAGTAACACATAAAGAATACATTTTAGATAAAGTTACATTTCTTCGTTGTGAAACTGTACAGTTAAAACGTTATGATTCAGCAATATTTCTAGCTTAATTCTAACGTCACATAAATTGAGATTTTTAACGCCTATAAAGTTTTTATTTTTCTTACGTAACGTCTCAATTATTATCTAAAATTAAGGACATAATTTAGGATCATGAAACGCAGCCAATTGGCTTATAAGCTCAAACACTTTTGTGTAAATAACCAATAAACTATTTTATTTAAAGATTACTTTTATGTTAGCGACAAAGCCTTTTCAAATTGGTGAAAGATTTATTTGGATTAGGTTGTTATTAAATTCTTTTGATTTTAATAACAGCCGAGAGATGTATACGAGTACAAAAAGATTCCAAGTATTTTATGTATGGATTATTTTTTTAGTTCTTAAGTTTTTTGTTTATTTATTGAAAATAATAATTTGTTTACACTGTTGAACTGATATCAACTGACAAAGAAGGTTGTAATTTATGCATTTTTTCAAGTTAATTAGGTTTTTTTTATTTTACTATATTCTTTTTAAGTTTTACTATTACACACCTTCAAAGATTTCTTTGTAGTTAATTTTTTGTTTTGGGAAGTTTTTTGCGGTTTTCTTACTAAATATATTTTTCTTAATATGCAGATCCTGGAAAATATCTAATCAAGTGACCGCTGCCATTACATTGTAGTCAACCTGATTTAAGTTTTATTTTTAAAATATTTATAAAAGTGAATTTGAATCTCGAGTTCGAACGCCCTTAAAATCTATTTGCAAGGCGCTATATAAGTTGTCTTTTTTATGCATTTCATCACGTCATGTTCTTTTGGGTAGGCAGAGAGGGAAGATCACTGCATTTTATTATTCACTTAATTCCAGAGCCTCACTGCATGGACAGGAAAGGACGATGTAAAAAATAAGACCGACGATCTGAGAAGGCCAATAAAAAATCTCTGTTCGAACGAAGCGTAAGTCCATGATCGGAATGACGCTGAAAACTTTCAACGAGATAATAGGGGGCGGCGGGAAAGTTAAATATAGTATACAATATAAATAGTATGTGAATTTGGCGTCTATTTCTCACGTTCAACCAATTCAGCACCTCCTAGTATGAAGTGATATGATCGTACTCTCTCAAGTTAAAAATAAATCTTAACTTACGCTTTATTTTAAATCGATTTTTATACCACGTCAAAAAATATTGTTTCAACATGTGAGATACTAAAATGTATTTTCAACGAATAATAATTGTATTTGATTGAAGTTTAAAAAACCCCATATTATTAAAATCCAAAATTTTTTAAGAGGGCTGGCATCTGCAATAAAATTTATTAACATCAATTTAAAATTCATGGTTCAGATTCAAATATCTGTGCCCTTTACTTTAACAAAAACCCAATTTGAATATAAATTTTTGTCTTTGTAAAAAAAGCACGTGACGAATTTGATTTAGACCCGAAATGCAGTATATTCTTTGCTAGTATAAAAACGGTACAAATATTTAAGAACTCTTTTATGAAATGAAGTGTAATTTATAGAAGCGAAATTGACATATACGAGTATATGGCGTGATAAAATAATAATGAAATTCTTCATTTTTATCAAAAAGTATTTATTTAATCATTAATATTAATACTGTCCCCTTAGGATAAAATGCACTTTTACAAACAGTTTTGGAACGCACTTTTTGAGATAACCCTAAGCTCATCCAGCGAGTTTGTCTTTATCTCCTCTATGGTCACAAAATGTTGTCTTTTCAATGCCCTCTGCATCTTCGGGAACAGGAAAAAGTCGCTGGAAGCCATATCTGGTGAATATGGTGTTGGTTTTGGCCAAATAAATCACGAATTAGTAGTAAAATTTGAGCCGGTGCAATATCGTGGTACAAAATTCAGGAGTTGTTTGCCCACAATTCTGACCATTTTCTTGGGATTGTCTCACGCAAACGATATAAAACCTCAAAAAAAATAAATTCTTAGGCATTTTTAAAATTGAAAAATCGCAAACTTGCCAAAATGTGCTGTAAATACTTGCCTGTCAAACATAAACTACCCATCCGAAATGGTTGAAAATAGAAATCTTTATCACATAGTGTCGCCAAAGATGGGCTCAATCAAAAACAAATAGCCCACGAAATGAAAATAGTCTCGTATTTTTTTATCGACCCTCGTATACCAACACAGATATGTATACTCGAACGATGGTGCAGTAAACATACACATAATTAGTGGGGTACAAAAATATATACTCGTATTCTCGAACCGGGTAGTATCAAAATCTGCTAAGATGATAGTCCACAATAGCAAGTTTGTGCCAACTTTGATGTATGAGAGTGAAAGTGGAAAGGACTGATAGGAAAGGAATGATGTAGAAATGCGCGCACTGAGAAGAATACGTGGTGGAACTATATATGACAGAATATTGAATGAATGATGCGGAATATGTATGAACGTATTGCTTAACCCTTTTAATCCCAGCATATTTTGTATAAAACGTGCGAAAAATCCCAAGCATTTTTTGGCAAAAAAACAGTAGTTTATATTTTATTTTTTATCTCAGTTAATATTTAGTTTTAAAACCTATTTTTTTGTGGAGACCTCCCTGTACAGTGTAAAAAATAAGTAATTTTCATATTTCATAAAAAAAATCTTAATTTTTTTTTATTCAACATAAAAAGTTGTATGAAAACTTTGAGGCCGATGATCGCCCCGTGGGATTTTTCCCATACATCAGTTGGGGCCGATAATCGGCCCCGTGGGATTAAAAGGGTTAAGACGAAGTAGAGAACTTTGAGATGATTTGGACATATGGAACGAATTATTGAAGAAAGATTAACATGACAAGTATATATGTTAGTGCAAGTATGAGTATAAGGTGTAAGAGAGAAGGACCGAGGAAAGTATGGCTGAATCAAGAAAATTATATTTTGGAATAAGGAAACGTATAAAGCCAGAGTTGTATTAGAAGGTGTATGGGAGTAGAAGAGGCAAAGGATGTGTGTCGAGTTAGCAAATTCTGGCGCTCTGAAATCTCTGCCTTCCCCACTATGGAGATGACGTGATGGTATGTACATATGTATGTATAATACATAAAACCTTAATCACTCCTATTTTCATATAGGGATCCGAGAAATGAATGCTGGGTGCTGGTGTTTCCCGATACTTGTTGGTATTTGAACGAAAAATGTTATGAACATATGTATGTATAATACATAAAACCTTAATCACTACTATTTTCATATAGGTATCCGAGAAATGAACGCTGGGTGCTGGTGTTTCCCGATACTTGTTGGTATTTGAACGAAAAATGTTATGTACATATGTATGTATAATACATACAACCTTAATCACTCCTATTTTCATATAGGGATCCGAGAAATGAATGCTGGGTGCTGGTGTTTCCCGATACTTGTTGGTATTTGAACGAAAAATCTTAATGAAACTGTTCGAACCAGTTTAAGAAGACCGAACATGGAGAATTCAAAATGCTGAAGAAATAAAAAAATATATATATAGTCACTCCAATGTTGTAAGTATCACAGAAATATAGTCTTTTTTTTATCCACTTTGCACGGATTTCTCCTGTTACACAAAGGGGTCTTCGATGGACTAGACACACAAATCGCGTGAAAGCGCGGAAAACTGATTGGATACTGACAGGAGACTTAATTCAACTTAATATTTGTTTGGTTCAACCGCTTGAGGCTAGAACTTGAACTTTATTTGTTTGTTGATTGTTAGCAAAATTATTTTACATTAGAGCCTACTAGAAAATAACAAAATTGTCATGCATTATCTTATTGGGTTTATATTGATTTAACTTCATGGTAGATGTACCTCGTTAAAAATCAATGAAACGTAGAAACCCTTCGATAATTAGGTTCTAGGAGAAAATCGAAATTAATTTGTCATGCATTATCTATCAAATTTATATTAATTCAACTTCACGGAAGATGCACCTCGTTAAAAACCAAATGAATCGTTGAAACCCTTCGATAATTAGTTTCTAGGAGAAAATTGAAATTAATATTTATCAACGAAGTTAACTCCAAGCTTCATTTAGTCTGAGATTATGTAGTAAAGACGAAGGGAAGAAAACTTTTCAACTGTGAAATAATTTATTCCAATAAAATTACTGAAATACAATTAGACTAAGAAAAACATTTCTCACTTTCTCAAATCTTTTTATAACACTATTTTAAAGTTTGATTGTCTCCTTTATTAATATAAATAACGTAATACAAACCAAATATTAAGGACAATATTTTGCCTCTGGAGTTGAGTAACCCTGCATCAGCACGTGTGAAGCTTTTAATTCTGCAAAGCAACTTGCATCTCGTCCCACTAATGAGGCCATGTGTTTTCTATATCTCAATATATATCCAAAAATTCCCACAAAATTTTCAAAGATTATTAAATAATTTTAAAACGATGACTGTAATTTATTCTACTGCTTTTTGTATCTTCATGTTAGTTTAAGATAAAGTTGTATTATTTGTCAATAATTTTAAGTAATGTATAACCTGTCACATGTTCATTTGTATATAAAGACACTGTTGTGTCGTTAATTAAATAAATAAATAAAAAAAAAGATAGTTGAAAAAGAACTTAATATTTGAATTTTTAAGCTATAAAAGATTGTTTCGAATTTCCACGAAATAGTGATGGAATGACATGTGGTCAAATACTCACTTTGGAATTTAGGTGTTAAAAGAATAATCTTATTATATGTTTGAGATAAAAGAAGTATTTGTTTACTGATAGCTACTTTACTACGTACTGGATTCTACTGGATACTATGACTTTGTACATACCAATTCTTTCAAAAAAGAGGAAAAAACATGTCGGTGTGCTCCATCTGTCTCACTTCGGTGTGCCATCGGACTCAGTACAGTGGTGTGGCCGCTGAGTTTGCTGTCGTGCAATACCTAACTCACTGAAAAAAAGAAACAAAAAAATCCAGAAAAAGAAACAACTGAATTGAAGTTGGAATGATGAGGGGGTACTCAACTGCGAGGTCAGTTTCATACTACAACGTACTCGTACTTTCATATTGAGATCGTTAGAAAATGTATTCAATCGGTTATTTATTTTTATGGTATAACTCTCGAATGAAAAGAGATAAATAAATACTTTCCCATAAATATAATTCACCAGTTTTGATTACTGCTAATGTATGCTGGTGTATGTATGTACTCGTATTTAATCCTACAACCCCAAGAGAGTTTTGTTTCAACTTATACGGTTTTTGTTTGATTCTCGTAGCTCCGCTCGAAGTTATCGGAAATTCGGTAGTATGTAATGGTAATGATATTTAGCGCTGGATGGGGGATGATACGACATTCGTGTCTCTAGTCTAGGATGCTGGAGCAAAAATACTCTGATGTCACGTGTCACGGCTTAAATGAGGGGTGTTTGCTGCTGTGAGGACAGGGATTTCCAACCTTTTCTTTTTGCTCCATGTCCAGTAACTTTAAACTCAAAAAATTGTAGTTAATTATACGAAATTAAATAATTGAATAAACTAAATAATCATAAACTCATAGTAACCCAGTCTTGGAAATTATCTAAAATATGATTCTAACTGCTGTAGAGAGGATTAGAAACTGGTTCAGTAAGTTTTGGAACTTAAAAAAAAAGAATTATACCATATACGAGACGATAGTTAATTCTTTGTGATTACGTATAATTGACAGCTATCCTGTGAATAGAAGATGCTTGTGCGTATATTATTTAATTTGTGCATACTATTGCACTTCAGCAAGCACAAAGTCTGGGCATACTAAACCCAAAGTAAAGATGACGAGAGGACTAAAGTTCCTAGACGACCAGCCGGTTAATTTTATCTATTGCAGCCTTTCGTTAGCCATGTTTGTTTACAAATAGCTCTATAAGTCATTGGCATACTATTATGAAATTCATTCATTCAAGTAAATGACAATTTTATGAAGTATCGCTTAAGGAGAAAACTCTTCTCAAGGTGCTCTTATTTAGGACTCGAACCCACTATTATTAAATAAATTAGCACTGGCAGGTAAAACAGCGCTTGAGCAAATCATCTATAACATTTTTTTTGTGTACAGCACTTGTAGAAAGATATTTATGAGGCCATACGTTTTTTTTAAAACTGGGCTGCAGTGGTAATTGTATCCGTAACATTCGGGCTGAAAGATGGACATCTTACCAACTAGGCCACGGATATCGTCAAATTTATACACATAATTATATAATTTTCATATGCAAATGACTTATAGAACGTTTTTCAGTTAAAATGTCGATTCAAGAATCCTCTTTAAAATTCATGTTGACTTGGAAATAGGAGTGTCATCCTTAAGGCAGCTTAAATTATTAAAGCCTATTTAGTGACATTAAAAAAAATACGGAAAGCGAAACCAGTTTTGGAGGGAATTTGAATCAAACCACGGATGCCACAAGTGCTTTGATTTCAACTTTTGGACCATCATCGATTAACTAAATTCGGTAAATGTTGTTAAGGATGTTTTGATTCGATGGGTTCAATTTGAAGGATTTGGTTGAACATTTGATCCAGCCACATGTTCCCCTGTTTATCTACTTCCGCACACCTTGCTCTTCTGACTTGTAGATAGTTTATTCCTTTTTTTATCGTTCATTCTCTTCATATGTACAAACCACCATAACGCTCTCATTTTCATCTAACTAAAAACTTCCATTTTCTCCGTAAATTCCTTTCTGACGTCTTCATTCAGTCTTCTTTCATACATTGACACTACACAAATATTTTTTAATGCACACATCTCCGCAGCATTAATCATAATTTTATTTTTATTTTCCCAAGTCCAGCCTTCAATCCGTACGTCAAAGTAGGCACCAACATCTTATTACGTATTATTATTTTTACAACTTTTGACATATCGCGGTTGAAATCTTTTACATTAAGTGCTCCTTAATTAAAAAATATAGTAGTTATTCAAAAAAAAATTTTTGCAGGCTTTAATTTTAATTTGACGAAAATTGTTTTGAAGCTCGAGTCTCATTAGTTGAAAAGCCCTGATTAAGGGATTTTTCGAAATTTCAAGGGGAGATAAACACCTACGGGGCCAATTTAGCTCCGGGCCTCGGCTTACAAATCCATGGGGGTGTGTGCCGCCCGCGGCCATGCTTTTATCAAGATTTTCACTTTATAAATTATCATATAAAATATAAATACAGAATAAATGTTTCGATATTTGGATATTTACATCATATTGTATGAGTTATATTACCAGCGGAGAGTGGAATATTTTTATAAGCTATTTTCACATCGGTTCAGAAATTTCTGTTTTATATAGACGAAAAAGTGAAAATGTTGTATTAATCGATAATATTTTGTCTGCCTTATATTAGTCGATATTTACTAGTATAACTCTAACGAGAATTTCTTAGGACAGCGATTTTTTTCAAAACTGAATATTTCAATAAACCCAAAACTGTGAAAATATTTTTGATTAAAATATATATGCGTTATTGAAAATAAACCTCAACAGTTATATAACACAAGTTGTAATCCGTGAAAAATCACAGAATGTAAAATAACTAGCTAAAAGTTTGAAAAATAAAAACTGCTGAAATAGGTTTAAGAACGAATGTCTGTTTCAAAGTTTTGGTAGCCATGAAATTCTAGATTCCTTTACATCCCCATCAATAGTTAAGATGGATGAGCATCCGATAGCTGTGAATATGCTCAGCGCTCTTCTTTTATTTGGATACATTCCTATTTATTTAATTAAACCGTAGGACAATAATTTACTTGTTTAAAGACAACATTATTATCAGTAGTAAACTCTTACTATGACAATAATTATTTATCAAAAGTTTAATATTAAACCGTAAATAAGACAACACATATTGTCACAGATAATACTACCGATTTTATATAGTTTAATGATTGATTTTATATGAAAGTAAGTTAAATATTGTAACAAATATGACAACAATTTGGATAGAATAATAAATGTAAGTTATTAGTTATTAATATCAATGTATCATATAATATGTTGTCAGTCATCAGTAAATAGATATATAATTAATCATCATATGAGCCATTCTCTGATCACAGACAAACGCAGACATTATTGATGAAATGTTTTGGAAACTTTACAACGAACTCAAGTGAATTACGGTTTCAAGAAAAAATAGAATCCATGACTCTTTTTAGTGATTAGGTTGTACATGGTGATAAAATTGAGAAAGTTGAAAAGTTCCCACATCTTAGAAAAATTTAGACACATGCAAAGGGTATGCAAACCGAGAATGAAAAACGCATGCGTCGGTCCAGAACAGCAAAATTAATCCAGTAGTCAAATATAGAACTGAGTCATGGACTCTTTAGGAAAATTAAATGAGTAATATTGTTTGAAAACTGCACCCGTGGTTACGAGTGGTTACGAATTAGGAGACCAAAAAGCAATAAGGTGATTATTTCTATAAACTTATGTCGACAGAAGCAACAGCTTGCAAGATTTACTTAAAGTTCTAAAGAAGTTGTGTGGCCAACGGATGAAAGTATAAGGATTCACACATATTTTGCAGTTAATGTAACCCTTAAAATATTATATATAAAGTTAAAATTTAACTTTGATAAATTTCATTGATTGGATTGTCATTTTAACTAATAAAATATTTTGTTTTTCAAGATAAAAAAACAATACTAAAATCTTGTTGAATAAAACTTTATATACTAATAAAGCCACTTCGTTGCTTTAAAATAATTCATGCAAATTATTCACTCCATATAAAATCTTATAAATTTTTGAAAACGTTATTATAAAAATCTATAAATATTCATATTTATCCATTGAGCGAATTAAAATCCACTCGGGATTCGCGAAAACTTGAAACCGAGGTTACTGGATGCTTAGCAAGCATATTAACCATTGATTTACGACACCGACATTAAATCACGTTTTCTTCAATACTTCGTCATCACAAGAAAAGTTTTCTTGTTAAATTTTCCAATTATTCTATTTCAGAGTTCGCAATAAACTTTTCCATTTCTCTATTCCTTATTAAACTTGATATTGTGTGTAGCAATAATAATAAAACAATTTAGCCTTTTATATTTTTATGTGGGAAATAAATTTTGATATCTGGAAACTAGAAATGTGGAGATAACGAAATGAGTCATATTTTCCCGAGAAGGACTACAAACAGTGTAGTGAGTCGTATGATTGAATTTGTTTTTATGATCTTTTGCATTTTTATGAGAACATAGACTCCTTATTATCTTGTGAAACTTTAAATTAGATTTTTAAAGTATTGAACGAAACCTTTATGTTTCTCTGAATATAAAACTGTAAACACACTATTGCGTACTTATCTTGTTAGGTAATAAAATTATTTTTGATTCAAAATTTTACTACAAATTTATTCAAAATAAATGTATTTAGGTACTAGTATATGTTGTCAAAGACAAGGGATTGGTTTATTTGAAATCTACGAGGCGGCTCTTATGAATTTCGTGGACGGTGAGAAGAACCAATCGATCGATTATTGAAGAGGTCGGGATTGAGATGTGTCTCCTTGATGTTTTCAAGAAGAATTTTACAATACTTTCGATCTATAATAATAACTTCAAACTGTCAATTCTAGCAGAAAGTGTGACTATACTCAGAATCAATGACCAGGGTAAAGAAAACAGCATGGTGCATATTTCTGGCTGCGCTATATCTTCATAGGGCTAAAGATAGTTTGTATTTGAAAGATATGGTTGATGACCATGGTGATATGAATTCTTAGAATTGAGGGAATGACCAAGAATAATAAATTAATATTAATATTGAGGTGCATGGTCGCGCGGTAACGCACTGGACTTTCGTGCTGAAGTTCGTCATCGAACCCCGCGCTGTGCTACTTTCCTCGAACGACACAGTCACTTTTTCCGCCTAGTGTTCGAAGGCATAAGGATACCTATGAATTTGGTCATATCTATTCTTTTAAGAAAGAAAAAAATAGATACGATAAATATATAATATTTTTACAAAAATCAACTTCACCTGCAGTGAGATCTAGGGTCCAAATACACGGCGATGCCTATGGTCTACAGGCTTAAGTTCTTGAGCGAACTGAACTTTATGTGCGTGTAGACCAAGATCTTTGATTAAAATTTGCTGTATCTTTAGTTAAATCATTGATCTTCAGTTAAAATTGGAGTTATTGGAATTTCGGCCTATGATAACGAAAATAGTTTCTTGGATTTTTGGAAATGTTCACTCATTCTGGCAGTATATTCGTTAAATATGATTTCGGCTGTGGTTATTTAGATTATGATGCGGCTGAATAAGATTTTGGATGTGATTATTGAGATTGTGATGCAGTTAAATATGATTTTGGATGTGGGTGGTGAGATTATGGTGCCGTATTAAATTATTTTGGTCGTGGTTATTGAAATTATGATGCTGTTGGATATGATTTTGGTTGTGGTTATTGAGATTATGATGCGGTTGCACATAATTTTGGCTGTGGTAATTGAGATTATGATGCGGTTGGATATGATTTTGGTTGTGGTTATTGAGATTATGATGCGGTTGCACATAATTTTGGCTGTGGTAATTGAGATTATGATGCGGTTGGATATGATTTTGGTTGTGGTTATTGAGATTATGATGCGGCTGCACATAATTTTGGCTGTGGTAATTGAGATTATGATGCGGTTGGATATGATTTTGGTTGTGATTATTGAGATTGTGATGCAGTTGTATACTAATTTGGGTGTTGAGATCATGATACAGGTGATATTGGATATGTGATAACTTAAGATTTTAATATACGTAAGGATATGATTGCAGAATTTGAATGTTTCTGCTGAGCTTTTTTAGTATTTAAGAAAATATATGAAATTGTGTGGCTAAAAAGTAATACTACTTCGTCAACTAGTGATGTGGCTTTCTCGTGAATTATGTTCCTATATTCATAAAATGGGGATTTTTTTAGATTATTTTGCACATATACTCTACGGTTTGCCTTTTTATTAGAACGATTAAAATTGGAAGTATAGTATTGGGGTCAAATAAAATATATATATAAAATCTAACTTAAAATACTGCAATTTATCATGGATAACTTTAACATAGTGCTATGAACCTAAAAGCCTTTTTTGTTTTATAGTTGTAAGAGAAAATCATTATTATTGGAAGTCTACCATATCATACTCAAAAGATAAGAAATTATAATTTCAGCTGTAATATTTTTATCCTTAACTGGCTTAACGAATTCACCTCTCAATATTATTTTATGCGTCCGGGTCAAATGTTAACAATGAGTTTTTAACAGCTACTGACTTATGTATGTAAAATTTTAATTTATGAAAATTTAGATGATGTCACGTTTATATTAAATCCTCTGTTGACAGAGCCTCTCAGGCAATATGAAACAATCAGTTGCTGCTTCAAGAGACTTTCATTTTCGAGTTACAGAATTGACAAATTTAACATTGTGTATCAACAACTCGTGTTTTAAGTACAAAATTGACAAAATAAGAAGCTCACGCATTCGTGGAAGCCTGGGCGTTATAGACATTAACAGCGAGATGGAGGAGAGGCGATTGAGATGGTATGGGCACGTTGGACGCAGAGCACCCGATCACATTGTGCATCAGGCAATCTCCATTGATCTTCCTCGAATAACAACCAGAGGAAGGCCAAAGAATTCATGGGTGGTGCAAAAAGATAACCTGATGCGGAGGCACGCCCTGGGGACGTAGTCCGGGACAGAAGAGCATACAACCTGAGGACGAGGAGAGCTGACCCCAACAGTTTTCGCATACAATGAGTTGGGGTGGAGCCAGGGAGAAGAAGAACTCGTGTTTTAAGTAATTTTAATTAAATATGCGTATTATTTGAGTAACTAATCCATTGGGAAAGGTTTTGTTTACATATAATAGTTTTCTTCTTTCATTTATGCCCCCTTCCCCCTGGAGAAACTGATATTACATAATATGATTTGAATGTTGACATAGTATTTTTTCCTTTTTTTTTAATAAAGTCTCAGCATAGTATAATACTTATAATCCAAGAAAGAATACATCGTGAAACGGGCAAAAGAGGACTGCACGGATGGTTTGACTCTTTTCGACTGAAGTGTTATGCACCACAGTTAAAAAGGATACGGTTACCATGACGAAGTTAATCCTCCGATTGGTAGTCAACCAATAATTAAATACGCTTCCTCAAGAAGAAGATTGAAAGACTTAAATTGCAATATTAAAACAGAAATATACAAATAACAAATATATCTCCATTGCAAAGAGGACGAAAGAAAAGAGTTTAATATAAGATAATTTTGCATGCGAAACTGAAGACAACTTTTGAGTTTAAATTATGCACCTTCCTTTTGGTGTGACTCGAAATAGGAGCAAAACATACAATTCATCGTCATAATAATAATGATTCAAATGATAGTTGGAATGAATTGCTGTATAGTAATAAGCCCATCAGATTTACCATGTTTAACCATGTATACAAAATAATGAAAATTAATAGTAAACCTGATGGTTCCAGCAGGTCAACCCTAATTGTCGGAAGATATGCCATGTTTCATAAATATATAGTTTTCATCATATGACGACATTTATGGCCTTTGGTTGATAAGACATGAGTTCAATTGATACACAATATATTTAAAAAAAGGGTCTAATCTGGTTACCACTTACGGACTCTTTAACGTCATTCTGGTTTTTTAAATATAAAATATTAAAATATATGTTTTATATGAGTAACTTGCGTAACATTATTTTGTAGTGTCCAACTAATTCCTTGGAGGGACTCTGTCAACTTTGATCAAGTAAATGTCTTTTTATGAACATATATCATGATGTTAAATTGGACTTTAGCTCATATTTTAATTGGTCTTAAGTGATCCAAATAGATAATCTCCACTTGTCTTCCTTGCACACGAGATAATAGAATTAGGGCAATAAAAAACCCATTCCTTTTCTCGGTGCCATGAGGTTGTTCTTTTTTGATATTTTCTTTGATTGTACTTATGTAAAATAATGCAAGAAAAAAGGAGAATAAGGGTGCAGTTTTTTAAAATATTAAGTATTGATTCATGTTGAAAAAAAAAGTTACGAAAACAATTATATGTTTTGTTTGATAAAACAATTCCCAGCAGTTATAAGCTAAATAAACAGGAATGGCAAATACGTGGCACGAGTGCCAAAGCTATCACGTTCGAGATTTTCGGCTGCACGCCGAAGAATTAAATGTATCTAATATTGTTTTATTATTTGAAAACATGCTTTAAAATTGAGGTATTATTACTTGTTAATGTGTATATATTAATTAATTATAAGAGGTTATTATAACGGCACTTCGACAATTGCGGAGACGCACTAATACGTAAACTTTTTCAATTTAAAAAAATCTAATTTTGCATGTTGATCAAGACCCTATTTGTCACCCCAAAGGCAAAGCATACTTTGAGTTATATTTTACCGTTTTTTGTTGTATTGTATCGACTTCACATAAAAAAATACACAACTTAATTAGTTCATTCATATAATCTCCATTTTGGGAAATATGTATGATTTAAACAGTGTAAAGAATTATACTATTATTTTATCAACAAATATTATCCTAACTGTTACAGCTAGAAAATAATACTTTTTTTTAAATATTACTTGATGTACGTTCATTCTTTAATTATTTTGTATGACGCACTTTAATATGTTTGAATTGGCGATGCTGATATGATAGAGTTAAATGTAGATAACACTATCTTCGGACACAACAATTAAGGCTTTCAATTACTGGACGTAAGATAAAGTTCGTCACCGAACGTGTTGGCTATACTACCATAAGAAGAGAAACTACAATATAATTCTCTCACAAATCATGTGTTTTATGGTCCAAAAGTCCAAACTACCTAAGTATGCTTTTTTTCATGCTATAGAAAGATTTTCAAAAATTCTAATTACTTCAATTGAAGATAAAAATAAATATCTATTTTACAGTCACAAACGCAATTAAACCCATCAATTGTGCATACATAGTATACAATGTTAAACTCATTAGTAACGCATGAGAGTAGTAAACTAAGATTTGTCATTTTATACTTTTTTCATGCTATAGAAAGATTTTCAAAAATTCTTATTACTTCAATTGAAGATAAAAATAAATATCTATTTTACAGTCACAAACGCAATTAAACCCATCAATTGTGCATATATAGTATACAATGTTAAACTCATTAGTAACGCATGAGAGTAGTTAACTATATAGTATACAATGTTAAACTTATTAGTAACGCATGAGAGTAGTAAACTAAGATTTGTCATTTTATACTTTTTTCATGCTATAGAAAGATTTTCAAAAATTCTTATTACTTCAATTGAAGATAAAAATAAATATCTATTTTACAGTCACAAACGCAATTAAACCCATCAATTGTGCATATATAGTATACAATGTTAAACTCATTAGTAACGCATGAGAGTAGTTAACTATATAGTATACAATGTTAAACTCATTAGTAACGCATGAGAGTAGTAAACTAAGATTTGTCATTTTATACTTTTTTTATATTATAAGACGACTATGAATTTTAAATCAAGTTTAAATATTATTAAAAAAACATCTAGTGAAATCCGGAGTGAAATTTTGGGGAAAAATATAAAAGGATTCAATTATATGAATAACCTGTCATTTTAATTTACTATTTATACTTTAGAAGGAAACAATCTATAAAAGTTAATTATTTTTATCAATATGTTTTCACCGTGTGGATGTTCTTAGCCAGGGAGCAACGTTTATTAAAAGTACAGAATATTGACTAGACTAGGCACAATCACAATAAACTTTCGCTATTTAAGTTTGAAATAATAACACATTTTTCTAAGAATACTTCTTACATATATTTATTTCATTAAAAACTTAATTTTCTTAATATTCTGTCAACGGAGGGAGACATGTTTGTGATGAGCTATTCATATTGGTTATCTTTCGGTTATTCGTCAAAAGTGAATTCGTTAATTCTTAATTTTGCTGATAATATGAAACATATGAAACCATGTTATGTTTAATTTTATATGGTTTATTTTTAAGACTTTAATTTTACAAAGTTGGATATAAGCACAACATAAATGTATTGAATCTCAAATAGGGGTATTTAGAATATTTCTTATTCAGAAATTCCTTACTACAAGTAGGACTTGAATAGTTCAATAAAACTGGTAAGGGTTGGTCATAAGAATAAAAGATCCCCAACCAGATTCAAGCTTCCCAACGAATAAAGCAGCTTCCCTGCGCACCGGTTTGATTAGACACGGTGCGTGTCTAATGCACGCACGATACCACGTGTCAAATGAAACCCACCCCTGTGCGCCACCCCTATTTCCTGATATCTAAGCGATACAAAAAATAACAACCCCCAATGCCGAATAAAACTATTTATTCTGTCACGGAAAAGTATATGTATATCCCATTAGATGTGATATTGAATCATTTGTTATTTTTTTCTTCATGAAACAAAATTCGATACCCTACTTATGCATAATATATAATATCCTTTAGTGATATGCTTAAAAAAATATGTATTTTGTTTGTATATACATTATTAACTTAATTCTACTTTCTGGTATTCCTCGCATACTAAATGACGAGTTGCGAAATATAATGAAGTAAATGGGGCACTAAAAGACAGAAACCCGAACCAAGCAATGATATGATATTTACGAGGACATACAGCAATTTAACCTCCATTATTCGTTCAAATTGTCTCTATGAACGAATAAGATACTCTTTTAGTGCTAATAAAAATTGTAATAAAAGATTTACTAAATATTTCCAAAAAATAGGAAAACTCTGTTAAAATACCCGTAGTCCTCACAGTGTCACGATTTGCCCAAATTATGGTTAACAAATGCATAAGTATTGATACCAACATTGATGTATGTGAGGGAAATCAAAGATAAGAGCATGCAGAGGGAATTTGTGTATTGAGAAGAATTTGTCATGTGTAGATGTACTCGTATGACATAATAAGAAAATTAGTTATGCAGGATGAATATGAGCTTAATACCGATGTGTTTAGAAATGTAAAAGTGTGGACGTCGTGATGGTTTTGACATATTAAACGAGTGATAAAAAACTGGCGAAAAAAAAATCAAAATGTTAAGAAGTGAGGAAAGCTGAAAAACGTGGTAGAGGAAAGCTGAAAAAAATGTTCTTGGAGCAATCGAAAACAATTTTGAAAGAAGGGAAGTAAGGAGTAAGAAAAATATAAACAACAGTAAGAGAAGATGACGAGATGTGAAAAGGGTGAAGAAAGTATGTCGCAAATATATGATACTACGGAGGTTGTTTTTATTCTTGGTACTATGATATCGATTGTTACTTAATTCATATTTTAAATTTGTGGGAGTTTTATGAGCAGTTGTATGGATATAGAAAGGGCTAAAGACGTGTGTTAAGATAGGAAAGTCTGAATAAAGTACGATAATACCCGTGACCTAGTTGGTAAGACGCATGTCTTCTGACCGGGAAGTTGCGGTTTCTATCTAATTAAAAACAAAAAAGGATTCCAGTCTGATTCCAGTAAGAGAAGATGACGAGATGTGAAAAGGGCGAAGAAAGTATGTCGCAAATATATGATACTGCGGAGGTTGTCTTTATTCTTGGTACTATGATATCGATTGTTACTTAATTCATATTTTAAATTTGTGGGAGTTGTATGAGAAGTTGTATGGATATAGAAAGGGCGAAGGACGTGTGTTAAGATAGGAAAGTCTGAATAAAGTACGATAATACCCGTGACCTAGTTGGTAAGACGCATGTCTTCTGACCGGGAAGTTGCGGTTTCTATCTAATTAAAAACAAAAAAAGGATTCCAGTCAGGCTTTCACTTAAGGCCTCCTTAATATCTTTGTGGTTGGTTGGAAGATATTGCCATATGGCAAAAAACCCACCAGGTTGTACTACATACAACGAAAGTGTAATAAACAAATCTTGCGCTCGGTCCTCTCCGCCTACCCTGCCAGAGAAATCGGGTGATGGTATGCATGTAAAATGTTTAAAACGTTACATTTTGATGTCATGTGGCGAGTTTGAATGTCAGTTTATACACAAACATTTAAATATCAAACAATTAAAAATATAATGAATTTTACGCTTGTAAAGTTTTTAGTTACAGAAAAGTAATTACTTTAGAATATGTCAAATTATATCTTTTATCTTTTACCGAACATATTTTTCAAAACTGATTTTACAAAGCGTTATTGTTTCCCTAATTGGTTTCGACTTTGCTCCCCAGTCATGTCGAAACACACCACGCCAACAGTTGAATATTTCAAACAAAATTGCATTCACCGTCGTGAATGAGTGACAGTCAGAAAACAATTTTTACACTTGTAAAATTTAAATTCACTATACAGAAAGAATAATTTTCGTTGACAAGCAACACGTTGGCAAATCTGAGAGTGACATTTCATCCCTCCCCTATTTGAGATCAAAACATGTAAGTAATAATACGAGAGGGTTGGAGGGTAGTTGGTTGTTGCCTCGGGGTAATGTCATTGGTAATAGTCGTCACAGCTAAGCCTGGGGGGATGGTACTGAGTTTACTCTTAACTAGTTTTGTTATATTTAACCTTAAATCGAAAGGTGTCATGTTACTAAATCTGTAAAATATGATACGTTTTTTTTTATTTAACAATATTATGCTAAAGTTTTTGCCATGACAGAAACACGTAAGAAGCAGGTTAAATGATAAATGAATATAATAAACATTCGATTGTTTATTATGTTAGATGAACATAATAAACAATTGACATATTTGTTTAGTCAAAATGCATTTAATTGTTTTATAAAATGTAACATTTATTGAATTCATTCTAGTGTCCTTTTTTTAATATTTTTAGTGTTCACCTAATGTGTGGATAGAAATAATTTATTATTTTATTAAATGTGTTCATTTTTAAATAACTTTTATATGATATATGTTATTTTTATTTTTGGAAAAATAGTACCGATAGTGGCAATTACCTACATAAGCATTGAGAGATGAGAAGTTTTATAAGATAAATATTTTTTCTTTTTGTACATAAAAATATAAACAAACGTGTAACAAAGTCTTGATACACCACATTATTAAAGTTTTTTGTTTAAAAATTAATTATCAAGAATTCAAAAAAATATTCAAATTGGAAAATCATAATGTGATACATAAAACAGTAACCAGAATACTATAATACTAAAATGATATTTATCGTTTATTTTAACTTTTATAGAAATCTTAATAATTTTGTGATTTAAAAGGTTTAAATTAATATGTTGTTTACAGTTAAGGCATTAACGTTGTGGAGGTTTAAAGACATTGTAATTTATTTTTATCAAACACTGATTATTCCACTTTTTGGTGACGGTATAACCCTACCGGTTTCAAGGCTTTCACCTCATCTTCAGGCGAGCGCAAACAAGAACTTGTTTGCGCTCCCCTGAAGATGAGGTGAAAGCCTTGAAACCGGTAGGGTTATACCGTCACAAACAAGTGGAATAAACAGTGTTTATAAAAATAAATTACAAAGGTTTAAATTAAGATTTGAGATTTTTCTCGTGTCATCAAATCCCACCACGTCTTTTCGGTGTTGAAATTTCCCCTGCCTTGTGCTGGGTGAAAAACTGGTCCAAGTCGAAATCCTACATATTCCCTTTCTATCCATTTCTTGCCTTCGTTCTCTCCCAATAATATAAAACAAAAGATTTCTTATTTGGGTTCACATATCTTCAAGATACTCTACCTTCCACCTCTTCAGCAGTGATGACATCCGTGGCCAAGTTTGTATGTCATTTGGCTCTCAACCTGGAGGGTCTGGTTTAAATCCCGTCAAAATCCAGATTTTTTAAAACAAAGGGCTCTTTAATATATTTCTGGTTAGTTGGAAGGTATTGCTACATGACAGTAAGTCCACCAGGTTGTACTGTATACAACAAATGTATAATACAATACAATACAGTGCTAGGGATGTGATGACTCCAGGAAGACATATGTTTCACTATTATACAACATAACTGTAGAAAATTTGTAGAACGAATAACTACCCTTAATTATCTTTACTTCCGAATCGATATTTATGTTTACTCAACTTCTAATTCTTATACTCGTATATGAAAAGCGCCCCTCTTTCGACCGTTAATCTGCAAATACCGTAAATCATGTTGGTTTTTATATTTATGTTTTTATTCTAGCATCTTTTAATTGTGTATTTCACTTCCACTCCTAATTTGAATAGCATTTAAAAAAATATATTTTTATTATAATTTTAATGAAATCGACTTGTAAAAATTATAAATGAATAAAAATTGCTCATGAAAGACTTCAAACAAAATTTTATTAATACTTAATAACAAAACTGCTGTGCTATTTGAATATCGTTCGCAACAAAGAATAAAAAATACGGTTAACAATACTTTGAAATTAATTAAATGTGTCAGAAATTAACGCATTAGACAAAAAGGCAGCAATGTCCAAAATGACAATGGTATTTAATATGTGTTGTATTTGAGCAGGGTTACCAACCCTAACACGCCCCTATAAAACCTCCCTTAGAATGTCAATTTTATTTAACAGCCCTCCGAAATGCATCCACGTTTTTAATTGATCAAAGGCGACAGAGAGGTGGATCGTTTCTACATTCCTTTAACATCCTCCCCAATCTTGTTATTTGTCTTCTGATATTCGTTTGAAGTCAGCCAAGGATATTAAGATTCGCATTTAGTACCTTTCTATGACCTGCGATGATGAACATTCTTAATATTTTTATTCATGACAAAAAAGAAACTTTATTACAATTTTGTTTTAAATTGTGTATCGCTTTTTGTTTTATTACTTTTTACTTTTTGATGTTTACTAATTTATCGTTTTGATGTTTAAAATTTGACGACTTTATTTCGACGAATCAAATTTAAAAATATTTTCAATATTGTAGATGCTAAATTATATATTTTTTTCTAATTTATGAAAAATTCATAGTTATTAATATCACCATCTCGCTACATCCCTGTTTAAGTCTGTTCATTGTTATACCGGCAATCATCGCAAACATATCACGGATTTTTTGCGCTAACCCTTAATAATATCTTGAACTTTTCAGATATTGATATTGTGTAAGTGAATATTTTTTATCAGTGAATCCAATTAATCTTTCTTAATAATCAATTCGGTTATATCACGGCTTTTTTATGCTGTAACCTCAAATAACTTGAACTCTTGCTTTACTCGTAGTGGTATTTTCTACGATAATTGAATACATTTTACACGTAAATATTTTCTATAACGCTATATAAAATTGGTGGAACTAACTCAAATACCAATGTATGGAAGACTAATAAAGGTATGATTGAGTCAAGTGAATGATGTTTTAAAAAAATGGACAAGTAAGTCGCATGCTCTTTCATTTCTTATTTTTGTTACATTTCTGTCAGTTAAAGTTTTTCGAACTATTTGCTTCCACTTTTTATTCAGTCTACATCTTCCTCGCTCTCCATTCGTTTCGTATTGTCGCAACTTATTCTTTCAATATGATCAAACTTTATCTAAATTCCTCGCACAAAGATAACGTGGGGGTCAATGTATGAAATAATACAGATTTATGTTTGATAAAAATAAATTACAATACAGATTTAAGTGACGTGATTAAGAGCACTCTGACATGGATGACAACGAGGAACGAATGAATAAAGAAAGACTAACTTAGTGCAAATGTGTGGGGAAGAGTGGTAGAGAAAGACTAATGAAAGTATGGTTGGATAAAGTAAATTATATTTGGAAGAAGGAAACATATGAAGTAAGAGAAATCGTAGGAGTTGTATGAGAAGGTTGGAGGATGGATGTGGAAGACGCTAAGGATGTGCGTCGAATAAGCCACGTGTGGAGTTCTCTCCTTTCTGCCTATCCCAGTAGGGAAACGGCGTGATGGTATGTCTATTTCTTCATTTTAAGCCCTTAATATTAATTAATATTATTTAATTTGTCTTCTTAACTTGCATATTTTCTGATTCGTATGTCTAAAAAATCATTTTCTTTCATATTATGTACCACGCCCTCACTTTCTTTTAATTTTTATTTAGTTTTTGTAAATTCTATCGTTAGGATTCCTTTAAATCTTCTTAATGATTAGAACTTTCTGAGAGACGCAAAACAAATAACCAGTCAGAATAAATATTTTTAAATCGAAATATTAAACTACCGTAAAAATATACATAACTGTTAAGAAAAATTTAATTCCTGAAAGGAATTATTTTTCTTAAGACATTATTTTCAGGTCATAAACAATTATTCTTCTGAAATGTTTTACAGGTGAGTTAAAGCGGCGTCTCGAGCATTTAAACTGAAATCACTTAAAGGTCAATCGCTCCATTATTATGGACGTTATTTGGCGAGAAATTTCAATTACGCTTCAAAGAAATATTCGCTCTTAGTTAAAGTGAAATGGTGCTTTATTTAAAATTAAAATCGTTTTAATCCCTTTACTTATAATTAAAATACCATTTTTAGTAGGACTTTTTTTAATGGCATTCAAAATACAAAATTGTTTTAAGTCTTTTGAATTAAACTATTTGAAGAAACATTATTTTCAAAAAACAAAAACTCTTTATGTAAGATAGTCACAAAATGCTTGTTAAGGTTTTATTTATAAAAAACGAAAACATAATTAGCATCTTAGACCACTTTGATAGCTTAAAAAATAGACTATTTATATATTCCAATTACCAACATAAAATGTTTGATTTAAATATTGAAACAACTAATTGAATTATTGTTTCAGTTCAAACACATTAAGCCTTCACAAATTACGAAGAAACTCATGAAATTCAGTTAGTCAAAAATAGTTTGATACAATAATACTAATAATAAGAAAAAAATAACTTGAAAAAATAAAAAAAATGGTTATATTTCGGAAAAGTGTACAATATAAACACTCTTTCATCCCATAAGTAAATTAAAATGAATATAAACCATTTTTTATATAATATTTGTTAAGGAGAGCCCTACGTATGCGTGTAAGACGGGAGAGAAAACACTTGGCCATGTTTTCTTTAAGTACCCTATATGGGCAACAAACGATATTTACACAAGTATTAATATATCCCGCTCGTTTAACATATATCTCACCTAATAGCACTTAATACTTTACAGTAACTATTACAGGTTTATTGTATACAACAAAAGTATTACTCTAGTACAATCTGGCAGTTAACTCTTCCAAGCAACTTAAAAGCTGTTAAGCAAACCTTATTAGAAGTGAAAAGCATACTGGAACTCAATTATAAAAACATCTGGATATCAATGGTATTGAAATCAGCAACTTTCAGGCTGAAAAACAAGCGTTTTATTATATAGGCAACGGAGGTCGATTCTACTAATTTACAAATATCTGAATTTATTGTTTAATAGTCCTTAAATTTTTAGTACTACAGTTATAAAACATATATTTTTACAACCCCTCCTTTTCTTCATGTTATCACTGGCACTAATTATCTAGTTTATATAATGAAATGACTAATTAACAAATGAAAATAATAACTGATTTATTTGCGTTACGGAACCTATAACATCCGTATTTGATAAAGACACTGCAGCATATTGTGCAGATACATGTATATCAATAATATAACTTTTTTTTTAAATATATAGTTAAACTTCCTATTTATTACTAATATATTTGTTATTGACTGAATGCGATCGATATTCTTAATTAGAAGAGAATCTATGTATCACGCCGTTTCGTTTGATGAATCAATTCTCACTGAAAGGGAGGGTGTGATCAGGGCATATTGATTGACCCCAGTTCACTTTTTTCTGTGAGCGGATATCTGAATTGACACAGTTTCATGGAAACAAGCAAAAGCATTCATAAAACACGTGCCGCAACGAAAGCCGGGCAGGAATTGCACATAAATTCAATTTGACTGTACGAAATATCCGTTTTTTGGACGTTGTTTTTTATCTGTCCGTTTGGTACAAAAATACGTCAATTTGGTTACAAATATAGATAAAAAAAAAGCAATTAAAAAAAAAAACCGATATTCAATAAGGACATCAGCAACTGGGTAATAATTCTGTTTTACCTTGGAAATTTGCTAAATATGTGGCAAATTTAATTTAAATTACAGATTTCTGAATATCATAAGTATTGTTTTTATTATCATAAAAACACTTATGTATTTTCGCACCTTCTTAATTATACGGTGTGCAGGTGCATCCATTATATAGCTCAGAAATCAGGCCTCAGTGACCAAGATTTTTCAGTAAATTTTTTTCCAAATTTTTGGCCATATATTATGCAGAAGAGAGGATAATTTGGAAAAACGTACTAACGGGTAGTGTGGAGGGATGACGAGGCAGAGGTAGACATCAATACTGTGTACTAACCAAATCAGGAAAGCAACAGGGTCCTCTGTGCCGGCAGCACTCCAAGAGATCAAAAGTATGGAAAGTTGGAGAATCGTCGTGGGCAGAGTTGCGGGATATACCGGAGAGATCACAACCTTCATTCATAAGAAGTTGAACA